>KQ965767.1:337459-371228 GCA_001574975.1 Gonapodya prolifera JEL478
AGAAGGATGGAAGGCGGCTGAACGCAAGCGCGTACATAACGAGATAAAGTGATTCATGCGTATGGAAGAAGATTTGGGAGATGGCGTAGGGTGACTGGCAGTTCGGTATTGTTTTATCAATTCGTCGACTTTGATAGAGAGGCACAAGTCCCCTCACCAGCTCCGACCCTTCTCCCAGCTTTAACGGTTCAAATTCGCTTTTACCGGTAGCCCAACAAGCGAGCCCTGTCAGAGTACCAGGTAGAGTTGAAACCAAGAGGGACACATGCATGAAAAAGATGAGATGGGCCTTGAGAAGGATCAGCGGTGGCATCGAACTGTTGAGTAATCTCCACAAGATATGAAAAGGAGGTATTTGAACTCACATGCGCCCGCTTGTCCCGTGGGATGGCAGAAACCTTTTTCAACATATCGAAGCAAGTTGCTCCCACACCGAACGAGAACATTGCAGGCAATTGGGCCTAATCACCGAGATCGATGCACCACCGGATCATTGCCGATAGATTTCCACGGGATAATGAGGAAATGATGTGTCAATCGGAATCTTATGGTTTGGAACCGGCATCAAGACAACAAGAATGGCAGCGACTCACATCCATCGGGCTTTTCGAAACACCAGGAGGAGCCGGCGGAGGCTGGAACTCCGGACCGAAGACGGGGCGGGGCGACGCCATCGAGGGGAGGTTGAGTGAAGTTGTTAGTGCACTTTGGTGTTTGACACATTTTCAAATCTCCATTAACAGCGAATGCCAACAAAAGTATGTGATTTTGCATATTTTGCATCCAAATGATAATATTGTGAGATAAATGAACTTATACTTCTTCCTCGAGCTCTTCCTCGATCTCCCTCTCTTCTCCCGAAAGTGGCTCCAAGGTGCGGGTACGCTGCCGAGGCGACGTGCTGAGTAAAGAGTCCTTGGTACGTCGATCCCGAAGCTCTCGTGGTTGTTTCGATGGTTCAGGACTCCCGCCGTCTCCGCAAGAAGTTGATGAACTGTGTGCGGCCTCTTTGACAGTTTCAACATCCTTCAAAGAGTCGACGTCTTCACGGATTGCATCAGATGGTACGGTTGGGGTCGACGATTGTTTCTCCTTGCTCTTGAGGAGTATATCTTCCCCTCTGGCCATGACCTTCTCCGCCGTTGCGCGAATAGCTGAAAGTGACATGCTCGACTTTGACGGTGAACTGATGGCGGTAGTCGTTGGAGCGGACGAAGATACTACTGGTGGAGCTGCAGCGGTGTGCGCTTGCGTGCTGTGGTTAGCCATGCTCTGCAGGATAGATGCTGCTGCAGGTGGGGCATGTGCTGGTGATCCCTCGAGAATATGTCCACCTTGCTGGGTTGAGGAAAAACGACCAGGACTCCCGACTTCACTACTTCTATATCTCCTGTTAACGCTGCTTGCCGGTTGGACTTCACGTGAGCGCGGCGCCCCGTCCTTCGCCTGTTGTTCAATTCCAGCTGCATATGCCGTTACGGAAGCCAGTGTTTCTAATGAGCGCTCTGATGAGCTACGACCAGACGCCGTCTCCCTCCGTGAAGATGTGGAGGGGTCGTAGTTCGCAGTTGGTTGGTAATCCTGGGAGGGTACTGGTGGCGGATAGTACGGCGGCGGCATATAGGGAGGTTGACTGAAAGGAGGTCCTCCAGGGTGAGGTGGCATGGGGTAAGGAGGCATGCCGTTGTAGCCGGGATAGTTGTATGGATAGTGCGGGGGATAATACGGCTGGTTCGGATACTGCGGATAGTACGACGCGGATGGGTAACTATATGGATAGGGTGGTTGGGGAGCATATGGTAGCGGCGGGTTCATGTAGTTCATGGGGGCGCCAGTTGGGTAATCTGGGGGCCAGTACCCGTAGCCATTTTGATTCGGTGACGGTGGTGCTCTGGGTACGTCGGATGGTCGCCGTGACGAGCTGGACTGCGAGCCGTCATGTGGAGTTTCGTCCGAGGCTTCCGAGGGGGGTTGGACGGGGTTTCCGTCAGCATCGAGGTTCGGGCATTTCCCCGTTTCGATGTGCAGACGGAGGCGGTCTTGCCTGATTATGAGGGGACAGGGATGGGTGGTGGTTCATCGATGGGAAGCAGCATGACAAGAGCGAGGAGTTGCTTAAAGCAACTGAAAAGTACCTCGCAAAATCCTTGCCGCAATGCTCGCACACGAACGGTCTGTGTCCCAGCGCATGCATCCTCCAGTGCCTCGTCAGGTCACCCGACCGATAGAACTTGAGACCGCACACATCGCAGACAATCTTGGATCGCGTTGGATCGTGTATGGCCATGTGCGTTTTGAGGTTGAAACGGCTGAGCGATTCGATGTCAAGGTAACAGCCAGTCTTTCTCCTTCTGCCATCAAAGGGACCACAAGTGCATCCTCACCGAGAGAACGATTGTCCGCAAACATCACAAGAAAATGGCTTTTCCTTGTCCGCCTTGCGCAAGTTCGGATTGCCAACCGCGGTGGCTGTGGATCCTCTTTCTTCCTGGTCCGAGGGACCTGCGACCGTCCGGTCGGTGACGGCATCAGGAGCGGCCATCGAGTCGATAGAGAGATTTTTTGACGTTCAGAGTGGACGTTTCGACCGCCTCTGGCTGGGTTTCGGTGTTGGACAAACGACGTGGCCAGTACTCGGGGGCAAGCTGCGGCTGCTGCTGCCGTTTGGCGGAGGCGATACAGAACAGAACGAGACACACTTACACCTTTGTTATACGCGAGAACAGTTCCGTGTGCGGTCTACGCAAGCGAAAATTTATGGGAGGATTCGAGGGACAGCAATTCAAACGAGGAATGGCACCGGGAGAACTGCGGAAAAATCTGATTTCCAAGAATGCAGAATGGACACGCGCTCCTCGCGAAAAGAGAGAAATCCTTTCTGGATTATGTATTTGGCTCACCAAGGTCTCCACAGAAGATATCGAACTAGATCATGATTGACCACCGAGGTACCCGTTCAAAGACATATCAAACAAGAAGGAAAGGTCTGCAGTGTCACTATCGTTTGCTTGAAAAATGTCACTGATGTGCATCTCGTCCCTCGCTTCGGACTCACTTTGGCCAAGACCTTCCCTGGCACAAGGACGTACGATTCACTCCACATGCAGTTCGTGCTACAACGGTTCACGCGAGGCAAGTAAGGCAATTTCTTGCGGTATAAAAGTTAGCTTTCTTTTGGTATACGTTTAAGTAAATGTATAGAACTGATGACACTGGCGTGGAGTCCGTCCGGAAGACGACTTCCCGACCGTATTGAAGTGTCCTTCTGTGCTATGCGTAGGTAGTGGTACTATCCTCACTCCCCAATCGATGTCTTCTTAAATTCATGGGTGCTTTTGGACACGGTCTCATGCTGGACTTCGATGCGACCGCATGCATCCGCGGAGTTGTCAGAGTCAACGCAAGTTCAAGTAAATTCCGGAAGAGCAAGAGAGACAGATCCGTCTATTCGCAACACCTTTCAATCATACTCACAGAAGATCCAGATGGCTGATAACTTCATCAACCTTGCCGCCAAGCTCTACTTGTTCACTGCCCCCATGGTCACCTTGCATCGTCGGCACACTCAGCGATCATGACATAATGGTAGTCAAACTCCTCGGAGAGCTCGTCTGGCACTCTCACGCCGACACGGACGACTTTTTTCCCGTTACAAGGGCCACATCGTGATTCGGATGAGGGAAAAGGTGGCAAGAGATGAAACAAGGTAGTAGAGCGTGGATATCGGAGAGGGCGAGGTGTTTGTGGTACCAGAGGGAGTCGAGCATCGACCGGTGGCGAAGGAAGAGGCTCATGTCATTAATCGAGCCAAAGGGAACGCCAAATACGGGGGATGTGGACAGAGCCGCAGTTATAATGCTCGCCTGATATGATATCTCGAAAATTAAATGAAATATCCGTGCAACATTTGCACTCATATGTTGTGTTTTAGCTTTGCGTTCGTGAACTGGTTCAACACAGAAGTCGAGCCGTATATTGTCATACGTGATTCGTCATGCTCATAAGCATTTGGGCAGGTGGTCATTCATTGGTGAGGACTTGTGGTATGCACTCATCTCTGACAAGCAAATTTTCTTGCATTCTTGTTCCATTTGTGAGTGGTGACCATTCGGCTGTCGGCGACCCGGAACGTAGATGAACAGGGAGAAGAGACGTTAGCCGAAGATGTTGGTCATTGCATTTGTATGACGTGATGGGGGAGTTACTGATCTGGAGATGTTGCTGAATGAACCCCACCCTCAAAACACGTAAGGGCAAAATTTTAATAAACCCTTCCCGACAAGCCCCATCCACGATCCACCTTACATATTTCCAATCGACGCGACTTCGCTTAGACTCATGGCAAGCCAATCGCCTGAAACCTCGCCGACATGGACTCAGGAAGAAGAGCGCAAGCTCATGCGCAAACTTCATTGGCGATTGATGCCTCTTGCGATGCTGATGTTCATGATGGCGTATCTGGAGTGAGTCCTGGAATCGCTTATCGGTCGATTCCTGTCTTGTGGTAATGTGCGACCCAACAGCCGCGGCAACATATCGAATGCGAGGTGAGCCGTTGTGGTAGGACGATTCCACCAAACAGACGACTAAAGCTTCAATCGTAAAGGACTGCAAACGGACTTGGCACGAGTGGCAATCCAGAAAGTATGTACGGTGGATGTCGTTGATGCTGTGAAGGTTGCGATCACTGATAATCCCTGAACCTCAACGCAAAACCAATCGACTCGCTCCACTTCCCAAAGTTTCGAGGTTCAACTCGGCAGAGAGTGATTTTCTGCCAGCTCGCTCTCTTCGGAGACGCTAGCTTCCTAACCCGATCGAATACACATTCTCAACCTTATTATCGTCTCCCAGTGTCCGGAGACGATTTTCAGTTCTGCGTGTCCATCCTTTCTGTCACTTACATTCTCTTTGAGGGGAGATGTGATCGTGCTTCTCCCATTAATCGCAAAGAAACTCACTTCAAAATGCTCTGTCCGGACCCCAGGTTCCATCAAACATGTTAGAACTGTCCCTTTATGAAATGGGAAGCTCGATTATAACCAACCTTGTGATTTTCCCAGGGTCTTGAAATACTTTACGCCAAGAGTGTGGTGTGAGTAACTCTTTGACCTTCACTCAAGTTACTGTTATGTCACGCTGATGCGCCATTGTTTTACAGTCGCCCGTATCATGGTTATGTGGTAAGTCCCGCAACGCACGCTAAGGCGAGCGCACTTACCGCAAGGGGCATTATCTCCGGTTGTCAAGCTGCTTGCTCCAACAAGGCAGGTATCGCTGCCTGTCGTCTGTTGATTGGGCTCGCGGTGAGTCTCCAATGGTGAATTGGCGCTCCAAGAAAACTTGAGCTCAAGAACGACTTCGTAAATAGGAAGCCGGTCTCCTTCCAGGTCTTCTTTTTTGGATCGGCGTCTGGTACCGCAAGTTCGAGATTGCCACAAGAACTGCTCTGATTCACTCTATACTGGCGTTTTCGAGCGCCTTTGCTGGACTCATCGCTTCTGGAAGTGAGTTCCCTGGAGTTTTTGTTGACCTTCCGTCATCTGCTAACAAACCACGTGACAGTTGGTCGCATGAATGGCGCTGCCGGGCTACCAACCTGGCGCTGGATCTTCATCATAAGAACACTGCCTACATATCCTCCAGAAGCGTCTTCACAATGCTCTTTTGCAGCTCGAGGCCATCCCGTCCGTCGTGCTCGCTATCGCCACCATCATCTGGTTACCGGATTTCCCGTACACTGCCAAGTTCTTGGTAGGTAACATCATATTTCTTAGGATTAGGATGGGCGAGAACGTTACTGGTGCATCCTGTAGAATGCCCGCGAACAACAAATCGCGAATGCGCGACTTCCACCATTCGCTCCCAGTCACCTTCGGAAACACTTTGATAAGGTTCGCGTGCTACTGGATCAACTTATAATCGCGTCTCGTCCCCGCTCCTTTTTCGCTTACACGTTCCATTCCAACATACGTAGGACGCATTCATCGAATCTCTCAAGGATCCCATGATCCTTCTGTACCCTGCCTCCATAGCCATCGGTGTGATCCCCCAGCTTGCTCTACAGTACTTCTTGGTGAGAATTCACTGGTTTGTACAGTGTGGTCTGGCCTGAAGTACCTCATGTCTCCACGACACACGCGAAGCCGACAATTCTTGCCGAGATGGGCTATACTGGCGCTACTGTAAGAATGCCATTTTTCACAAGCTCTGATTCTAAGCTCATCATTTTTTTTATTCACTTCGCAGAGCAATTTGATGTCCCCCCCTCCCAAGTGAGAACTCTGAAATCGCTGCTCGCATCCCATCTATTGCTGACAAAAACACCGCGCTTTAGTCTCTGGGGAGTTGCTTTTGCGGTGGTTATGGCGTACCACGGTGATGTGACCCAAGAGCGCCTGTTCCACATTTTCGGCCCCTCGGCAATTGGGTTGGTTGGATACGTGCTGCTCCCTCTTGCGGGGAAGAACGCATGGCCGATCGGTGTGAGGTACTTCTTGACCTTTGTCGCAAACTCTGGCGGGTTGTGAGCGTGCAGTTGGTTCGGTTTTTGGCTATCGAAGTAGTAATGGGTGAACAAACGTCGCTGTTATGTAGGTATTGCGAGCGCTCCCAGCTGGTACGCATGGAGACAAGGCACTTTAGTCGGCGCCACTAATGTCTCTTTCGTCATGGGATGGACCAACTCCGGTGAGTTACGTCGTGAATGTCTCGGGGTGTTGTGACGTCAAGCTCGATGTTGGTTTCCTGCACATTTTGACACGTGAAGTTGTCAATGTTGCCGGCGCTGTAGCACCGTACTTGTTCCCGACACAGGACCGTCCGTACTACCAAACCGGTGGAAGTTGGGTGGGTTGGCATCGCTGGTGTTCACGTCTTTGACTCGCATCTGACTCCACGCTGAAAGTCTTTTATCCCTTAGTGCCGGATGCATCGCTGCGTCCATGGTCGGTGCTGTCGTGATTTACTTGTGAATCATGAGCAAACGTTGCGTTCATGTCACACCGCCCGTGTCCTCCAACCAGTTACGACGCGTGGCGCCGCAAGAAGGGATACTACGCCGCGATCGAGGAGGAGGCCAAGCGTGAGCTTGAGAACATGCAGGCGATGTTTGACAAGGGAAATGTAGCGGATAAGGCGTGAACTGTGGAAGACACTACAAATCGTCATGCTTGGGGTTTTAGTAGTTATTAAGGAGATATTTTGGTATTTCATTGCTTCTTCTTGCACGAATGAGAATGATAATCTGCGTTCGCGGTGAAAGGAATCGGCATCGGAACATTTCAACCAAATCAACTTCAAAATTTCAAAAATATCGGACGCATCGCAGCAAAGCAAACCAACAACAGCCGAATTATCCGTCGAAGATGATTCACTGTCCTTCGCTGTTGCCGCGGAACATTATGACAGTACCGACGAACAAGAACGTCTCACGCTTTCGCGGTCAGCATCGGGCCAAACCGAGTACATCCACTGGAAGGAACCGAACAAGACAATGCTTGATCGTGGAGTGGGGCTCGGTCGACGGGTGGTGGAACATGGGCGCGCGGTGTGGAATTGGTTGAAGGACATCGGCGGGAGGGTCGTTGAGGAGTGGAAAGAGTGGACGTACCATTTCAGAGTCAGGCAATGTTTATGGTGAGTGGTAGACTTCTGATTGGCTTCGCTGTCCAGTAAATAACCAATCACCTTTGTCGACGTGTCTTTTCATTGATGACGCCATAACTTTCTGTCCACTGAAGGAGATGGAAGAGCGCTTTCACATCCCTAAAGTTGGAATTGCGTTTATCATCGTGGGGATGGTCACTGTTACCCTTTACTTCAACGTGTGAGTAAATCCGAACCGTCCGAGCACCCATCGTACTTGGTTTACTTTTATGGGCACAATTATAGTGTCGCCCGCTTCTTGACAAACATCCTCGCCATCTATCCTGTGGTCGATATTCTCAGAACCCCGCTCATGGAAGGCAACGCTCTCGACAACTCAATTCAAGCACGCAAGTGCATCACGTATCTTGTCGTTCTTGGTATCTTCAACTTGATGGAGGATTCCATGTGGGAACCACGACTACTACATGCGGTACCATTCTGGTACTTTGCCAAAGTCATCGTATTGATTTGGATGGTTCATCCGGAATGCCAGGTGAGTTCGACAAGGAGACGTGTCCGGGCATTGTGTTGTGGGGATTTAGAGCGTTCAGAATACTGACACTGCAACGCATGGCTTTCAGGGAGCACTCGTGATTTACGAAGGGCTCGTCAGTGACCTCGTCATCTGGAGTTATCACGTAACAACGGCACAACGTGATCAAGGTTCAACACACCACGGGTCGAAAACAATTCCGTCGAGTAAGGTCAGAACGCGAACGCGTCTTGCCTGAAGTGAAATTGAAAAGCGTGAAGGGTAAGGAGAAGGCCTTTGTACAAGAAGAATTGTCTTTCCATCAGTAATTTTTGATATCAAGAAACTGTGGGAGACTGTACATCACTTTGCGCTTGGGGTACGGCAAAAGTTAAAACTCAGCAACCCGCAGTGGCCCTGATAGCGGCTGCAACTTCAAACTTTCATCTCAACCTTTACACAAATGTCGGACACATCACAGCAAAGCAAGCCCACTATCACAGACGCATCTTGGGAGGGAGACTCGTTGTCCTTCGCTGCAGCTGCTGAACCCCAGGACGGTACCAACATTCAACACGACGTCACGATTTCGCGGTCGGCATCGGGCAAGACCGATACCGGGTTCATCCACTGGCAGGATTCGGACGAGACAATGCTGGATCGTGGAGTGGGGCTCGTTCGACGGATGGGGGAACGTGGACGCGCGACGAGGTTGTGGTTGAAGGAATATTTTGGCGAGAGGGTTGCTGAGGAATGCCAGGAGTGGACGTACCACTTGGATAGAGCGTTAGAGAAGCGGTCCATTTTTACGGTGAGGGGAGAACATGTGTGGTTTCTCCGTCTTCTCGGATTTCCAATGATCGGACGTCCGCGTGAAATGTTGATGACGCCATGTAGGAGGTCGAGCAGCACATTCATGTTCCTAAAGTCATGATTTTTCTTGCTGTAACGGCGATAGTCACTGTTTCTTGTTACTGGAATATGTGAGTTTGACACCTGATGATCACCGGCAGACGTCATACACTAAACTTTAATCACGGGACATTTCAGCGGTGCCCGCTTCTTAACAAACATCCTCGCCATATATCCTGCAATTGATACTCTCAGAACCCCGCTCATGGAAGGGGACGCTCTCGACAGCTCGATTCAAGCACGAAAGTGGATCACGTATCTCGTCGTTCTTGGTGTCTTCCACTTGATCGAGGATTCCTCGTGGGAACCACGACTACTGTACGCACTTCCATTCTGGTATTTCGTTAAACTCCTCATATTGATTTGGATGATTGACCCGCAATACCAGGTGAGCTCGTGTTGAGGGGAACTGTGAATTTCTGCGAAACCGTGCATGTTGCGGTCATTTGGAACGCTCAGACACTGCTAACACTGCAACGTGTCTCTATTTAGGGAGCACTCGTGATTTTCGAAGGGCTAATCTGCAGAGACCAAGCAATTTGGAGTTATAACGCGACGACAGCAAAACAAAAGGAAGCTCCAGCACGCCAAGATGTAAAACATCTTCATCGACCAATGTCAGAAGGCGAGAACGTTTTGTCTGAAGTGAAATTGAAAAGCGAGAAGGGCAAGGAGAAGGTCAATGTACAACAAGAAAGTTCTTTTGGTCAGTAGTTTCGACGTTAGAACTCTCTGAATGCTCCGTGGGAGCCATTTGAGTGGTTGGAATAGAAGTAACTTGGATCGAGGTGGTCCGTGCAATGTCTCGAGCTGACCAAAGTCTGCACCAGAAACATTCGTCTTTGCCCAATCCAGAGGGAAAACGTCGCCTGCCAGTTTTTGAAAACGCACTCTGTGTCACTCTGAGTGTGCGCTCCCTCCAACCAATCCTCGTCAGGTCAGTCGTGCGCAGCAACTTCCCGTGAGTGTCGTTCCGTGGCAGAAAGCGAAGCACTGCTCTCCCATCCACTTCTCTGACTCGATATCTACCCACCGTCGTACGCGGCCGCCCTCGTGCCCCCGTTTCCCCCCGTTCCCCCCGGTCCAGCCCCAATGTCTGCCTCAATCGGTGTCCCCGTCAAGTTGCTGCACGAAGCCGCCGGTCACGTCATCACTCTCGAACTCAAAACCGGTGTCGTGTACCGCGGGAAGCTTATTGAGGCCGAGGACAACATGAACTGCCAGTTGGGGGACGTCACGGTCACGCAGAGGGACGGGAGGGTTGTGCAGCTGGACCAGGTTTACCTTAGAGGTAGCCAAGTAAGGTGAGCGATGCATAAGGCGTTATTAGTTGTGTGTGGTGTTATGCGACTGGGGGACACGGTTCGGGGCGAGGTCGAGAGAACACCCCCTACCGTTGCGTGGATCAGTAAAACGAGACGGAATTCAAAGAGGACACGCCTTGTTGTACATACGGATGGAAGCTATGCACTACGCACGTGCAACCCTGAGAGGGTCATTTGGAAGCGACTTTGTTATCTGACGTACTTCGACGATTACGAATGCCCCTAACAAACATCAACCCAACCTACCCCTACCAGATTCATCATCGTCCCCGACATGCTCAAGAACGCTCCAATGTTCAGGAAGATTGGTCCTGGCGCGTTGAAGGGCAAGGGTGTCGGTATGGGACGTGGCCGAGCAACCGTTGCAAGAGCGCAGGCAAGAGGACGGGGTAGGGGTAGGGGTGGTCCACCCGGTGCCGGTGGCAGGGGGGGATTCCGTGGGGTTCGATAAAATGTATGAACGTTCTGTTTTCGACTGGCCGTTCGTGTGGAATACAAATAGTCGGAACCATTTGCACCACCTTAAATGCTCAGATTCAAGACTCGAATCGTTTATGGGTAAAACGTCTTCGTCAGTTCTTCCACCGCGTTTGCAAGAGCCTCCCCAGCTTCAGGTATCTCAGGAGACTGGAAGTGCTTCATGAAACCACTGTCGTTCACCGAAACAGGTGAACAAGGGGACAAGATCGAGAAGCAGATCCAACTCGTCGACTTACTGGTTCAGCGTGGGGTAGTGCGAGTGTACTACGTTGGAGAGGGTTGCTGCAGCGGGCCGCCTGCACCAACGCTGGCGGTCCGACAGGGTAGTTACGCCGTGGGCGTGGGCGTTCCCTGAGGCAGGACGCCGCCTCGGCGTCGCACAATATATAAGCCGTACTGGGGTAGCATACATAGTCTAACACTACAATACATCACACTCTACCCACTTCTACTTCTCGTTCATACTTATCAGTGACAGTACCGTCACAATTCAGTGATCCAGAGTTCATTCAGTGATCATCATCACCCTTCTGTTCTTTGAAAAAAATTCACATTCGTCTGTGCATATTCTTCCCATGACTCTAGAAATATTCCAACAAGTACCTCCTTCACAACAAAGGTTTGGATATGCACCTCTCACGTTGTGTATCACTTGCCCCTGCCCCCCGCCCTCGCCCTGCCCTCAACCTCGACCTCGCCTGCGTGCAATCAGCAACATGTTAACGGTTCTTTCAAGGAAGCAAGCTGGAATCCGACCAATTAATTTCAAGACATGGGAGTGAGTATACAATTAAGCTCAGAAGAATGATGGGGGTGCGCATGTCTTGGCGCCTTGGCGCCTTGGCTTTAATTAGGAATGTCTGGGGACAGAGGCACCCGAGTTTGAGACTAGACTTGTCTCAATGACGAGCAAGCTTCCCTTGGATCCAGAGAAAGCATCCGAGGAAAGTCGTCGTGCGGACGGTCAAGGCTACCTCAACTCGCTATCCTTCCTGGCGCGTGAGGCTGCCCACAGCACAGACCCACCAATTGCGCAAGCGCGCCAGGCCACTGAAAAGGCTGTCATCTCCATTGTCATCCTTCGCTCCGTTGCGCTCCTTCTGATTTTGCTGTTCTTCCCGTCTTTGATTGAATCCATCGTCTCCTCCACGGAACCATGGACACGGGTCATCGTCTTCGGTTTTGACCCAGCCCTGGATGCGGTTGGTGGAGGGGTTCAAAAATGTACCGGCGTGCTGGGCGATATGGTTCTGACCACAAATGTTGTTGCCGCGTGTTCACCTGCGTGGGGTCCAACGGACATTGAAGTGCCTGGAAGTTGCATCAACAGGACAGCTGTGGAGATGATGAACTCTTACAAACCTGGAAATTCCATTTGGGGTCACGTGTTTCGCAATTCCAGGGCTAAGGACGGAGCTGTGGATTCGTGCTTCTCGCGAAGGTAGGTGACCGTTCGTACCGACTGCGGAGATCCCCGATCCATGATGACCTTGTCTAAAGGTCAAAGGCACTTAATGATGCTGTTTGCTCAGAAAAATGTGACAGAGCCCTGCGATGGTACTTTGAAATCGCCAAGGCCGGATGTGGAAGCACAGTCAGTACTGGTTACAATTTATATTTGTTGGTTGCACACACAAACCAAGCATAACTTTCCTTCAGCTACTGTGGACTGCACGCAATAGCAGCACTCGGAACCCTGGCCATCACCTCCACGTATCCACTTCTGAAGCCAACTTTGGCCTTTTTATTCAGCAAATGGTTGCCGTGAATGCATCAATTGACATACATGACGTACAAAGCCTTACAACATTTATAAGGAACGTTCGGTGCTCCGATGTCGCACGTACGCGCTTGCATGAGAGTGCAGAGGCAGAGGTGCGTGGCGATATTGACCGCATAGATGTCATCAGCTTGGTCAAGAAAATGGTCGAGCCCAATACAACCATGCATATTACCAAAACGCTGGTGCAGCCACCGATATGGGGTCCTGGCGCATACCAGTGGCGTGATTTGAAGGGTGGTGGGTGTTTGTGGTGAGCGCCATCAGTTTTCGTGTTTTCCATTCAGATGACAATTTATGCATAACTTTTTGCAGTCACAGAAATGCTACATCGGTTTCATACCCTGGAAGGGACACCATGAACTTGGACACCAATCGCCCAGATGTGAATATAACTGACCTTGATTTCGCAAGGTCTGCATGTGTGTGGTAAGTTGATAAGCGAGTGCGTGGCTGAAAGGTACTCTTCTCACGTCACAAAATCCTATTTTATGTTTTCCTGGACCGCGTAAAATCTCATGTTCTTAGCTACGGTGGCATGTCTCCCTCCCAAGCTGCCGAAACCCTGGCTGCTCAAATTGCCAATGCAACCAGCCGCAAGGAGGAAGCTTTATTGAAGATAGGCACAGACCTTTGTGCAACACATTCCGAAGTCTTCAAGACTATGGTGATGGACTCAAACAGTGTGAAAAATGGACTCCTCAATTTGCACGTGATGAACAACGCGAAGAAGACGATGGAGTTACTGTGCAAGGAAGTGGAGCAAGTGCAATCAAAGGTGACCGGGCAGACGTCATCCGCTCAATGAGACAAAATAGATGTTCCAGGCAGCTGCAGGTTCCAACTACCGTGGTACCCAGGTTGAGGTGGCATAGTAATGTTGCAGTAAACAAACCGACAGTAAATTTGCTAGTATTCCAGAAAGCCAGAAGTCCCACGAATCTTTGAATCGTTGGTGACGAGAAAAGGGACTGAAAAGATGGACGTTGTCAAATGGGGGTGTTGACATTCTGCTAGACATCCAATGACAAGGGAGTAAGCGAGGCGCAACTCAAGAAGCTTGGGTGAAGTGATCATGTTGGGAATGGCATTTGCCTTGGAAGTCGTCGGTGGAAAAATATATCGTTGGTCAGTTCACAATAAGAAAAGACTCCTGGTCTTTTAAAGAAAAACTATCACAATTCAGTTCTGTGTATTGTCTTATCCTCTTGGGGGACTTGCAGGCGGTCCACACTTTAGCGATTCACCTCATGTTGCGGTTGCCGAATTTCTTTGCGCCAACCACGCATTCCCGTCACAACAATAACCACGATATCTGCGGGAAAGCATTTCTGAAAAAAAACTCCTTGGTTGAATCGCAAGTCTCTGATGGATCCCTCTCCATGTCACCACATTTGGCTGAAGCTGGCCATCTTCACCTGCATCTACTCTCGAAAACACGATATCACCAGGTCGCAAAAGTTACGATTCTGTTTCGCTGGAAAACGCCTGATGGTTTGAGTATGGGAGTCAGGTGGCCGTTTTTGCTCGGCATAGACTAAGTCCGAAAGTACAAATTTTAGTCGGACCGCAACATTGACGGTGCAGCATGAATCATGATCAGTTCACATGCCTGCCTGACATTTCTCATCGATGCCCTAGCGTACACCACTGGCGAGGAATTTATTTTTCCGTGAAGCGGACTTGCGGCGCGCTACCTGAGGTCTCACTGATGCTTGTCACAGCACTCCTCTTACTCCGTCTACTTCACCCTTTCTACCGATTTATCACTTTCTGGTCGGGTTTGTCGCGCAATTTCTCGCGCGTCTCTCAACGGCCGATTTGGAAAAATTTTGAGATCAGTCCGCTGCCCTCGATTGAGCTCCTCACAGCAACAGAATCAATCTTTTTATTTTAATATCAATTATCTGATCAGATTTGTAGCTCGGTACGAGTTTACATCCGATTTGATCGTTGTTACTCTTTTTTCCAATTTCGGTTGATGCTTCAACTTTGGCGGTGCGAAACCCTCCTCCCCTCTCAACAGCACACCCGGGTCGCACCGTCGACGAACAGGAATACCTCCCAAACCGAGCTTTCGCGATGCTGCGAGGCTCTCCTTCCGCCTGTCCGTCGTCGGACCCTCGCAATCGACTCCCCAAACCCCACACAACACAGTGGCAGAACCGTTCACGTTTGATCGCCTCTCCCCTCCTCGCTTTGTTCCTATTTGTTTGCTCCACATCTGCCCAGCAACAACAGCAATCGAATAGACAGCCGCTTGCTCATCAGGTGCGTTTTGGAGGGGAGGCTTCGATGCGGAACTCGCCGATGCTCAACGAATCCCAATCGCTTCAGGTCTGGTACGGCGATTCCGTGAAACCACCATGCAAAAACTACACGGAGACGTTTGACGACGCCACGAAAATGAGTGAGTCTTCGGTCTCTCTTTCCCTGGTCCCTCGGATTTCAAGCAAGCTAATTTCCACCATCCCTGCATCCGCCACACTTTGTCTACTGTCACAAAGTCTCCTGGCAAAACTGGTTCAATAACCCTGACCAAGCTGTGTGGATTATGGAGGACGCGCAGAACGCTAAAATCGCGAACGGGGAGCTTGTGCTCCAACTGCTCGGCACTGGCACATCACCAACCACGGGAAAAAAGCAAGGTGAGGGGGGCATCTATGGGCACCGCTAGTCCCATTACTCACCCTCTCTATCGCATGCACTCGTCCCATTACCAACCAATCGACACCATTACATCCCTGCCACTGTTCGAAGGCGCTAACGTCATCGTCGCACATTCTCGCTGGTTCCACTACGGTCTCGTTCAAGCAAACATGAAAATCGCCAAGGGAAAGGGTGTCGTGTCGGCGTTCATCGTGGACTCGTTCACTCCCGGATACAACCCTGGCGACGAGTTGGATCAAGAATGGACGGGTCAAAAAACGTCCACCTACCAATCCAACTGGTTCAGTCTTGGTCAGTTAAACTACCCAGTGGGTGCGGCCGCAGCTCAACAGCATTATGGAAACGGACAAGAGGTGAATGGAACGGCAGACTTCTCCGCGGAATACCATACTTTCGGCATGGAGCGCACTTTCAACTACGTTCGTTGGTTTATCGATGGGGTTATGGTCCGCGAAGTGACGAGAGCCGAAACCGGAGACCAATACTTCCCCGATCGCCTGGGGGCGGTGGTGAGTTGTGTACGATTTTCCTTGCTCACCGTTGAGTCTTGAGCCGTGTGCCTTTGTACACCGATACCTTCAGATGTTCAACATCTGGGACGCGGGGCAGCAGGCTAATGGTACCCGAGACTGGGCTGGGTGTGTACCCTTTTGAACCTTTGAATATTTCCCCATCTACCGTTCAACTGACATCTTCGCCAACTCCATATCACAGAGGCGAGACTGACTGGACGGTCCCCGATCCAAACCCCGCATACACGGTTCACGTCAAGGATTTCCAAATAATATGCTACGACAACCCTGGTAACTGGACCCCGCCTACGGCGACAATCACCGCCACGGTCCGTACCACCGCTACTCCCTTGTCGGCGGATGGCCCCATGATCTTTGGAACCATCCCGATGATGCCTATGATCGGAGTTGGCGTGGCGTTCTCGTCGGTCGTCATTTTGATGTGCGCCGGCGCGCTCGCGTCGGGATGTGGGACGAAAGACATGGCTCCGTACAATGTACGTTCACTTTGACCTGTCGCGTGCCTTAAGTGGTCAAGGTATCGTTACCTTTTTCCCTTACAACCAGATGTACGACGAAAATCCCTATGCGAAAGCAGAAGCTGCCCGCACCACAGTGGAGGTAGCTTACGCGGTTCCCGTCGCTGCAGGCGCTGCCGCTGTCGGTGCAGCTGCAGTTGTCGGGGCCGCTGCCGTCTCGTCTCGCGGACAAAGCGGAGGTGGGCGTCCTCCCTCACGCGGCCAGCAAATGGATCAGCGTAGACCGGCGAGTGGGGCTCCGGCAAGGCCAGGTGATGCCTACGACGGAAGGCAGCGAGGCTCGACTCCCCAAGGGGAACGTCGTCGAAGCAGCTCTGCAGCACCCGGTGATAGGGGCCAAGGTGGACGAAGGCGATGATTTTATCTCGGGGCGGTACTCGTATTTCTGTTTTTGTGTTTCTCGGCATTGAAAATTTGTGTTCGCCGGGATGTCGTACCTTGGTTGTTGACGCTTTCAGCCTGGTGCTGTTTTCGCTGACACAGGCCGTACATACTTTATGGAGTAAATAAGAACTGACGTCAGAGAGTAAATACTATATCCTGGTTATCGACTTCCTCCGACGGATGCGTGTAGCGTTGTCATCGTTCACAGTGATTAAACAACAAAGATATTAACTAATCAAAGAAACATCCATTTTACCATCACCCATGGTCAATAACGTAACACATTCGAGCCGAAACCCGATACACAGTTTCTATTGCGGAGGGACATTGGCCGGTGCAACGGGGGGCGGTGCAGCGTTTCTTCCTCCCAACCTCCGCGCCTCTAACACAGCAAAGATGAGAGCGAACGACCACCCGAACAGGATGGCGAGCGGGACGATCCACTTGGTCGCCACTTTCCACGTGCCACACTTTGCCGGTACGATGGGTGGCGCGAGAGAGATCAAATACGACTTTTCCTCGTCCACGGTTCCGTCAGGAGCCGTGTGCTTCTGGAGGAAGAGCGAGTGACCAGTGTTCCCAAGCATCGCGGCTGCGAGGTTGCCCTTTGGCGGAGTGAAGCTCGGCAAAGCCGCAAGGAGGTTCGCCATGCGCTCGTTGAATTCTTCGACCGAGGGTACGGGTTGGTGAGGTTTCGGGGGGACCATGCCATTGACGGGTGGTGGCTTGGAGGCTGCTTTCCGACGACGAACGAGCGCTGTCTCGGCGGCGAGGCGAACGCTGGAAAGACGTGAATATTTGTGATGTGCAGGGTTGTGGAGAAATGAGGAGTAGTGATTGAGACGGGAGAGTACAGCAGGTCAATTCTCAAAACCGCCATAAACGACAAGCACGTCTGATTGCAAATCGGCGCTAACACGGGCACGCAAAATAACACCCAGTAAGACACGTCTTGCCGGTCTTCGATAAGTGATATCTGGGACTCCCCTTGTCGCTTGACATGCCGATGTACTCACAAAGATACTGGAAATCCGTAGGCTCTGGGAATCCGTTTGGCCAGATCCGCTTCGTACCACCTCACAACGTTGGTACCCTTAGAGATACCCTCATCGACGTTAGGATCCGACGCATGACTGTTGTACACGAGTAATGTCGTCCGTGAAACGTTTGTCCGATGAGAAATCGGACAGGCATTGAAATAGGTGAAGTATCAACAAGGGTCAAACTCCAGGAGAAGCCGACAAACTCACCACTCAACGATGCCTCCCATTTTCCTCATGTAGTTCTCTGAGTCGCGTCCCAAAGCAGCGAGGTGTTCATCTCCGTAAAAGTCCAATTTGAGGTGAGTGTACTTGGTAGTGTTGAAGAAACACTGAGGATGATCGAGTGGAGGAGGAAGCAGCACTGTTGATTGACCTGGGGGACTTCCCGGTGGCCAGGAGAGGGTCTTTTGGATACTGGTCAACCCAAGGTCGAACCAATCCGACGCGCATTTGGTGATGGACCACTGGTCGTCACAGACGGCGTTTGCAGGGCAGGGCACCGATGCGGGTAGGAGCGATGTGAGAGGATTGGCGAATGTGGATTGACGTGGCGTTGAGTTTGGAACGTCGAAACCAGAGTAGACGGAGGCGAGCCAGTGGAAGTAGAGCCCAGTAAACGTGATGAGAACTGCGTAGAGAATAACTTGGGGCTGGATGGGGAACGCTGGCGATGGGGCGGTAACAACGTGCGGGGTAGGTGATGGAGCAGAAGGAGAGTCGTTCGCCGCCTTGTCCGCGTCCACCGACGATTTCTTGTCTCCCTTGCGCTTCCGCAATTGCGATTCCTCGCCGGCCATTTCAGTCTTAGGTCTTCGGTCGACGAACGGAGTCTGCGCAATCAAACCGGCTGAATGGGTAATCTCTGCGGGCCTCTTCCGCATTTTCCCTGAGAATGATCGCAGTCATTTACGATAGATCGGGTATTCTTGCTACCATCTTTTAATATTTAAAATTACACGAATTGGGTTACTACTTTCCGTCCCGTTACGAGGCCCTTTTCCAACTCCTCGAAAACATGGGGAACCTCGGAAAGCTTGCACCCCGAAGTGAGCGGGTGCACTTTGCCAGTTGCGACAAGATCAAGAACAGTCTTGGCGTCCTTTATCGAGGGGTGCCCAAGTCAGTGACCTAGAAACATCATGTAAACTGGGTTTTGGAACTTACGTCAGTGGAGCCCAGTAGCGATCCCATAATCTTTATCTCTTTGGAAAGAATCACAACGGGCATGTATTTTACTTCCGCCATCGTGACACCTATGGTATGGAGGTGGGTTTTGATATTTATGACGTAAAATAACAATTCAGTTACCAATGCTTCACTCACCAATGAAAACAACGGTGCCACCTCCTCGTACGAGCATCCACGAGCTTTCAAATGCGCTCGCGGCGGTCGTGACAACCAATAGAGCGTGAAGGCCTTTTCCATCTGTCTGAGCGATCACCGCACCGGGCAGTCCACCCTTATCCGCAGGAGCAGTTGCAGCGTTGACGACAACATCAGCACCGAGCTTTTTGGCTTCAGCGAGCTTTCCATCGTCAATATCAATGGCGAGAGTCTAAGTGGTCGACGATGGTGCAACAAAAAAATGTGTTGTAATTGGTGGATTCGTACAACGGGGTGTTGCCCACATCAACGGCAAACCCGACAAACCTTGTAGCCAAGCGCCTTGGCGACTTGTACCCCCATCAAGCCTAACCCTCCTGCTCCCGAGAACCCAATCCAGCCCCCCTTAGGCACGTTGGCACGACGAATAGCTCCGGTTACTGTTACTCCGGCACTTGAAAGAAGTGGATCGAACCGTTTGAGTTCGGCCAAAAAAAGTCGAAAAGAGTAAAGTGTCAAGACCCATTTTATGAGACCCGATATCCCCCCTCCTTGCCGCGTGTAGCGGGAACTCACCATCCACAAGGTCCTGCTTTCTCAAACGATACGTTGTCGGCAAGTTTTACGATAGTTTCCGCACTCGTCACTGCGTACTCGGCGCTACCATGACACAGGTTCTTAGAGTTGAATAAAGCAGAAACACGACAAGAAAACTTCGTACAAGCATCCCCACACTTCCCCAGCGTGCCATTTCTTCTGTGCACATTGGGTAACGAATCCTTCCAAACAGAAGGAACATTCACCACATTGGCCGTGGTGCATGGGGACGGAGACCTAGCAGAGACGGTCTTCGGTTGGACAAAAGACACACCCCGGCCTTGTAGCAGTGCGATTGAACTCACCCGGTCACCAACGTTCCAATTAGTAACACCCTCACCGAGCACCGCGACAGTTCCTGCGCCTTCGTGGCCGAGGATGTGTGGGAATGTCGTGGTTGGCGGTCCGACTCGCCAGTAGAGCTCGTCCTATAGAGGAACGAAAAGCCTCGTGTTTGAAAAGGGGTGCCCGTGATTGAGAAGACGACAAGAGGGACTCACAGTGTGGCAAACACCGCACGCTTCAATCTTCACCAGCACTTCACCCTTCGCCGGAGAAGGGGTGGGGACTTCACCGATGGACATGGGCACACCAGGTGCAGTCATGATGAGGGCTTTCATGGTCTGTCGGTGGAAGGATTTGTGGGGTTTCTTTTCGCCGGGAGACAAGTAGCCGGACAAGTCCGAACCTTCGGGATCGTCATCGTTTAACAGTGATTGGAGACGGAGGGTTGGGGTACGAAAGGGATCAAGATTGCAGATGGGCAGGGAGACTTCCGATTGCTTTATGTTTATTTGACGGACAATCCGATGCCGACAAATCTCAGCCTAAACGTAACAATTATGAGCCGAAAAGAGCGACCGCCATTCAAAAACGAACGATTTCCGAAGCTTATCATTTCACTTAAACCACACGAATAAATGTGATACAGTTTGCTCAAAATTGAGTGCAATATTTACGGCACTGTGGGTAATACATTACGGGTAGTGGATGGAAAGGTTCAAAATTACCTGGCAAAAGTCCGAATGTCCGAGTCCCAGTCCAACAATGGCACGTTTAGCGTCTCTCCAATTCCTTACCATCCTCTGGGTATCTGTCAATCTCATCCCCACCAGAAGAATCCCGTCCTGGGTCACCATCGTCATTTCTATCCATGTCGTCACTACTGTCATCCGAATAACGTCGTTCAACTGTCCACACTCTCGCCTCAAGCTCCGGGTCCCAGGTGACTCGTTTGCGACCCGTAGTAGTCCCATTGCTTGAAGTCGAGCTCTGTCGGCCGACCGGTGGATCGAAGGATGACGTTCGTCTCAAGACTGGGGTCGGACCACGCGGTCCCTGTCCAATAAACGCGGCAAAGCTGCCCGTCGGGCGTGAACCGGAGTCGAAGACAGGGGGTGCGAAGGTGGTTCCCGGCATTGACGGATACGGCAGCATTTGGGGAGAGTAGCCAGCTGAAGCTAGAGATGGAAGAGGGTACGACGGAGAACTTGCGACGGTGGAATCGGCAGAGGCTGGTCTCGATGAAGAATTCGTGTACGCTGGGGACGTTGGGCCGAGAGCATTTGCTGCACCAGGTTGATTTCCCCGAAGCCTAATTAAAGTGATTCGTACGTCAGTATAATTGAAGTCGGTGCACCAGGGGAGTAGACGCAAAGATAATTACCTTCGCACGAGCTCGCCCATTACCAATCGCCTTGGAGCCCCCGCGACCACCGCCTCCCGCAACTCTTCCGCCTCGAGCTCCTCAAACCTGACATGTCTCCACAATACCTCCTTGTCGACAGGATGGAGAGTGGGCCATCGCGCCAGGTACGCTGCCACAACCCTAACGACGTCTGCCGGTGGGGTTTCGAAAGGATTTCCAGGACTGACTGCGTAACGGAGCAGTGCGACCATGAACGTAAATGACAGTGATACGAAGGCTTCCTCCGAATATGCCCCTTCGGCTATTCTTCGGGCAGCCTCTTCCAAGACACGCAGACGGTCCGCTCGTGGGTGAACGTATGCAATCTCCAATCCAGAAAGCGTGAGACGGTCGAGGTTCTTTGGCGGCGGGTCCGCATCCATCGACATGGGATTCCGGGCGCCGTCACTGCTTTCCTTGAGTTGCTGCATCGTGATTCCAACATCCTCCCATCGCGATCGCGGAGAGAGAGCTCGCGAGGTCTCTTGAGCTTCGCCAGCGCCGTCCGAATCTGCATCAGACCATCCGCTGTCGGCATATTCGGGAAGGGGATCAGTCGACGGTGTGCCCGCTCGAGCACCGGTCTGGCCGCGCTGCTGATCACCATTCGACCGCACAGTGCTCTTCGACGAGTTGGACTGCATCGTGGAATCTCCCGCAATCGACGTTCCTTGACCGATGTTAAAGAACTTCCCATCAATAAATGACAGTCGAACGGAGAGAACTGGCTCTGCAGCGCCGGTCGCGGCTCCGTCCGCCCGTCGTGGAATACCGCCAGTATTGGAACTCCCGTCATTCGGTTGTCGACTATCACGACCCCGGGACTGTTCCAGTGACGCCCGAGGTTGTGGACCCTGTCGTTCTTGTTCCAGGGATTGTCGTGGTGATTGATCACGTCGGTCAAGCGACTGTCGCGGGGACAGAGCCGCCCGTTCGAGTTCAAGAGATTGGCGAGGAGAAGGTACGATGCGGTCGATAGAGGTGCGTGGCTGTTGAGCGTCCAAGGACTGTCGCGGGGAGGGATCTTTGCGCTCGAATGACTGGCGAGGCCGGTTCGGGGTTTGGTTCTCCGGCAAGTCGTCTGCTCGCGGCATGTTGGAAGTGGTTCGAGGTGGTGTTTTGACGCTCCCCTTCAAGAGAAGTTTCTGTCAGCTGGTGCATGGCAATTATGGGAACAGACTGCAAATCCCTTACCGGGGCAGGCTTCACCGTCCCACCCTTCAGAGATTCCGGAACACGACGACGTAGGGAAACGGTGTTCGCCGCCTGTCGCTCAACGGGAGGGAGCGCCGACATCTGCTGACCACCGCTGGCCAATCCATTGTCGGGGGAAAGCGGACTGTCTGTATATCCTTGCAAAACTGAGCTGAGCACCGGCTCCGGATCAGCCACGGGTGGAGAAGGTGTGGCGACAAAGTCGGGTGGGAGAGATGGACCACCGGAGGGTCGTTCCCGTTCGGGGGTGCGACGTCCTGACGATTCTGACTCCTCGAAAGAATACCGATCGTCTTGATCATCGTCTCTCACATCAGAGAGTGGTTTGTTAGGTTGCGAGTCATGTGCGTTGGCGTAGAGTTGACTAGGTGCACTTTGTGAAGTGGGAAGGGGACCTCGTACGGATGAAGAAAACACAAGACTTTGCTTCAGTGACGGTGTCCGTGGCAATCCAGCTTGGACACTGAGGTCCTCCGCCTGGAGCGACGCCCATCGCTTCGGCGCAGGAGGAGCATTTGGCGGTCTCGCCTGAGATAGCAACCGACTGGCTGCGGCGGCGGCGGCGGGATTATTGCGGAGGCTATATGAAGGCGTCTGGACCACCTCCTCGAGTGTTCGTGGCATCCCCTTTTTGGGGAGTCCACCACCCCGTCCTCCCGACTGTGGTAACACCTCCGAGAACGGCGTTCGAGGCGTGCCCAGTGATTGAAAGAAGTCTGGTCGCCCCAACAAAGTGGCCGTTTGCTGGCCCATCATGTTGCGCTCCAGCTCCTGACGCAGGGTTCCTGCTCTCCTCCTTGTATTTGGCGACAAGGGCGACCTTGGACTTCGCGCTGGAGCTCGTGGCGAAATCCGTGGCGAGGCGGGAACGGGACTTGTCCGACTACGGTCCCTGCGCTTCCTTGCCCAGCAGAGACAGACGACTTTGAGGCGGCGACAAGTCTCACAGATGGTGGGAATGCGTATGCGCGGCCGTGGATCACTGAACATGAAGACCCCGCGATCCCCGCGGGCTCGTCACCGTGCGGGAGGGTCACAGAAAGGTATGCTGCCAAATGGAGGCGTCCGATGCTACGCTCCAAGCCAAGTGTAGTCTATAGTACGGTACACGTCTCCAGCTGCAGGAATCGTGGGCGTGGGCTCGCTGCTTTCTGACCGGGATGTTGGTGCTAGCGGCAGTGCCTCTCCCTTGGAGCGCAGATCAAAACGCCGATCTGCTTCAGTGGCTTCGGGTTATTCAAGTGACGTGCGAGTCTCGCAGATTTCGCCTTCTTCTTGTGGTGTACTTTTGCAAAAACCGCGAAAGAACGATTTTTTGCGGGTCACTTCCATAATTAGGATTCAGGGCTCGTGTGGTCAACGTTGATAAGGTGGAGCTGCAGAATATATCAAATGAAACGGACAAAGAAGGCCGTTTGTGATATGAATGATATTCGTCTTGGGTACATGTTCGAGTGCTTTTCTCTCTCGTTGTCAAATGGGCCCCACGATATTGCTGCGCCTCGCGGGGCGGACGGAATCAATGACAGCTGTAGCAGAGTGGCGCCAGTCAGTTTTTCACAATGTGATCCTTGACTCTTCGTGTTCTCCTTGCTTGAGTGCCCCTCGAAGGTTCACCCCACACTCGGCTCACCGTTCCGGAAGCTCCTGTCGGTCGCTGCTCTGGGGCGTCGAGAACCCTGCGTAGGCGTTGTGGTGGTGCTCAAGGGCCCCGATGGCGAGAGAAACTGGTTCCTGAGTGGCTTTAGGTTTTACAGGCGAGTGGTCCCCTCGGACACCCCGTCTAAAAGATCAACTGCCGGAATTCTCAAATTTTGTGTCAGCGGTTTGTAGACTGATGGAATTGAAGATTCTGTTGATTTGATTTTTGTCGCTAAAAAATATCCAGAAGAGGCAACGTGCTTCGGTCCGGCGACTGTAGACCCAAAGTGGGGCTGCAGCATCCGCGAAAGGGAGATACCACACCGGGTGTGTCGCCCACGTCCGCATCATCGCTCCGCCTGCAGCGATGCCGTCCCTTGTCTTGAGCAAGGCGCCGTCCAAGGACAGTCTGTGGGTCAGCCCGGCGGACATGCAAGGCCAACTCTCCCGCCACAGCATGGACAAGCCAATCAGCGAGGTTGGCTACACGGTCGAGGTGCCCAGACCGCGGGTCGTCAAGAGGAGAAAATCTCTGTGGCATCTGCTGTCTCGTTTGTGGCGCCGACGCTGTGAGTGTCCGGTTTGGGGATTGGCAAGGGCGGCAAGCATCAACGCTGACAAATCCCATCCACACAATTTCCATCGGCTTCAATGTTTCCTCCCCATTCAACACCGATCGTTGGTGACTCGCATCAGCCCCTCGCCGTATTCGCGAGACGCCATCCGAAGAGGGTGTGTCCTATGACCCCTCCAGTTACTCTTCTGCTGGATCGCTGGGACGTCCATCAATGTCATCGTTGCGAAGCTCTGTTTATGGCCGTTCCAGCACACCGACGTCGGTGGTGTCGGGTCTGGACTATTCCCCTGACTTTGCTGAGATGGAAGGCCCCTCTGTAGCAGACCCTTTTTCACGTTTCAGAGTGGATCCAGAGTCCCTCCCCCCAACTGGTCCCCGTAGAGTTCACTCTTCTCTCTCCCTCCGTTCGCGTCCTTACACTCCCCTTCGCATGGCGATGTCCCCCTTACCTGGATGGGAACCGTCACTCTTTTACCCGCAACCTCAACTCGTCGACATAGGAATACAGGTCGACCCACCAGAGGAAGATCAGCAGCCGGTTCCAGTTCGGTACGCGGAGTCTGTTTACGACTTGCCCCTCCTGGACGAACTCCCCGAATCGGACCCCACCGCCGCCGCCGCGTCGAACCGTGACCCAGCACAAGCGGACAGTCCGCGTACATCTGAGTCGTCGAGCGCCGACACGGTGGTCGGGACCGATGAGCTGGACTTGTCGGAAAAGTCCACAGGTGTCAGCGAGGTGAGCACCAATCTCGGTTTTGTTACGGACCTCCAAGAGTCACACCTGCATTTCAATCCAAATGCAGCCATTCCCCTCTGCCTCAACCACCACAGAACCCACTTCTGAATACTCCCTACACAAAGTGGCATCCTTGGCTTCGATATCCGGCGCTCGTCCAAAACCCAATGCGCATCTCTGGCTTCAAGTCAAGCCCCGACCTTCCTCGACGTATTCTCAAACTGGGGAGGCCTCTACCGGAACCGGTGTCGATGAAACACACATTGACCTCGATGCTTCGACTGCGACGTTGCCGGGGAAGTCGCCAAGCACACCGCAGACCCCTTCGGCGTCCCCACGGGATACTGCAGCCGGCACCTCCTCCATCCCAATCGACACGAAACCCAGCGAGCAACAATCATCCGCTTCTGGTGAACCCCGACCGTCCAGTTCCGGAAACCCCCTGGTCGTCTTGCCAGCATCGATCGCAGTGGAATTGCAGCTGCTCGCGGAACTTGCGGAGGGCGTCAAAGGAAGCCCCGATATTGGCAAAAGGGAACTTCCAGAGCGCGTGTACGATACTTCCGCCCTGGACGCTGACTCAAAGGGTGTGGACGTGCCCCCGTCGGCGGGTATTCTTCCTGTTGCAGAGGTCGCGGTAGATTCGGGCGTTCCAACCGCAGAGGACACGAAGATCGAAATGCCCACCGCTCGCGTCACATCGGTGCTTGCCGAACCGTCTCCACAGCCTGAGACAGAGCTAAAGCCGAAAGTGGACGTACACGAGACAGCTGGAGAGCCTGTTTCTGATCTACCAATACCCGCGGGGGTACCACCAGCAGCGGAGACGCCCCGGGAAAAACCTTCTACGGAGACTGCTCCTACCGAATCTGCAAGCGCGGATGAACCCCCTAAACTGACCGGTCGTGCTTTGCGTGCCGCCAAACTGGCCGAAGCAAAAGCTGCAGCGACAGCCTCGACAGCGAAGAAGCCCGGAAAAGTTGCCGATATTATTCGTCGGTTTGACGTGTTGATCGAGGAAAAGACTGTTGAAGCTGGGGCAACGAGCCCGGTGGTCGCCTCTCCAGGTGAGGAAGGTGGAACGTTTACATCGTTTCGAACTTCCATTTGACATGTTAAATATCGTTAGCGCGAGGTCGTCCGGCATCTCTTCGGGGGGAATCGCCTGCCCGAGCTTCACTTCGGGGAGAATCACCTGCTCGACTACCCGACTCCCCCAGCACACCAACGACTCCACTCCGTCCTCGCCACCACTCTCCCGTCCGTATTCCCGCAGTTCCCGTGACAGCCGCTCGAGGGAGGGCTCCACACATCACCACGAATCTGTCCACAAAACCTGTCGAAGCTCTTGTCCCTGTTGTACCGGCTGTAAATACGGATATCAGCCTTCCGAGTAAGATCATTTCCGATGGACCTAGCGGTGATCAGAATACCCCGGCACCCGCAAGCCTGGAACATTCAAGTGAAGGCGTAGTGGTGCCGAAATCGGATGAAGCGCCAGCTTTTATCGGTGGTGGGGATCCACCCAGCGCTGATAGCTCTGAAGCACCACCAGCAGTCGTCAAATCAGACCTTGAAGTACCCAGCGCAGATGTGGAAAAGCAGACGTTGCCATCACCCGCGCCGTCGGAGAAATTGGAACTTTCTTCCAGTGTCAAAACTTCTTCAGCCACACATCTTGCTGAGCCGGGGTCTCCGAAAACGCCCGAGGTGTCGACAGAGTCAGTCGTTGTTGCCCCTCTCCCGAGCACTCCTGCACTGGAAAGTGACTCCAAAAAGACAGACTCTCAGAGCGCAACGCAAGAGGCCCCCTCGATACAGGTCCAAGAGGCTGGTATGTCATCGGCGATTTCCAACTCAGATCTCATAGTGGATACGAAACCAATACCCGAGTCATCAAACGATGGAACTGCAAAACCTGGATCCTCGACAGAGTCCTCCCAGTTGCCAGTTTCTGTGCAGCAATCACCCGAGGATTCCACGACCCATACTAGTCCAAACGTTACAAAGACGACTATCGTTGAATCCAAACCTCCTCCTTCCAAATCGCACTCTGACGTTCCTCGAAGAACTTTTTCGGCGACGGCGAAAGCCAAGAGCTTTGCCGAGTCCAGTATTCCACCTTCGGCCTTGGATATTCCCCAGGTCACCTTGCTTGCAGTTGAGCGGTCGTCTTCGACTAGTTCGCTCTCGTCCTCGCAAACGTCTGTTGGAGCTTCGGAGGCCAAGCAAAAGGAGAAGGGCTCGTCTGTCGAGGTAAAACTGAGTGCCCCTAAAAGAACGGTCTCTGCCACCCCTCGAGCTAAAAGCACTGCGGAACAAAGTATCGCTACAAAGCCACCTGAAATCATGGAGCGTTCGCCCGCGTTTATGACCGCTTCAACATCGACAGAGTCCATAGTACCAGTCGCTTCCTTGAATGCTCCTCCTACGGCGGTCACTGGATCCACTAGTGTGAAGTTGCCAGCTTTCTCTCGGACTTTTTCCTCCGTTGGGCAGTCACTGCCACCAACAAGTTCGACTTCATCTCTCGCAGCCCAACCAACTGCAAGAGCTGCGCCATCAAGATCACCGACCCCACAATCGACCGGAGGCCTTAGTCCTTTGGAAGCTTTGCGGCGATCGGTCTCAACGAATCCCGACCCACTCGCACGGTTCCATCTTGTGCGTAATTACACCACTTCCAACCCCTCTCTCCCCGCTCGAGAGAATCTTCAACTGTGGACTCTAGTGCCATTCGCAAGACTCCACGTCCCTGTTCTTCAAACCGCCCTCATCGATCACGCTGTACCTCTGGAACTGCTACTCGACGGTGCGGCACTGAAGATATCACCGGGGAGTGGTGCTGACGATGCACTTATCACGAGCTATTCGTCGGATCTTTTCCACGCTGTGGTGGAGCATGCCATTGATGTCGGACTTTGGACGCACGCCCAGACGTTCAAAATCGTGAGGACGTATATATCTGCCCACCCACAGGAAGAGACAAATGGAAACATGCCACCCGAGGCTCTCGAACCACCACCGCCGCTTCCTTCCGCTTCGGAGCCGATCAAGGCGAAACCATTCGTTCCACCTGTGACTTCAGGCGGCGGCAAGGGACTTTTGACGGTGCCATCGGTCAACCCACAGGCGGAGACTGAAGAGGAAGATGGATGGGACGACGATGAAGTTGAGTGGGAAGTTAGGGAGGTACACCCCTTGGGTAAAGAAGAACGAGAAGGCGCTGCACTGTCGAACCCGTCTTGGAGGTGAGTTTCCGCTGTTAAGTTTCGTCTGAAAGTTTTTGTCCTGATTTCTGGATACTTACCGCCAGGAACCCCTTCCATGGGGAGGAAGAGCCGAACCCGGAAACATTGCATATTGTTAGCCCTTCAGATCCGGGATCTGAAGAACCCGACAACAACGACTCTTCCCAATTCACGCCCGAGCTCGCCGTTCTTCCGCTCTCGTCGGTCGTGGACATACTCCGCACAGGCGGGGGCAGCGACGGAAGCTTAAGCTTCGTCACGGCCAGAAAGTACATTTACAGTCGCTTGCTGTGGGCCGAACCGCTGACGGAAGCCGAAGGTCGGGCACTCTGGTCCGAGGTGAAATTCAGCAAGCTCGCATTGTCGGAGCTTGAGCTGGCGTATGACACACCAGGCGTGGACCCGTCTGCCGTGTTGGAAGAAGCCGCGCGGCGGATAGCTGGTGAGAAGGATGACAATGGCGAGTTCATCCCGGATGACGACTTCGACCACATTCTCGCTACTGCGTTCTCCGTGGAGCTGTTCTTTGGGGTGGTTGGGTTTTCTCAAGGAGCAGCCAAACGCCGCTGGACACCGTCTCAAACTCTGAAGGCTGTTTCAGCGTACGTGCGGAATCGCCCGTACTTGGATCCCACGGTGAAGTCGCACCTCTGGGGATATGTGAGGCTGGACCAATTGACTCCGAAGGAAGTCTCCGAAGCCTTGAAGACTGGAGTTCCGTCGGAACTGCTCGATGGAGTCGATTTGTCAAGGTTTGTTGTTTGATGAAATCAATTGGATGTGTTGCAATAATGATTGATGATGTTCCCGTTTTCCAGCGCTGACGTCAATGCGGGGGAACCCCTGGGAACTCCTTTGGAAATTTCTGCCCCACCAACGAACCGTATAACTAAAATCCGCTGGCATACGGAAGTGATGGTTCGCGAGATTCCCGCACGGAAGAAACGACCCCAGTCGGTGTCTTCCATGGAATCTGAAGTTTCCTTTACCTGAGTAAGTCAATCGATCACGCATGGTGTCTTTCTTTTGGAATCTACGGGAGAGAATGCTGGGAGTTGGTATACCGCGCTGCAACGACGTTGTACATGTTCGTTCCCACGTCACGTAATTTTGAAACGCATTTGCATATTGGATTATGTTGATTGTGCTTTTTTAATATAATTATTTTTTGAGTCCAAACATAACTCGGTCAGTTTGAGATGGGGGTGGCATGGGTGAAGACCGGTAGAACTCTTATCGCCACACTTCAATGATATCCCCCCGGGAGACAGACTCTGCACCCGTAGACACTGGACCGGGCTCTGCGTCGGAAGCCAAGCGGCGAATAATGGAGCAGATGGAGGTGAGAGCTGGAGGGGGGCCACTCGAAGAACCATCGCAAAACGCAATCGCCTCGCGCCACCACGCCAGGCGGCCAAGAAAAAGGCGCCAGAAATGAAGAAAACATGGAAGGTGGACACTAACAGGAGTACTGTGAGTTTTCCTTTCGTTTGGGCAATCGTCATTGTGTTGATTCTACTACCTTGCTTCCTCCGTCGTATCTTTTCTTACAATCACCACGTCTGCAGCCGGAAGGAAAGTTCAAACCTAAAACTGCCTTCAGTGAGTATATCCTCTTTCCACTCGGTGACGCCTGTGTTCCATGAGGTCCAGTAATCGCTTGACCCTATCCTATTTCTCACAGAGGAAGCCCCTCCTCCACCGAAAAAACTCTCGGATCTTCCGTAACATACCAAGAATATCTGCATATTCGCGTTATTGCAAATTGCCTTTGTATACACTGCAAATGTTTGTAATCAAGCACATCGAGCCGCCATTTATTGCACCAACATCGATAACACTGCCTCGGCCGTGAATCAGCAGAATGGATTCTCACACTTGCTACTCAGCTTATGTTTTTAGAATTGTGCTCGCATAAATGCACTGCTGTGGTAAAAAGGCCGAGCAGAACCTGAAAACCTTCCGATGGCACCGATTCCACCACCCGCACTCCCGTCCGCCCCGCTCAACGCACGGATAAAGGCTGATCTTGTCGGCGCCAAGCCCACCTGGCAGGCAGCGTCGCACATCGTGGTCCGAAACAACTTCAACGGTAGGCAACTGTCGTTGACATTCATCAGACAGCCAAAGACAAACAACTCTCTGTTTAAACGTCTGCTCAGCTCAATCCCATCCCGAGAGGGACCCTCTCGCATCCGTTCGCGACGTCTCCGTTCAAGTCTCGCACCCGGCGGGAACCTTCAGCTGCACCATTTACACACCTGAGGTATCGCTTGCCGGACCACTCCCTGTACTCGTCTACTTCCATGGTGGCGGCTTTGTCATCGGAAACCCGGCGTCACACAAGGCTCAGGCTGTTTGGTGCGCGACGGGAGCGTCGTGTATTGTTGTTAGCGTTGATGTGAGTTTCTTTTCGAAGACACCTGTCTCTGTCCTGCCATGGTTGCGCTCTGATACATTTCTCTCAGTAACATTGGTCCAATGTAGTACAGATTAGCGCCCGAGTTTCCTTACCCTACACCAGTTCACGACAGCGTTGAAGCCGTGGAATGGGTGTTCAACAACGCCAAGGAGTTGAACATTAACCCCAAACGAATCAGTGGGTTTTCAAAGTGGTCTGGCTCTGCACCGAAAATTGAAGTTTTTGTCCTGGTCAACCACGTCTCTCCACCAAGCTGTTGGTGGAGACTCTGCAGGCGGAAACCTCACAACAGTAGTCGCTCTCGAGTTGGGTGGTCGAAAAGACTCGAAAACCATCATTTGCCAACAACTTCTTGTTTATGTTAGTACTGTGGAGGTTTTCTTCGTCCAGCACTTCCAATTTGATGCAGTCCCGCATTTTTTGACGTAGCCCGTAACCGATCTTCTTCGACTCTATCCTGACAGCTACGACTCTTACATCCGCTACGGAACTGGCCTGTGAGTGGCTCGTTTCAGACTTGCGTCACCTCGCAAATGTTCCTGACCCATGATTGTCATCAATCAGCGGCCTTGAGACAAAATCCATGATCTGGCTAATCGACCACTACCTCGACGGTCTCGGAGAGAAGCTTACTCCAGCGGAGTTTCAATCGCGTGCGGCAGAGATGACTGCCAGCCCAATCGTCGCGACTTCAGAAGAACTTTCGTTGGGCCACCGGTCTTAATGTGCGTATGACAGAACTCTTCTATACGTCTGCAGTTTCTGATTTGCGCATTGGGCCTTGTCAGCGAGACACTGGAGCCTTCGGAATGTTTCCACTTGACTGTCTTCAGCTTCCTGATGTGATGACCCAATATCAGCTACTTCGCGGGAATGGTGTAGTCCAGCGCTTTGAGTCCAGAACAATATCGCAACATCCAAGGTGTTTTCGAAGCGCCAGAAAATGCGCGAAATGCCGTCTCATGGAGGCTCTATCGGTCCCATTGAAACCTAATTCGAGAATTTATGGAAAAGGAAGAGATGAGACTGTAAAATTGAAAATGATACTGAAAATGCTACTAAAAAATAAGATCTGAGACCAAAAAAGTACTGTTGAGACTGAAAGAAGGTGATAGACTGATGAGACTGAAAAAGTGAGGTTGAAGAGATGCTAAAAATGAAGCCCCAACCACAAAAAAACAACAAACAACTAAACCTGTGAAATCGAAATTGTGCACTTTGCTCCATATGAAGCATATGATCAGGATATCGGTCTCAACTGTCTCATACGCTTATTTTCAGTCTCATCCGTACTATTTCGGTCTCAAGAACACTGAAGAAGGGTCTCATGGAGGTTCTATCGGTCTCATTAAAACCCAATTCAAGAATTTATGGATAAGGAAGAGGGGAGACTGTAATTTTGAGGTTGATACTAAAAATGACATTTAAACATAAGAGATTGATCCTGCATCATTGATCACAAAAAACGAACACAAACCACTGAAAATTGCAATGGCACCTAACCAATCCAATTCGGACCCCAGCAGTCCAATGTGAACCCAACAAAAAAAGCAGATTCACAGCAATCTAGGATGTTTTGTACTCACCTGGTTTTTTTTCAGTTTCTTCTGTGTATGTAAGAAAGAGATGAAGTGGGGACTTGTTGTGGTGTTGTGCTTTGGAGCACTGGCACTTTCCTTCGCGATATACTTGATCACGGCGAAGACACCCCGCACGCAGACAACACCCGCTGTTACAGTAGGAGAAAGTCAGTGTGTCGCGGAGCAAACAGGTAGATATGGCAGCAAAAGTGTCGTATGCTACAGCGATGTGGTCTATGAGGTTGCAGGGAAGTCATACAAGGGAAAAATTAAGGGGGCATTCAAAGCAGAAGCAAAAATCGACCTCGAGTACAACCCGAATGACCCCACAGATATCTCATACAAGGAGGTCACGCAAAGTACCGTTGTAGGGTGGCTTATGATCGTTCCTGTGATGTTGCTAACGATAGGGTCTTCCATATATTTCTACAGGCAGAAATAGATTTCCGAGTTTTCACGGGATCAACGTAGACGTGAATGCATTCTTCGTGATACATCCTCCAAGGAAACCCCAAAAGGTGAGCAAGGACGGTGGAAACGGAGTCCAGACATTTGGATATTCCAGCACTGTGACTGGGCGGATGTGCGCGTGCGTAGCTTTGCATGGGGAAACCTATGGGCGCATGTCGCTCGTCATCGTGCAGCGATGACACACACACGTGACTGTTGACCAGGGTTTGTAAACCGTATCATGATGTGAATAGTTCATCTCTCGATTATGGAGCCCTGTGTATTCACGTTGTGACGCGTGAAACTGCGGACGGAAATCGTATCGATTTGTGTGAAATTTACATCGCATAGAGAGACGCGTGGTCCAGTGTCGTAATTTGTAGCATGTGTGTGCGCTTTTCTGTCCGTGTTCTCCTGAACATTAGAATAGGAAGCGTTGAAAACCCGTTTTTTCCGGGGGTTCATCATCGCTTTATGTTCAGTGTTCATACTTTATGCTCACCATTCTGTTTTAGGGCAA
>KQ965768.1:0-36793 GCA_001574975.1 Gonapodya prolifera JEL478
AGTAAGATATTTAAAAATTCAATCACCAAAATCCATAACTAAAATATTTAAAAGTATCAAACCTGTTATTCAAAAGTAAAAGATTAAGAGGTGGGGGTATCCCTCCTTTGAGTGGGGGTACTCCCCTGGGTGGGGGTATGTAAAACTTGTGACAGTAAGTTCACCAAATGGCTTCCCTCTATCAGGTTTGTTTCTCTGGCATGATTCACAAGATTTGCAGTATTGCTCCACATACTTTCTGCGTCCCCTCCCAATCATATCCTGCCTTAGTAATTGCAGCATCAGTGCGTTCCCAGCTTGGGTGAGCAGCACTAGGATGGTCATGGAATGCTTTGCAGATTTCAATTTTTTTCTGCTCATCTGTGACTTGCTCCAAAATTCCAGCAGATGACCCTGCCCCCTTGATTACAGCTATTCTTTCTACTGCATAAGGTGGTCTTGGGAGAAAATGTTCCACAGGGAGAAGCACCTGTGTTCTATCCCCATGTTTCTCTTCTGCAGTTGGTGTATAGCTGGGGTTCCTAGAAAGAGCATCTGCTATTGTATTCTTTGTTTTGGAGACATGCTGGACAACATAGTCAAATTCACCAAGGTCAACTGCCCAACAAGCATGTTGGGGTAGAATTTTATGGTCTGTTCTAATTTCCACCTGCATAGAAGTTCCCGAAAGCCAATGTCTCCACTTCTTAGGTGCCTCAACTATTGCAAGTAATTCCTTGTCATTTATTGAATAGTTTCTTTCTGCAAGTTTGAGCTTTCTACTTCAGAATTCCACAGGCTGAAGAGATTGGGTTAAGGGGTCTGTCTGCATTACCACTGCTCCAAGATCATAAGGAGATGCATCAGTATCAACAATAAATGGCTGTGTTGGATCTGCAGGTCTGAGGACTGGGGCTTTTGCTATCAGCTGTTTAATTAGTGTGAATGCTTCTTCACACTTTTCACTCCAGTGGAATTTTGATGATGGTTTTGTAAGCTCCTGTATAGGTTGAATTACTTCATCAAATCTTGGAATCCAATTCTTGTAGCACTGTAAAAGACCATGTACTTCCTGGGCAGACTTAGTGCTTGTAGGTTTGGGAAGTACATTCACTTCATGCATTGCATCCTCTGTGAGCTCTGTTCCATCTCTCCCAACAATATAACCACCAAAGGGAATTTGCTCTGCATGGAAAACACATTTCTTTGGATTTGCATACAAACCATTTTTTCTGAGAATGGAGAGGTAAGATTTAACAGATGCAATGTGATCCTCTAGAGTCCCATTGGTAGCTATGCCTGCATCATCAAGATAAACTTTTACCTGTAGATGCTTTGCAGTAATTTCATCCACGAATCTCTGCCAATGTGAGACTGCAGGTTTCCAACCCTCCCACATTACTAAGGACTCAAATGTGCCATATTTGCAGCGGAAAGCAGTTTTTGATTCATCACCAGGTTGGATCCTAATTCTGTGGTATGCCTTAGTGCAGTCAATTTTGTTGTACCTTGTCAAACCAGCCATGGACTTGGCAAGTTCAGGCAATTTGGAATTGAGTACAAGTCCTTTGGGATAGCTTTATTTTCTCCTGAAGGTCATGGCAGAGTCTAAGTTTATGGCCCTCATCTTTGAAAAAGATGGGGTGTGCAGTATCAGATTTGGAGCGGTAGAGAGTTCCCTTATTGAAGCCATCTTTAAGGAGCTCTTGTGTCACACTGACATCCACTAACGTGGAGTATATAGTGTAGTATGAGTGTTGGGTATTAGCTGCTGTGCCACTACTGTGGCCGCGGGTTAGATGTGCACACCTGCAGGACGTGCCCTAAGTTTGGCATCACGTTCCCGCAGGTGAGTTCCATGCACACTACAACTTCTTATGTTTCTTTGATTACACATGCATGTTCCTGCAGATTAAAGGCTCATGCAGCTCACTTGTGTAGCAATGGGGGGACGTTGTGGAAGTGGTCCAACTAAAGAGACCAAAACAGAGAGGTCATGGAGCAACAGTTCCAACTCATTTCATACAGCAAAGCTCACCATCACCGCCTTGGCTCACTTGCCTTTCTGCCAAACTGCTGGAAGGTCATTGTCATATGGCAAGCTGGCATGACACTGATGGGAGGCAATTGCAACAAGTCAGGCAATTTGACCTGAATGGAAATTGTCTGTCCTCCTGCTGCACTCCTTACCAACAATTCCCTTTCCTCTGAGGAGAGAAAGTTTTGCATCCTGGACAGAGATGACACTGAGGTGGGGTGCAGACACATTATAGTCTGCAGCAACAGGTTTCCATATCAGTGTTCATTGCAGCAATTGCCATTTGGCAGAATCCTCACCAGTTTGGTGCAATTGTGCATGTTTAGCACTTTGCAGCTGGCAACTATATCAGTGTTGTCCAAGATAAGTACTCAGTTGCTTTTGTCAGCAGGAGTCACCTTGACCACCACACCTGACTAGGGTGTGCCAAAGTGTGCTGAGTGAAAAGGGCTTGTTGTCTCTCCAGGGTAGCCTTCCTGTGTGTTGTCCTAAACACAGACAACCTTGAATGGCTTGTTCATGGGGCTGAGTGGTTTCAACAAAGACGCCATGGGCAACAACTGGGAACACTTTTGGGTGAGGGATTGCATGCAAGTCTGTACATTGACACTGGTCCCAGAGCTGAAGCCCAATTTTCAGTTGTGGAGTCACATCTGCTGCTCCCAATTCAGTTTATGCAATGAAACCGTCAATGCACAACAGTGGTAGATTTGGTAGTTCACCAATAAGTTTGCAGGTTTGAGGCTTCAATATCATAATCAATCTGCTTGATCTCTCCCTATGCCTTGGACATAAACCCTTGCACTCCTTCCCCTTATGCCAATTCCAACCTTGCAGTTGGAAGGTGGAGTTTGATCCACCCCATGCAGGACTCCAGCATTTTTTTCCTGAGACTGCATGCAATTAACGTGGTCATGGACATCTTGACCAAGGCGCAAAGCACTGCGACAGCAATGAAAATTGCACTGTGAGGCCAGAACACGCCATCTAGAGTGAGAGATGGCTGACAGCCCAAGACCCCAAGTAAAACAATGTCAACAATGCCAATAACAAGCCAGAAGACTTCCATGGCATTTTGAACAATTAGGTGGCAGAGCTGCATCATAAATGCGCACAATGTGTCAGTAAAGTCCCTGAAGAATTAGGCATCAATGTCAGGGGGCCCTCATGAATTTCTTGAAGTGTCAGTCACAATTATGCTCCTTCACTTCCATGACATGTTCTTGGTTTCCTTTGTGTGGGATTCATTTCTATCAACATCAGCACAAAGTTACTTACTGAGAATCAGCTCCCTTGTTTTTTTGTGTGTGTATGTCTAATTGTTGCAACCCCCAGTACTACCTGCACAGCCACCAATGAGGGAGACAGGGAGCATATGACAAAGAAGATCTTTTGAGCTTACAGGTCAGATCTATTTTGTTTCTCACAAGATCTTCAAAACAGCGTCATTGCTTCTGCACAAGAATTCATCTGAAGGATGGACACAGTGTCATTTGCTTTGGTTTGCAAGCTCTCTGCATCCCACTTAACGTCACTTGGGATTGATATTTCAATTGTGGCTGATAAGTTTCCCCTTGAGTGGTTTTCCATTCTTCAAGACAACTCAAATCACAAGAGGGTCATGACAATCTCATTTAGTGCCAGTGGTTGCTGCTGTTCAGCCCATCTGTACTTTAAATCCAAGGGGAAGTATTTTAATCAGTGCATGGTTGCAAGGTGTGTGTGGACATTATTTAAAAGTGAGATGAAGAATTGTATATCAGTTCCTTGGGCCTGTGTAGAGACCTTATCAGAGTCTAAGCAAAATTAAGAGCATACCTTGAGTAACCCACCATAGCTATTCTTTCTCACAAAGTGAATAAGGCACTCTCCAAAGTCCTCCAATACCACAGAGAGAAACCATACAAAGAAGCTTCTGCCAGTGCTTCAAAGAGAACGTGTCTCTGCAGCATCCAGGTGATATATAGATGGGATGCAGACTCTCACTGTGATGGCAATCAAATTTGCCTGTACCAATAACTTGAGGGGACAACATGTCCTTCACAGTTAGTGTGGTGTTGCTTGCACCATAATTTGGGCACCCTGTGTACACAAAGGATGGGCTGAGGGTTGATCTCACCATGCCTATCAAGGATTTCAACCATCTGAGGTGTACCCTCAGGGTTGTATGCCTTGGCAAGCAGGAGCAGTGATTTTGTGGTTGTGGAGGTGCTCCAACTTACAAGACCAAACAAGTGAGGTCATGGAGCAATGGCTGAAGCTCATGTGGTGTAACTAAGCTCACCATCAACATCTTGGGGCCACTTGCCTTTCTGCCAAGGCTCTGGATGGACATGTATGCTGAGGTGAGGTGCTGACTCCTGATTACTGTGCTCTAGAGCAACAGGTTTGACACTGGGTGTTCAATGAAATGAGTGCCATTTGGAAGAATGCTTACCAGTTTGGTGTAATTCTGGACTTTGAGCACATTGCTGTATGCAAGCATGTGTATGTTATCCAAGGTGGCTACTGGGTTGTTTGTGTTGGCCAAGGTCACTTGAACTTCCACATCTGAGTAGGTAAACTGGGTGTGTTGCAGTGCATCAAGTGCCCTGCAGTTGTCTGCACTACAGTGAGAGCCCTTGTGAGCGCTGCTGTGGTCACAGCAATCTTGGAGGGCTTGCCCATGAGTCAGAGTGTTTTTCAACAATGTCAATGTGATCAATGAGGGTATATAAGGCAGAGAGGCCAACACCTCATAGACACCCAAGACAGGTTCCATTTTCAGCAGGACAAGGTTCTATAGCTGAGTTGGTTAGAGAGAGCATGAGCTTGAAGAGGGCAAGAGGTGAGTAAGATGCACCATTTTCCCATGCCATGAGCATGAGTGCTGGAGACAGGTGTCACACTGACATCCACTGACGTGGAGTGTATAGTGTAGTATGAGTGTTGGGTATTAGCTGCTGTGCCACTACTGTGGCCGCGGGTTAGATGTGCACACCTGCAGGACATGCCCTAAGTTTGGCATCACGTTCCTGCAGGTGAGTTCTATGCACATTACGTCTTGCTATGTACATCTGATCATATGTACACGTTCCTGCAGTTTACAGGCTCATGCAGCTCACCTAGGTTGTGGAGCAACAGGAGGCAGAACCTTCATAGAGCCCCAACAGAGGTTGCATTTTCATTAGCAAAAGGTTCCATAACTCAGTTGGTCAGAAGTGCGAGCTTGAACATGGGCAAGGGGTCAGAGGTGAGCAAGGAAGTGGGTTCATGTTTTCTGCCCTTTTCCTGGGACAGCACAAAAAATTCAAACTGTCAATATTTACAGTTTGCTTGAAGTTCCTTGTCCTCCTGTTCCATAGCTCAGTTGGTCAGAGCGCGAGCTTAACACGCTCGAGGTCGCTGGTTCGATCCCGGCTGGAATCACTATTTTTTCCTCGCTCTAACTCAATCATAGTTTCGCTATGACACCCCTTTTGAATGCTCGCTTCGCTCGCAGAAGTTGCCTTGGGCCTCGCTTCGCTTGGCCCTCAAGACAACGCATGGGCGTTGCGCGTACCATCTTCCTGGGCCCCAGCTACCAACCACAATGGCGTCTTGCCACTGTCATCTGATTACGTAACAAGTGTTGCTTCCAGTCCATTGGATTTTTTGTTGAGGGGTTGGAAAACTGGAGCTGCCGGCTGCAAACATGTTACAGACAGTAAAACAGGAGATAGAAAAAGTGGACTAATTGTTGGAAAAGTTGAGGAACGGCAGTGACGCGATTCAGCCCGAGTATTGAGGTATTTTCTTGACGGTGTCGTTCGTTATTTGACAATCAGGTGTCAGTAACTTAAAGCTGTGATCACGTTCTTGCTGCTCAAAACGCAGGATGTGCTTGACAAATGCTCGTCACTCTGTTCATCTTTCATGCTCTCGCCACTCTTACTTCATCTGAAGTCGAGCCCAACAGTTTGCAGTTTGGCTGAATGAAATATGTTTGGAGGAGGAGGGTGAATTTGGTGTTTGGATGCTCGCTTGGTTCCAACCGAGGATGTGGTAGAAAATAGTACAAGTAGAAGATGCTGTTTATTCTTGGATAGTTCCAGCAACCGCATCCGACAGCGTGCTGCTCCTCGCACTCGTGCTGCAGATCAGCTTGACTCCAACACAAACTCACCAACACAATCCCGCCCTTGCTGCACGCCAGAACATCCCTGCAACACTCGCCACTCTCCCAGGACGTCTATTTGTCACTCCGCGGACTGTTCTCCGCACTCCAGCCATGCAACGACCTGCTCCTCGAACGCCCCCCTATCCTCGCGTCTCGCTGACCTAAGCGTGGAAGCGGGTGCGGTCCTCCCCATTGGGACGCAAACTCTCGTGCGTAACAAACTTTGTTGACGACAGTGGCTTTGGTGATATTAGCACAGCAGTCGGCGTGGGGACGGACGGCAAGGAGACCAAGGATATGTTTGAAGGGAGATGTTCGTTGGAGGCGAACTTTCCTGTTTGTGCTTGGGAGGGATGGTGAGCCAGATGAGAAGGAAGTAGAGCGCGCTCTAGTTCTGATTCCAAGCCTTCAATTACTCTCTGCCCTGTTCTTCTCGTCAACGCTTTTCTGCTGGGAGTGCGGGGGATGGTGTGGCCCACAAGCCACAAGGAAGTGTAAGAGACATGGCATAAGTGGCAGCTGAAGCGGCAGGACCACCTTCGACGTACCGGGTGGTGGACTGGGCAGGTTGATGTGAGATGGGAGCGAAAGCAAGCCCAAGTGGCGCTCCCCCTAATAATCTGTGCGCCTCTGCGTGACGTTTATCCTGGCGCCTCGGTCATCCAGTGTTTTGGCAAAGTGACGGCTGGCACTCACGTGGGATGCATTCGGACTGCATACCTTTTTTGACCAGCGCGTCATTGGTAGACGATCAAACTTTGCGACGAGGAGCAATAACGGGCGCGTTGGGCGCGGATTGCAAAGGAAGAAGGGACGTTGGGGTCGCGAAAGCTGAATGAATCAGTGTCGTCAGTGAGAAGACATGGATTCTCAGGATGTCGGCCACGGGAGCACAACTGCGCGTCTGTGCATGATGGTCCAGGTGGGTTAGCGTTGATGATTGTGTGGCACGAATGGACAAGCACCGTACGTTTACCAAGGACAGTGCGGTGACTGCAGGACGTGAATTGACTTGGGCGCGAGCTGGGAATTATATTGTGCAGTTGATGTACACTTGCATTTAGGAAAGTCAGACGTGTCGTGAGACGTGTCCTAAAACATCTAAGGCGAGAGGGAGTTCGAACACTGCCTGGAAGTCCAGCGTTCCTGGGTGCACCTTGAAAATGTTTTCCTCGGGTCTGAAGATATTAAGATGCAGCTTCCAGCAGACTCAAAGGGTTCGATGGTATCGAAACAGACAGCACACCTGGCAGAAGGCGGACACTCCAAAGACCCATGAAAGAAGGGCTGCAGTGCGTCCAGCGCCTGCAGCTCGCGCGCTGTGCCTCTGTCCATCATGCACTCCGTCCGACCGCCGGCTAAAACGAGACCATAGCGGTCCCCATCAAAAACGTCGGACAGGGGTTGAAAGGCTTTGGTCACCAACCAACTGCTGCATCCTCCCACAATGTTCACGGATCTTCCCGCAGAAGTTTTGCTTATTGTCGGACGTTTTCTTCCTGGTCGCCTGGGTCTCCCACTCGATCACGTGTTGCGGAGACTGCTTGGACCACCGCCAGAAATTGCACACTAAGCCCTCTACGGAGCGGTCAACGCTCTCATTTTCAAAGCAGAGAGGATCGATGGCAATGTTGATGTTGTCAGAATACTCTTGAGACGGCCAAGTGTCCGCAATAGCGTGAATCTTGTCGTAGGACACCGTCGTGGGTGCGTTACAGCACTCGTGGTGGCAGCAAGAGCCGGAAATCTACGCATCTGTCAGCTTCTCCTCGATTGTGGGGCCAGGAGCCTTGTGCAAGAGCACGGATACTTGGACTTTCAACAGATTTGGTTTTGGCCGTCGTTCTGCAGAGCCTACACATGTCACCATTTGTTGAAGCAGCCTCAAAGGGCCATTATGACGTGGCGAAGTTCTTTGAGGAAAAGACTGTGTTGTGTCCGATCGAAACCAAGTGGGGAATTGTCATGGCGGCGCGAGGAGGTCACTAGAGTGTGGTGTACCACTTGATTGATTCGACTGATCCAGGGACAGACTATTTTGGTTGTCGTGGCGTCCTTTTTCATTGTGCAGCCACTTATGGACACGCCGAGTTCATGTGTAAGTTGCTGGACGACGGAGGCGCCCCTGGACAACCATGGTTGGAAGCTTCTCTCATAATGGCAGTGCAAAATGGACACCTTGGAATGGTCGAGACGCTCTTGGAGAATGGAGTCAACGTCCGCGCTCGATGTGGGATGGCTCTGGCTGTGGCAACACGAAAGCAGCACCTGACCATTTTGAAACATCTGCTCGCTAACGGAGCCACCGTAAACATGTGCACATTTGCACTCAAACATGCAGCGGAGAAAGAAAGCTTTGAGATATTAAAAATTCTCCTTGAGGCTGGAGCAGACGTCCATTCGGGCAACGGGGAGCTTTTACGTTTAGCAGCGCAGAATGGGAGGCGGGACATTGTTCGTCTCCTCCTCGACTGGGGCGCTGACCCCGGTGTGTGCGACACAAACTCGCGCTCTGCGCTGGACATGGCGTCGGAAAAAGGCCACTGCAGTGTGATACGCCTTCTCCTCAATTTTGACCCCGGTGTGTGCGACACAAACTCGCGCTCTGCGCTGGACATGGCGTCGGAAAAAGGCCACTGCAGTGTGATACGCCTTCTCCTCAATTTTTGGATGGACGTCAATGCCAATGACAGTGCGGCTCTTTGGTGGGCAGCGTCGACTGGAACGGCGGATGCTGCTCGGCTTCTCCTTGAATGTAAAGCCGACCCAAGAGTTGCAGATCGCACGGTGTTTTATCTTGCAAGAGAGACAAATAATTGGGACCTTCTGAGCGCTCTTTGCGATGCTATACGGGCGTACGACTCAGATCCATCCATAGGTTCAGTTTGTGTTTAGGTATGAAACGTGTCAGATAGATTAAGAAATGGAATTCATGGATGTAAGCAGTCCAAACGTTTGTAACGAAAGCATTATGGGAAAGCATCCCATCACTTTGAGGCTTTTCTTGTAACGTCAGACTTTTAAATTCAAGATCACGTAGATACATCGATCGAGTGAATTGTAGCTTTTGTTGTTTTCCGTTGGACTATGTTGTTATCGGAATGCAAATGCCGCGGAGGAGCTGGAAGAGGCCATGTATAAGCTTGATAAGTTTGAGTTTCAGAATGAAGTGGGTTGCTCCGCCAAGGCAATGAATCTGGACCAAGGGATGCCGACGGGACAAAGGGACCCACCCAAAAAGGAACATTGATGAATCCGTGAATAATTACATCACTTCTCTGCATTTCATCATGCCCATTCGGTAAAGGAAGCGTCGCGATGGTACTGTGCTTGATGTGACTCGCCCTTACCGGTTTTTTCGTTCCCTCTGTTGGCAGATGCGCCAGGGAGACAGGCAGGCGATAAAGGGGAACGAAATTTTATCAATTGTTCCGTGCCTCCTTTGCCCTGGCGAAGTGCATGCGCCAGTCTTCCCTTAGGTGTAGCGGGTGGGATACATCGATATGCATAGAGTGCTCTCCCCTGCAATCAAGCGCTCATTATTCGGAAAGTTACGCTTTCAGCCAGGTACCCCTCCCACAACGGTGAGAATTCAAGTTTTCGGGAGAGCACGGTGGGCGTTATTTTGTTCCGGTAGTCAGGAATGAGAATTTAGACGTCGGTATTCGGAAACTTCCTCACTATAATGCTGTCACGACGTATTTACACGGTACTTCCAACATATATCGCAAATCTATCTTGGGAATTTCAGTTGAAATTATCTTTCGCGGTCTTAGTTGAATGACCCTTGGAAAGGTTGTGTAGAGTAGCAAACGAGAGAGGCGTTAGGCACCAAGTGACTGACTGACATTAAATATGTAGAGAGAGGTACAATAAGCAACAAAGTCTATAAATGTAATCTAAAACGGTTTTGTTTTATCGTGTCCACGGCTTCTTTAATTGGGGAAAGCACCTGATGAATGGAAGTGGAGAAACATAATCCCGGAGATCTCCGCCAATTAATACAGACTCAGGCTCACAACAGTGGCAGCGACGACTCACCCTTCCAACAACGTAATCCTCGCAAGCATAGCACCAACACGAACAGTCCGAGAAGCTCACAACCACACAATGTGATCGCGAGGGCTCCAATTTTGCATTCGAGACTTCTTTCGGCGGTGTCTGTGATTGCTCTGAATGGTGGAGGTGGTTCAGATGTTCGAAATGCTCAAGCATATGACTGTTGACGTATCTGCAGTCGACCGAGGAAAGATTAACCTAAGACCAGACAATGATCTCCTTGAATTGTCGCGTCCTCTAGCACGGTAATTCGCCATTGCGATAGAAAGTGGGACGCCGGCTCTTGGCGAAACCGCCATCCGCCATTATCCGTCAATGCGCACCTGCTGCATAGTACCACGTGGCATGAAAGACACCACCAGTTTTCTGTTGTGTCACCGCACTTTGCGCAGGGGGAATCGACTGCGGGATGGCGAAGGATGGCGTCTTCGAATTTCGGAAGGAACTAAGAATGTACGCGTGTCGGCAGACCTGGAATGACAGTGTCCCTCTGAAGCGAGAGAGAAGTAACGATATGCGGGCAGTCGAGCTTTGGCTCCACAAGGAACCAGCTCATTGTCAGGCAGAAAGCACTTCCGTCCGTGGTCACGGATTCACCGTGTACTTTACCCCCGAAAGTATTTGACAATGTGAGCAATGTGATCGTCAGGGAGAAAAATTAGCACTTGCTTCTAATCGGGTAGCGTGTAATCGATCGTGCGAGGTTGGAAGTTCTCATCTGATCGATTCCTTCAATATTTTCATCTGAACCCCTCTAAATGTTTTTCGGGTATTGATTTGAAAAAATTCTGGTCGTGAAATGAACAAGCTCGACAGTGAAAAGGTTTTGTGATGTATTCACGTTGATCAATCAATTTTAAAAGTTTAAACAACAACACTGCCTGTATTATTCCTTGGACTTCTATTTCTCCTGTGTTGTTCTCGATCGTTGGAAGGGAAGGAAAAAAAGTGCGGTGAGGCTTGAGTGAGGTTTTGTGGCGAACACCAACAGGCACACAAGTGCAACTCCAACTCAGGACACAGCCGACGAGGCCGTTCAAGGCAGTCGCACGCTTGCCACGCAACTCAGACCGCACGGGCCTTCTGAGGGGGACGGATGTCCGAAACGGAGAATGCCGGATGGGCGAAGGACCGCAATAAGGCGGCGCCTTTGCCAGGAAAGGACAAGTTTGGAAACCTAAAGGTGAGAGCTGCGGGAACGACGCAACGCCTGCCACCGACAGGGTGGAAAAACGGAAAGGGAAGAAAGTGAAAGGGGACGAGGGATTGTTGGTTTTCAACAGCACTTCGCCCGTGGACTGCCCGTGAGGAATCCCACATAAAGCTCTTCCATCCGAAGTGGTTTTTCGGCGACAGCATCTTTCAGATGTGGCGATGTCTGTTCCTTGATGCTTCTCTCTGGCCTTTGGGTAATGGCACTCGGAGTAACTCGATTCCCCTCCTATCCCTAGTCTCGATGGCAATCGCACACCGATACTCATATTGCCAAGCAACGTGTTCTGAAGGGTGAACGACCGGCCGGGATATCCCCTCCTCCCGACCAGGCACCGGACTGGTACACACCGAATGCGGGAGATGGGCCGGCTCCACCTGCCGTGGGATCAAAGATACCCGTCTCCTCTGCACGGAAAGAGGGAGGTCAAGCAGCGTCAGCGGCAGATGGTCCTTCGGAGGGCAGGTCGACACCGGAGAAACATGTTCCCACTGGGGCAAAGCAAGCTCCATCGGCACTCAGGGTACGTTTCTCGATCCGTGTGATTCTTGTAGTAGTACTATCTTTTCCATGTTGCGTGGTGTCCATGGGTTGGACCGAAGTTTTGGGTCACTTCACATTTCATGTGGCGGAATGAAGTAGTTACTCGGAATTCCCGTCACAACTTTGCTCGCTCTTGAATTTGGTATCCTCTGGCATATTGGATTGTACTTACCGAACGTTCTTTCGTTTCCTCCAGGCACAATTCGAGACGAAAATGAATTCGCACGCGCAAAAACAAAAGGTTCTTTCCGGCGCGATGAGCGCCAAAGCCCAAGCCGCCGAGAAAGCAAAACGTGAAGCTGAAGAAGCCGCCGCTCGTGCTCGCCAAGAGGAAGAGGAGCGCATCCGAAAGGCGGAGGAAGACGCTCGTCTGGAGGCTGAGCGCGAAGCCGCGGCTCGGGAGGAAGCGGAGCGCCTTGCCCGTGAAGAAGCTGAACGTGTCGCCCGCGCTGAGGCGGCGAGAGTAGCGCGAGCAGAAGCTGAACGTGTGGCGAAAGCAGAAGCCGAAGCCCGTGAGATGGCCAGGGAAGCGGCATCTGCGCGGAAGGCGAGGTCATCGTCCAGGCCACCCGAAGGAAGAGATGGGAGAGACGGCAGATCGCGGTCGCAGTCGAGGACGAGGGATGATGAAAGGACCGTGGAGTGGGATGACAGGGACGACCGTGGCGCACGAGAGGAACGCGGAGGCCGGAACCCTCGATCCTCTTCACGGGCGCCGGACGCGAGGAATGCCAGGTCGCGTTCCCGTGCCCCCGAAGGGGGTCTCTCGTCGCGGGCTCGGTCATCTTCCCGCGCACCCCCGAGCGAACCAGACTGGTCTTCTGAGGATGGCAGCGAACCCACTTCCCCTGCGGCTTCTGAATCATCTAGGGGAGAATTTGGTGGGCGAAAAGTGGTGCACCATGTCTCAGGGCGGCATTCAGTGGCGACGTCGGTTTCAGAGGGGGAGTACGCTTACGAGACCAGTTCTGAGAGTGGGGGACGACGGAGGAGAAGACGTACGGGCATGTCGGAGAGCGAGACGGACGAACCCGAGGAGACCACTCCTACTGCAGAACACGCGCCTGTCCCATGGGATGAAATGCTGTCGAGCGCGGGAGTTGGACGGATGGACTCTCGGCAGGCTGCATATAGCTTGGGCGGGCGTAAAGGAGCCCCAACTCCGCCGGCGAAGGATGGGCCCTCTGGAAGGCCACCCATTGCGCCGTCGTCTGAACCATTCAAAGCGTTGCCACCATTTCCCCCGTCCGCCGCCGCAGCTGCCGCTTACGCTGCGAGCATCTACGAACCCCCACCAAGAGGCTCATCTGAAGCCGCATCGGCAGCCGCCGATATCGCAGCCATTGCTGCGGCTGCTAGTCTGCAAGCGCCAGCATCGTCACTGCCGGCGTTGGCGAAGAAGATTTCGACTGAGCAGCTGTCACAATATCTTGGCACAGGACCTCTGTACTCCTCTTATGAGCGCCCCTCGCTGAGATCTCAGGCAAGTCGGGAGAAGTTGGCACCAACTGCAGAAAACAGCGGCAGTACCATGAAGCGTCAACGCTCGTACAATCACCTCACGCGGGAAGCAGCACAACTAGGTGATCTCCCGACGTCTCCAATCAGCTTTGTCGGTATCCGTCCCTTCGCGAGGGATGGAGAGGTCAGCGCACCAATTGTTGCGACTGATCGTTTCGGAACATCTTCAAGTAACGAAGTTGGGCGGATATGGGTCAGTCGAGCGTCACGCACTGAGGGTCTACCACGGGAGCTAGCCAAGAAGGGTGCTGTAACGCCGAAACTAGTGAGCGTCAAGGTTGATGTCAATGCTTGGTATCCACCGTCGTCGAGACAGGCGTCCGTGGAGGCTGTTGAATCGGCTCGTGCCCTGGCGGCAAAGACGGCGAGGCGGACTTCCCGCCGGGGCAAAACTCGGGCGTATTCTTCCACCTCGGAGTACCCAGCAGTCCGAAGGATGAAGGCAGATCGCACTTTTACGGATCCTGAGCCTGTTCGGGAGCAGGATGATGATTGGGATGCCTGGGCGGACGAGGTGCTGGACGAAGTTGTTGCTGCTGCAGCAAAGGCGGCAGAGGCCGATGTTCCTCGTGGTCGAGGTCAAACGCGCGAGGTTCGAATGGAAGAATCACCCAGGGAAACAGTTAATGGAGAAAAAGGGTGGAAAAAGTGGAGGTTCTTCTCGCGGGTGACACGAGTGATGACGAAAGGGTTTGGGAGGAAGAGGAGCAAGACACCTGAGAGGAGCACCGGTTCGCGTGGCGGGTCGGTCGCGTCGATCACTCACGGGACCGGGAGTCGAAGCCCGAAGGTGAAGACAGGATTCTTTGGACGACGGGCGAAGTAATTCAGTGCTGGATTCCCCTGTTACTGTACCGATGTCGCATGTGTCGGATACCGGAGCAAGCAAGGTGGAACTTATGTATCGTTATTTTATGCGAGAGGGACGGGGACTTTCCTTTTTATGTTAGACGTTTGTTGGTAGCTATGTCAATTGTCCGAACAACAACCATCGTCACCATACGGTGAAAGCTGAGACGTGAGATATTGACGGTCCCAGACAAAAATGGACAAAAATTTTCACTAGTATCATGGCAGTATAGGTCATTTCTCACGCATTAGAGGCTCTTGCCCACCTTGTTGATCTGAGATGTTTGTATCTCAGAAACAAGTGAGTGCCCGAACGACATACCTTTCTGGAGCCTTTTTGATTCGCATCTGGAGGGTCTTCATGGCATCTTTACGAGGTGTTCATCGGATGTATGGTGATTGGATGTGGACTTGGATCTTCTTCATGAGCCTTGCTGTTCCTGCACCAGAGGAAATGGATTGTTCGCAAAAGTGCTGTCTCTGTGATTGGTCTGACGGCTTCGCTGCCAAACAAGTGGCAGAAAGGGGACGACAACGAGTAGATCTTATTCTTTGAACTCTAGAACTTTATATCAACAGAGACGTTTCTGTGTTTTAATTCCCTCACTTGAGTGTGTGAAAGGGTCGGGCAGTCCAGCAGAGCGCTTGTAGCGACAGCCTGGGGGAGCGAAAACAGCAGCCAATTGGTAGCTCAGAGCCTCTGCTGGGAAAGCTAGGAGGGGGAGGGCAGAAGGAAACGATTGGATTCAGAGATTGGGATACCCTCGAGGTTTTGTTGGCAACCGCATCTGCCTCAACATGGGAGTCTTGCATTTCCATTTATGTACTCAGATTTCAGCCTTCTGACAAACTCTACATTAAATTGCATCGTTTGCGCTTCCCCTTCATCCGTTTATGCGACTCTTTCGGCATCTGCTGAACATTCTCCAATGAATCTCGAATGAAGCTCGGTCCCCCTCGGCAGTCCAATGAAGATAGCAGGGAGGGACGTCTCGACGACAGTATTTGGTCTCGGCTGAACGACAGCGAGCGCAGAAGCTCGCTCTTCATTGGGAGCTGACACGAGCCGCTGGGGCGAGGGCCGGCGGGGTCGAGGGTGTCTTGAAGCGGGTCAGAACACAGATCCTTGTACTGGCGAAGAGCGTTGCGCGATTCTTACCGTCCGATCCCTTCGACAGCTCCTGGGAGTTTGCCGGGGGTTTTGCAGGTCCGACGGGAGGAGCAGACGATGGCGCTTGACACATGTAGTTGATGTTGGTATCGCCTGTCATCTCGGCGATGAACCTTTCCACGCTTGAAGTTGTAAGCTGATTCATCAATCTGCCTATTTGGGGTCCTTGTTGGAGGAGCTGGAGCGGGAAGAGGGTCACTGATCGTTTGCAGCCATCCCTAATCACAGGCGAAGAGATGCATCACATCAGAATTCCCTTCAGATGTCTGCCTTGCACTGGAAAGGAACAATATATTGGAACCATGTGAAATTTGAAGAACACTGATTGCCTATGTATCGATGGAGATCGGGAAGAAATAAAATTGGATTGAGAAGTGATTCATTTCACAAGCTTGGCAAATAATCAACTATGTATCATAGTTACTCTACACGTTCTAATCGTTCAGCGCATAATGAATCGCTAGTGCAGAAAAAATGGACTCCAGAGTCCCTCACTGCTGAGCGATCCTCTCAGCCGCCTTCTCGACCTCGCGAGCCCAGTCAAGGCTCCCCACAAACACGAGCTCACTCACGACGACCAGCGCCGTGCTGCTGATCAGTCCAATCCACAACCCAACCAGACCCCACCCGCACGAGAACGCTAGCACGCATCCAAAGGGGATCCCGATCACGTAATGCGCAAACTGACACAGTGCGCCAAAGAGCTGGTACCCGGTGCCCCGAATCACCCCGCTCAGCTCGACGTTGCAGGCGTCGAGGATGTGGTGGAGTGGAACGAGCAGCAAGGGTGTTTTGATGACGGCACGCACAGCATTATCCGAGGTGTACGCCCACAGCACCACGTCCCTGCCCGCGACAAACACGGTGCTATCCAGAGCTGCAATGGAAACCGCCACCCCCAGCGTCCGCCATGCTGACGCCTTGGCCCTCCTCGGGTTCCCCGCTCCAACTTCGTTCCCGACGCGGATACTCGCAGCGAACCCGATCCCGACCGAGATCATCCATAGAGTTCCGGCGGTGTTGGTTGTGAGAATGGTCTGGCCCGCAAGCTCGGTGGGAGAGAGGGTGCCTGCGAGGAGGCAGAGGACTTCAAAGACAGACCCGTCAAAGAGGGTCATGGCAAGGGCGGGAAACGCGAGACTAAGAAGAGCGCCGAAACTGGCGGGATCAAACACCTGTTTGGGGCCAAGGCGGGATGAGATGAAGCCACGTTTCCGTCCCTGCACGTAACACCTACATCCATCGTCCATCCACCCCACCCACTGTTCCCGTCCACAAACGCAATATAAAGCGCCAAGAGCACACAGTTGAGAGTTTGCGTGGTCGATATCGCGACGGCCGCGCCAATGTAGCCGATTCCAAATCGCGGCGGGAGGACGAGGAGGTATGTCAGGGGAATGTTGACGAGCGCCGTTGCGAAGACGCAGTAGGTGGTTGCGTGGGGGAGTCCTTGGGCTTGGAGGTAGTGGCGCATACACTCGAACAGCATGTCGGGCAAGAAGCCGGGGAGCATATACTTGATGAAGTGGGCGGCCAGCTGGGAGACTTCGGCATCCTGACCGAGGGCTGGTGCGGGCACCATTGACACACGCGTCCTAACAATGGGGATAAAGGAGACGTCGAACTCACCAATGAGAATAGGTTCTGCATTCCACCACAAAACGGATACCAGGGTTGTCACTCCAGTGACCATAAGAAAAGCCCTCTGGAGTATCTTGCCTAGAACATAAGGATCACTATCCTTGGAAGATGCACCTTGAGCCTCGGATTTCCGGACGACGCCGACTGCCTGCGAGCACAACGTATCAAGTGCCGACGAAAGGCCGACCCCCACGAGGTATCCGGTGACGTTGCAAAATGGCAGAGCTATTGTGTGACTTTGTGTTGGTGAGTCGCCGCATCGATTGGCCTTGGGGTAGTCGGTGAAAACTCACCTGCGCCGCCGGCAGCAAGTTGCTTCCCCCCGATCCGCCCTAATGCAAGCATTGCGAAAATAAACACGGTCTGGAAGGTCAAGAAGTGCGTTAGTAGTCCAACAAGAGAAAAAAAAGGCCGAAATCGCTCACCCATTGCAGAAACTGAGACAAAATGATGGGAATGGCCAATGCGAGTTGCGATTGTATCTCGACCCACAGCGAGTCTGGAACGTCAGGCTGCAGCGATGCGGATGATACAAGCTAAAAATGCAAAAGTAATGAGCCGATCGCGCGAAGTCCTTGTTGGGTTGAAGAAATCCCCACAGTTGAGTCCGACGTTGTTCGATGCGCAGACACCGCGCTCTCGCCATCGTCGGTTGTGGCGCTGGCTCCAAGCCGAGTGGACAGCCCGGACAGCAAAGGCGATCGCTCAGTAGTGTTTTGGGTCATTCGATCGCAGTTGAGAAAAATGTTCTTGTGGAGGCGGCAAAACTGCGGCAAAACTGCGTTCTTTGGTCACACACTTTGTCCAGATTTGAAGTCCACTCAAAGTTCTTAAATACTCAAACGAGCAAGCCATCTGAATTCACTCTGGGTGGTTAAGAGAGACCAAAATCTTCGATTGTTCCTGCAAGTCCTGGTAACTTTACTTGTTGGAGAATCTCAATTTCATTTGTCTGTACGTTATTCGAGGGTGATGGTGTGAGCTGAAATGAAGATCTGAAGATTTTATTTATCGTCACCAACTGGCGTTTCGAAACCAAGAACTAAATCCCCTTTCTCTCTTCAAACTCCGCGACCGCACCCCCGGGTAAACCACACACCATCGCCCTTTTGCCCACCGTACCCATACCCTCTCCGTGATGTCGTTTTCCGCTGGGCTCCAGCTCACCGACCTCAACGACTACATCGCTCCATCGCAGGCCTGCGTCAAGCCACCGGAGCCCAAAGTCGCCAAGGATCCGAAGACGGACGTTAAGGTGCGGTTTGATTGGATGTTGTTTCCCGGTTCTTGGCAGAAATAGCTCAACTTGTCTTCTCCTTTGCGGTCACGCTGCTGGGATGCCTTTACCTTGGAAAACCGAACGAGAAATAGACTCCCATCAAGATCGAGCTCGACGATGCCACAGGATCCTACTACGAAGTCGAGATGGACGGCAAGGGAGCCAAGAAGGAGCTCGAGACCGCGCAGATCACATTGAACGACTGCCTGGCTTGCAGGTCAGTCACCCGCGGTTGCCGTTACCCCATACACTACTCCACGAAACGTTTGTCTGTGCCGTGCCGTGTCCACCCCTCGTCCAACTCGCAGCGGTTGCATCACGTCGGCCGAGTCCGTGTTGGTTGCAATGCAGTCACACAAGGAGCTGTACGAAGTGCTTCGGAACAATCACGCCGCTATCGAGGTGTGTCGAAGCGTCTGATCGCTTTTTTGCGAAGGAACTCTCCCTCTTATGCTCGTTTCATTTCCCCGTCCGCGCCCCCCACCCCCCTTCCCTCAAAACGCACATCGTCCTTCCATTCCAGTCCAACCAACCCCACCTCCACCGCACCATCATCGTCTCCGTTGCGCCTCAATCCCGCGCCTCCATCGCGGCCAAGTACGGTCTCTCCACGGCGTCCGTGCAGGGTCGGTTGCGCTGGCTGTTCCGGGAACTTGGGTGCCACGTCGTCTTAGACACGACTTTTGCACGAGAGGTCAGCTTGCGGAGTACGGTCGGAGAGGTCTTGCAAAAGTGGCGTGCCGGGGTGAGAGGCGACCAAGGAAACTTGGGACCTGCGTTGGCTGGTGCTTGCCCCGGTGAGTTGATAAGGCGATAGTGTATCATTAGGAGTTATGCTCACTCTGACGCGACAGGCTGGATCTGCTACGCGGAGAAAACACACCCGCACCTCATCAGGCACCTGCTGGCATCCAAATCGCCACAGCAAATCATGGGCTCGCTCGCCAAATACTACCTCGCCTCCAAACTCCCCCCTTCTACACCCCCCTCGTCTCATCCTCTGCCCAACCAAGTCTACCACCTCTCCATCATGCCCTGCTACGACAAGAAGCTCGAAGGGTCCCGCCCGGACTTCTTCTCCTCAGAGTACGACACCCGGGACGTGGACTGCGTGCTCACCACTGCCGAGGTGGAGAAGCTGTGGCGCGAAGTAGGCTCAAGCGACCACGAGGCCCGCGGCGTGTGGGAGCAGGTGTCGGCCGAGTCTCGGGTGCGCATGGTGCAAGGGCCGAGCCTGTTCCCCGTAGTCGCCGAAAACACCGTCGAGGCGGCGTGCGGGGTGCGCTGGAGGACTGCTGGTGGGACAAGCGGGGGGTACCTCACGCACGTGGTCAAGGGGTTCCTCGCCGAGGTGTGCGGAGTGGTGTGTGGGTGGAACGAGGTCGACCAAGTTGGAGCAGGTGGCGGTGGGAACTCGAAGGAGTGGATGGTTCCGGCAACGAGCGTGGATCCGTGGGTTGCGGGCAAACTGCGGACCGGAGCGTCAGGCAACGGGTCTGTTTCGCAGCAACCCAACGGGATGGATGTGGACGCTCCCACCTCGAGTTCGAATCGAGTTGCCACCGAACCCTTCGTCGTTCGCCTCTCAACAGTACCTTCACGGAACCACGACCACCTAGACTGGGTCATTTCCGCGCGCCAAGTTTCGTCCGCCCGGTTCACAACGCTGCTCAAGTTCGCCTCGTCATACGGGTTCCGCAACATCCAAAACCTCGTCCGCAAGGTCCCCGCGCCGGGCGCTTTGGGTGCCGTGTCGGCGCGAATGAGGGCCAAGGCGAGAGTGGTGGCGAAGAAGCGCGCCGCGGTGAACGGTGCTGGGGATGCCGATTCGGCGATCGAGGATGAGGACGTTGGGTACTCGTTTGTGGAGGTCATGGCGTGTCCGAGTGGTGAGTACAGGTTCTAATTGGTTTCATATTGGGCGCTCATGGAACGCTTTTGGGGCAATTTTTAGGATGCATTAACGGAGGTGGACAACTTCGACCTGACCCCAGTGCGGACGGAACACCCGCGCCGGTAAACGCCCGTGAATGGATTCGCCACTCTGAGGCAAAGTACCGGGAAGAGTACATTGCAATGCCAGAACTCGATCTGTGGGAGAACCAAACCATTACCTCTCTCGTGACGTGAGTGTGCATTTTCTCGTGTGTTCGTTCAATCGATGATAGTGAAACGCAACCGTTATTTCCCGCGGTGCTCAGTGACTGGTTAGGCTCAATGGAAACGGATAATGCTCGAAAATGCCTTTTGACGGAGTACCATCCTGTAGAGAAGGTGGAAGTGAATGCGCTGACTGTGAAGTGGTAATATTTTGTTTGCTCTGCATGTATGATTTTGGAATGAGACGGAGGATTGCCGTTTATGCGCATAACATCAAGCCCCATACCTTGCTCCCGCGATAATGTTTAATAAAACTTTATTCGGTTCAATGTGCTGGCACGCATGGTTCACTCAATGCTCGAAACTGTTTAGTTTCATTCCCCTCTAAGTAAAGGAGGCTGTGGTGGCGAATCAACGAACATGGTCTAACAAGAATGAAAATATGAACGAGCACGGTACTTAAATGTACACGCCGGTCAGTACAAACGAAATATTCCACTAAACCCCGCCCGGGTTTGACAAAGTATAAAAATGAGACATAATATGAGAATCAGCGTGAATATTGTGCAGTGGTGTGGTAAACGTCAACATTTGTAGCATTATCGAACACATTCTACCAGTCAAGTGGCCACCTGTGGCCCAGAAGCTTTCGACTTCTTCTCGGCGTCGGAGATCTGCTCAATCACTCGGAGCACCACTCTGCTAAGCCCAGGGACACACTTGATACCTCCCGTGAGTCGGCGTAGTTCCAGTTGAGACTCTTTGTCCCGGGTACTGATGATGCATCGCTTGAGCTGTGCCCCGACAGACGCCTCAGAAATTTGAAATTTTTATCAAGATAGATCTTCTCCACCAGCAGCTTCAATCGAAAGATGAATCCCGCTTCCGTCGCTGACCTTACAAGCTCCAGTTCCGCAGATAGCCTTGAGACAGCCCTGTCAATCAAGTATTGGTCCTCGTCTGTAGTACACCATGGGAGACAGATGAAGTCCTTCCTGGCGGAAGGTTTTATATGATTCGGCGTCAAGCGTACCCACTCTGAGCGCCCATTTTCTCCGTTCAACGCACAGTAATGGAGTACAGCAATCGCAATGCATTGAGATGCATCGTCAAAACCTCTTTGGGGCCTACAAGAAGAGGTTTTGTTGTGGGGGAGAATGCGTCCCTTGTGGCTTGGCTACTCGAAACGCTGCACAACACATTGTCCCTCCTTGAAGGCGAATCCCCTTGCTTGCCGAGGTTAAGGACAGGTTCCACCGCAATCAAATTTCGCGCTTCAATTGAGTCCCTCCGAACGAGCTCCTTCGCCTTATCAAGCCAAAGTGGGGCACCTAGCGCCGCAAGAAATATGGTATGTCCGCCGTAGAGTCCATTCGAAACGTTGAGCACGGAGCCGAGCCACGCAATTTCTCCTGTCTTGTATGCTGATGTGGACAAGACCTGGATCGATGGTGTACTCCAAAGTAAACATACTAATCAAGAAAGGAGTATTGCTGTTGTTCAAACCTGCATGACGTGATATGTTAAAATGAATGTGTGCCCTTAATTGTCCAGCAAAGAACAAATCATTTCCTGGCCATTGACCTGGGTCGAATCCCGCGGTTTCAAGAATTTGCGGCGTATCATCGTTGATTGTACTCGCGAAGCGGCGACATCCAGGTGTAGATGAAAGCGATTGGTCAACCAGTACTTCCTTCTCGCCATCGATCACCTTGATATATTCTAGAGGAGCGAGAGTCGCTCGCAAGAACTTTCAAGCAGGCATTATTTATAATGCGGACTGCATGATAACACATGAAAAAACACCATACTCACAATTTCAAGGAGAATGCGATCCCAGCCTGTCGCCCGCTTCGCAAGCATATTCCAGTCGCAATGTAAGCCAAATGCATCAATACATTACACGAACTGGCACGGGGAGAATTGTAGATAAACGTTCCGAAGAGCCAGGAGAAGAAGTTCTATCGGGGCAACGTCCCACGCTGATGCCGGAATCACGGCTGGAGATGATGACTCTTACACAAAGGCCGGGAATGGGAGCTGTTCTGGTACAGTTTGGCCATCCTTCAGATGTACGGAGATGGCCGAAGATGTCGTAAGTCCATTGACGACAAAATGCTGCATACCCGGATTCGCTGTCAGTGGAAAGTCCCCCTCACAATCTTCACAGGCAGAAAAAAAAGATAGTAAAGTTTCGGGAGTAACAATGGCACCCTTGGCATTGTGATCACAAAGTTTGGAGGCGATGATTGAGAGATGGAACTTATTTCCGTGAATGGGGAACACACACTTGTTTCAGAAGCTCCATTTGCATTAACGCACTCGAATCAGTCTGTCCGAGAGGATGGCGGGTGGAAGTTGGAGTACGTGAAGAAGATCGGAAAAGATATTGGTAGGTTTCAACAATATCACTAGAAATCGGGTTAGGGTACACGGTCAAATCTCTTCCGGCAGTAACAGCCGCTCACTATTCCATTATTGCGACAGCAACATCGTTACGCCAGTTGGGAAAGTTCTTGCGTATTTCTGCCACGGCACATAATAAGCTGATGTCGTGGGAAGCGAATGTGGCGTGGAGCAGGGAACTCTGAAGAAGAGTCTTGAGCTTTGCTACATCGCCCATGGAAACAGCGCGACGGAGAAGGTGGTTCGAATGTAACGACAATGCCGAACGCAACGAAAGTGGAAGATGTGATAAGAAACCAGATAAAACGATAGCGTTTCCCTAGATACCGAAAAGGTATTGAGGTGCAGCTAATCGAAGAGATCCGCAAAACGTTCGTTGTCACTCACGTTTTCGATAGCGCCGTTCACATGTTGCCAATCAATTTTGCAGTCCTTCTGTTCCGAAGCGGTCAACATTATTTAACTAGATCTGGTGAGTCCATGAGAGGTAGCGAAGCAACAAGAACGCCGACGTAGTTCTCTCTTTGAGGTCCGCGGAGAAGTGTTCGAGGAAAGTGTCCGTCAGCACTTCGAACACCTCACGACGTCCCCACGAAATGGCCACAAACAGAGCGAATGTGTCGAGAAAAATAGGTGCATCAGAATATTTTGAGAATTTCATCCTGTGACGGAAATCGTGTAGACAGTTTTTCGTCTGGTATTGAGGGATGTTGCGATAGGTCCCCAAAGCGAATCTGTCGAATTAGAGTCTTCACAGCACCGCGATAATTTCCAACTATCGTATCTTCGTGCCTTTGGTTGCTAAGTCTGTCCACCAGGGGATGTATCAACCCGTGTCTGAAAACATTTCACTCGGTGATTATGAATTGTCACGCGATAAAAGCGCCCGATTCTCACTATCATCCACCCCGCCTTTTTGGATGACAGACAGTGCGTACGTCTAGGCGTTCAGCATGCATATTGGCTGAAGATCCAACCCAAATCTTTCGATAATGCGACGGGACTTCTCCCATCCAATGAAAGGGGTTTGCTTTTGTAATTTTCAGCAACATCAGGGTCGGTCCCCTGGAGACCTCCATTAGCTACGTTCACGGGAAAATCGGAGGGATGTTGGTTGCTCAAGGTACTGGGGTAGAAGTTGTTGAGGTACATGAGGAGAGGGAGGAGTAGGTCCGGCCTTGCGGGAACATTAAAAGCAGAGACGACAGAGAACGGTTAAATTCCGATTTCACAAGGTCAGCATGTCTCGGTGCTGATTGCTCGCACCTGTCTTTGTCCCAAGCAATAGAACATCCTTGTTGCAACTGCCATCGGCTGATAGTGGGTCGCCCTGAAGGATTTGATGTGCAAGGCCTATGTTGGAGAAGCGCGCGGAGCACTTTTTCATCCATCAATCGGTAATGGTACTTCAGGCGTAAATCCCAGGGTGCTATTCCAATGGAAGCACGATGAAGTGGCCCTCGGGGCGAAATTCGGTGCACAAAGAGAGAACAGCTCGCAAGTCATTCGTCAAACCAGCGTCCGGACCCGGAGGATGGTGAAAGTGCTGACACAAACTCGTCGTCTTCCGTTGCCAAAACCAAATCCCCGACCGCGGTAAGACTCAACAGCGAGCGCTTGGGCATCGTCTGAGGCGCGCCATCACCTCATGAGTCGACAGAAAATGTCCCAAATGCTCGCTTACGGACGACATTGTTCATCAGTCCATCAAAGTCCATCAAAGTAGTTTTCAATTCACGGTCGATTGAACGGATCATTGCCCCACGATTGCCGCGTCTCCGCCGATGATTCTTTCATCACGAAAACGATCGGGTCGCCCGAGAGACTCTGCGCCTAAGAGAGGATGATCTTTGCTCGTGGAAGGTCTGCGTGAGAGAGATTGGAGCTGGCGGGATACGCAAGAAAGGGACCAGGCGGAGACCGAGTCGCAGAGCGCGAAGACGATCTCGTGAACTTCCAGCGGTGAAAGCTTCATGGTGTCGCTTCATGAGGTCATTTGGACTTTGCAATCAATAAGTCAGGACCAAGACGGGAAGACTTGCCCACTGCCAACTAAATTTTTTGTACGCGTCGTCGCCAGCACGACCGACCTTGAATCCCTTGCCGTGTTAACACTGCTTCAGTCCCCTCACCGCTTAGAAAGAACCATGGGAGTTGGTAATCAGGGAAAGAATGGCACATTCAATGCGGTAGTTGGTTATACAATTTATCTGGTATTCTCTGATAAATAACTTCAAAACGCGATCTTGCGATGGTAAGTTCTGCCTGACCACCATTCCACCTCCCGCTCGCCACCTCCTACTCCAGATGCAGCTCCATCAGCTCATAATCCGTGTACCCCATTCTCGAATAAACTCTCCTTCCCGGCTTCCCCGGCGCCGCATGGAGCAGCGAGTGGGTGCACCCAATCTCTTTCAAGCGCTCATTGCACGTCTTCACAATCTGCTCGGCAATCCCTCGCTTGCGGTACTCGGGGCTAACGTACACGCCCCAGATCCACCCCTCGCGGTACTCGGAGGTCTTGTAGATGAGCGGGTAGTATCCCTCGAACAGCTGGCACAGGCCGGAACCCACGACCTTATCGTCGGCGACGGCGACGATCGGGCAGACTTTCAGCTCCGTCGCGCGGTCGGATCCGAGGAACTTCAGCGTCTGGGTGGCGCAGTCCTCAACGATCATGGAGGACAGACCCATGTCCTGCCACATGCTGTAAAAGTTTGCAGAGACGGTGGGCCATTCGGCCTCGGTGGCGGGGCGGAACGTGATGCCGTCGAGACGATTTTCGCGCTTCGTCGGGGCGATGGTGCTGGCGGGGGCGGGAGCAGTGGCGGCTTCGGTGCCAATCATTGCTCTGGAATGGTTTGGACAGGCAATCAATCAGGCCCACCGAAGGACAGAGGCCATCACGAGAAATCAGTGTGAACATACGCACGGGAGTTCAAGTTGAGAGCGACGTGTGCGGGTTTCGGTACGGTCGGTGTCACCGCAGAAGGAAGTCTGGGGATTTTCGTGTTGAAGGGACTGACCCGCTGCTCGGCCGCAAACCGCCGACCGCAACCCCTAGGACACAAAAATGCAAGTGAGAGCGAACGTTCTTCTCGGGTGTATCAAGTTCTATTTACGGGTATTATTGATATCTGCGTCCGTGTCGATCTTGGAAAAACCAACAAACACACAATGCAAGTAACCTTCTATTGAGGTGTGCGTGTATAGTTCTATCATGTACGAGCTTCTGCTTGTTATGTTCTTCTCTCCTCTACGCCTTCATGCCTGTGGCACCTGCGTGCCGCCTCGGTCCAAGAACGGCTTCTCACCCAGGGCAAGCACGCGCCGCCCGCGGCGGATAATATGCGAGGGGAAGTCGCGGATTGCGGCGTGGAAGGTGGAGCGGTTGTCTGAGTGGGGTTGCAGAGGGCGTGAAGATCGTGTGGGTTGCTTTTGTTTTGAATCCAATTGAGAAATGGACACGGATGTCGACGTACCCCAAATCGCAACGTCCCCCGGCGTCCACCGATTCCGTACTTGGAACTCGACGCCCTTCTCGACATGCCTGAACAAGAACCCCAAAAACGTGTCGCTCTCGTCCTTGTTCAACTCCACAATCCGTTTCGTGAACAACTGGTTCACAAACAGCGCCTTCCGTCCCGTGACCGGGTTCGTCCTCACCACGGGATGAACCGCCACAAGGTCCTCCCCCTTATTCCCCCCGCCCCGTTCGGAGCGGAAGGGGATTCCGGCCAGTTGCGCGATGGAGACGAAGTGGGAACCGTCGTGCTCGGCGTGCAGGGTTTCGAGGTAGGATTGGAGAGAAGGCGAGAGTGTGGAGAAGGCGGCGTAGCCGGAGGCCCAGAGTGTGTCGCCTGATGAGTGGGGTGCGAACGGACGTGGTGGTTTGGTTGTCGTCAAATGTCAGGCGCCGTTCGTTGAGAAACAAAAGTCAGTTGTCATTTGATCGCATTGTGTAATCAAGACGAAAGAACCTTACCGCCGACTTCTGGACCTTCCTCGATTGTCAGGATGGCGTAGCTTGATGGAAACTTCTCGAATGTAATACTGTCATGGCGGTTCTTCTTTAGCAGTGTTCACAGATGACTAGAACGGTGAAGAAACAGAACTCACTCTGTATGCCAATCATCCGCATTTGTTTTCTGGTTTGACCTGTCGTGTTCGTTCGTGACGTATCGGATCTCGTCGTACGTACCGGGCTTGGACGGTGGGTTTATGGGGAATATGTGCACCGAGCCAGAGTCGGCTTCAGTTTGTGTCCGACGTCCGTCGGTATCGAGGATGAGTCATGTGAAGCCGAAGTGGAGAAGGAGACACGTGCAGGCTCACATAATCTGCGACCAATTTCGATTTGGGTTTCGGCAGACAGGTTCTGCTGGCGCAAGAACACCACGCCGTGCTGCGAAACGAGGATGCCCAAGTCCTCCAGCTGTCATCGATGACACATTATCGCACAGGTGTCTGGTTGTAGGAACCTCCAGCATGTACCAACCTCCACATCGGTCAGCTCCTGCAGCTGGATGTCCCCCCGAAACTCGAGTCCGATGTGGGGCGTGACTTGGAACTTGTCGAATCTGTCGAGTGAGCCCGAGTACACCTGCAGTGCGTGGCCGCGGAGTGAGCTGGAGTACACGACGCGATCGCCAGTTGCTGCACGATTCCCACCTTTGGAGATACCGCACTAGCCGTGTCTTTTACCTCTACCGTCATCGCCTGGAATGTCCGCTCGTGTCCGCCGTCGGAATCAAATTCCCCGTAATTGCGCAATTCCGCCCTCTAAACGATTCCTAATCTGGCCGCGCTCGGCGTCTTATCTTGCAGCGCTACTTAGTCGGAGAGTCGACCTCGGAATCCCCTACTCCGCGTTTCATATCGCTCGGCAGGCGCGGGTGTCACTTTGGCTTGCAGTTGGTTGGTCAAACGCCCGATCAGGCAGCCCGTTTGCCCCAAACCCCCTCGACGCCACAGCTCATCTGCACGCAACTCAACTCTCGACTCTCCGCGTGCAACATGTCTGCGGAAGCCGAATTCGACTCGACGCCGTGGACTCCCGAGGAGGTTCGTTGGGACCGCCGGCCGTCGTTGACGGTAGGGTGCAATGCCCCCAGCTAAAACTCAATCGCACTCCAACTCGCAACACAGGAAAAGGCAGTGATGCGGAAAGTAAACTTCAGATTCGTGCCGTGGATGATTATCTGCTACGGAATCTTGCTCGTATGTATCGCTCAAGTCTACGCCTGCTCCCTCAGGCAGTACATGACAGAACTCTTAACCTCCCAAACAAAAGCTTGATCGCAACAGCCTCGCCAACGCGAAAATCATGAACACGGAAACTCCCTCGCAGACGCTCACGGTCCAGCTCGGGCTTGGAAACAACGACTACAATTGGGCAGTCTCGGTGTTTTTCGGTGAGAATGGCACGTGAAGGTCGCTGGAAACTCCGGTATTAAATCCTGTTTCATCCCGGACATACTTTGTTGGAAATCCGAAAACTGAAACCGAAACCGAAACCGCACACAACAGTCACATTCGTCATCTTCGAAATTCCCTCCAACTTCCTTCTCACCCAATTCAAACCGTCCATGTGGATCTCACGCATCATGATCAGCTGGGGTATTTGCGCGGTACATCTTCCCTTCCTCCTCCTTGCTCTGCTCCAACTTGTGTAACCCCTCAACCTCACCTCCCAACGTTTTCTAGGGTCTCCTCGCAGCGGCCCAGAACATGGCATCCCTGTGCGCCATCCGCATGCTGCTCGGGCTCATGGAAGCGTACGTACTTTCCCATTGATGTGCAACTGAAAATTAACGAACGAGTTTGACATTCAGTGGGTATGCGCCCGGAATGGCCCTTCTCATGACGTACTGGTACAAGGTGCGGCCCACTCCTCCACTTTCTATGTCACTCGTCGCACTAAAATGATTCAAACACCATTCTTTTTGTTTGTTTTATTTGTTTTTTCCCTGGAACCCCGTCACGGAACACGCGGCACCCGAGCAGAAATACGAAGTCTCGTCCCGCTTCGCATTCATGTACGCCGGCGCGTTCACGCTGTCCAGTTTCGGGGGGCTGTTTGCCTACGCCGTTGCTCACTTGTGAGTAGAGTAGAGTGGCTGCGGCATGTTCGTGCGACGTGCGGGTCTCGGTTGTCGGGTGTTCGGGTGGTGGGTGTCGTGTGACTGATGGTGTTTTTGTGCTTGCGGTACAGAGACGGTATTCGCGATCTTGCGGGATTCCGATGGTACGTTGATTTTGAACAGAGATCTGACGTCTTCCGTGAGCAATCCACAACACAAACACGTGTGACATCAAAAACAGGCTATTCATCGTGGAGGGCTTGATCTCCGTCGTCGCAGGATTCCTGACATACTTTATTCTCCCCGTGAGTCTCCCCCCTCACAATCTCTTCCCCATTCTTAATTCCCACCTTCCTAACCCACCCCTCCTTTCCCCACCCCCCCACCAGGACTACCCGCAAACCGCCACCTTCCTCACCCCCCGCGAGCGCCAAATCGTCATCGAGCGGCTCCCCCCCACGGGCCCGACGATCCACGCCAAGACGATCGTGTGGGGCGAGGTGTGGGACGGTCTCAAGGACTGGCGCCTGCATGCGATCGCGCTGGCGTGTTTGCTTGAGTTCACGCCAGCGTATGCGTTTAGTGCGTTTTCGCCTACGGTGAGTTTGCAGTTGGTGCGGGCGTTGCGGCTGGTCGTTCACACCTTCGTATCCTCTGCTCCGCCCTGCTGCGACGAAAACCAAACAGGTGATCACCCTGATGGGATTCCAAAGCACAACCGCCCAGTTACTTTCCATGGCGCCCACGATCTGCACCGGCGTCTTCACTCTCATCATGTTGGTGTTCCCCTCCCCACGTCGCCTCGTCTTGCTAACACCCTTTCTGAACCCCCTCTTTCCCCGCGCCCTCGCAGAAACTGGTCATCCGACTACTTCCAAGAAAAGAAATACCACGCCCTCGCGTGTGGGATCCCTCCAGCGCTGGGATACTTCCTCCTCGCGACGATCCAGGGCCGGCTGAGCTCGTACGGGCGGTACGCGCTGCTGTTTTTGGTGTCGATTGAAAACACGAGTGGGTTTGTGGTTTGGGGTGTTGGGTGTGTGGGTGTGGGTTGTACTGACGGCCGCCCTCTCTCCTCCGTGCGCGAATTGCAATAGTCGTGCCGATGCTGGTGGGGTACTCCAGTATTACTACCAAGGGCATGTCCAAAACCGCTTTACGGTCTGGTACGTACCCAACGTTCCATCCCCCTCTCCCTCCTGTCCACTCACCCTCCTTCCTTCCCCTTCCCGCTCCCCTCGCCAACCCCTCCGCTCCCCTCACCACCACACGCAGCATACCCCTTCGCAATCGGCAACCTCGGTGGGATCATCGGCCCCCAAATCTACCGCTCGGACGACGCGCCACTGTACACGCGCGGGCACTTCATCAACGGGACGTGCATCGCGCTCATGATTGTGACGACCATGGTGCTCATGCTGTCGATTGAGCGCGAGGGGCTGTACACTGGTGCCAAGGCGAATTTGACCGGTGAGTTGCGTGCGGGGTGGAGGATGTAAGATGTGGAATGGTACTGAATGGTCCGACGTTTGGGTTTGGCAGTGCGTGACGTGGCGGACGCCGAAGCTCTCGGTGTTATGCTTGAGCACGACGACGAAGGTAAAAAGGAGGCGGTGGTGTGATCACTACTCCGTCCAAGTACACACGCTCGGAGGCCGTCTTCCCCCACGTACGTCATCTTATGTATACACAACACAGCATTTACCTAATTTTGTACGTGATACAAATAGAGATAGACGTGATTTATGCGCACCATTCTTGCTCCCGGGGACTGAAGAGTATGATCCTCACAGTTGAGTGCAATGTTATTCGATGGTCCTCAACATGCTCTCGCCACTTGTCGTTGATGGAACCGTGTTCATGCCCACTGGACAACCCAGATAACGAAGGCGATCGTTCAGAGTGCTGTTCATATTTAACATCTGAATTCGAGTCATGCAAGTGACTTCTGTTACCACGCTTTTCGGGCCTCAGCTGGATTGTTTCGGCATTTTGAATATGTCACGGGGCACCCCTTTGAATTCGCTTGCAAATTCAGCCTGCCCGCCGCAGGCGCCGAAATTGCTTTAGGTTTGAATAACCTATCAATAGATGCAGTGATCCCCGCGCCCCAGTCTTGCCAAATGGGAGAGACGGAACTGGTTGAAATGCGGCTCTGTAGAGTCGAAGATGCACTAAAAATAACGCTCTTGGCTTGTATGCAGCGTAAAGTTGCGGGTGTCGACGGCACGACAAAACCACGAAAAAGAACACTTAAATAAATTTGGCTTATTCATGAGCTTTGGTGCTCCAGATACTCTCTTACAGTATAAGAAGTTCATATCAAAGCATCGAAGCCAATGTAGACTTGTAGTGGTGGGACTGAGAGCTCATCTTGTAAAGAAGATATCGTTGCACTGGACACATGTCAACACTCACTTCCCTAAAAGAGCTCCGATGCTCCAGATGCCCTTTTTCAGTGTACCAAAATCGTCTTGTCGTAGCTAATACTGGTTCGTAGTTGTCGGAGTGAGAACACACCTTCATCAGATGACAACGCAGCACTGGACACATACACTTCATCAAAATAACTGCAATGCTCTAGATAGTCTTTTTATAGTATAAACAAAGCGACTCAAAGTGTCAAGGCTGATATAGAACTGCAGTAGTGGGAATCAGAAGCCCATCTTGAACAAATACAATGTGATGCTGGACACATTTCCATCATGACTTCAGTAAGAGAGCTGTGATACATTGAATAGAGATCTCTTAAGGTATGGTTCTCTTATTTAATGAGCAGAATCTTTGTGAAGAAGTGCAATGGTGTACTAAGAACACTGTTAAGAGTTACTGAAGGAGTGTGTGCAATAAGTGTGTGAGTTAGAGTGCTGCAGTGCTTTTGATGCCCTGTTAACTCATGGAACCCCAGGGTAGAGCATGCTGGAGATGGAAATATCTTTTCTTGCATAATAGTGTTTCCAAGGTGGTTTAGAGATGATCAACAATACCAAAGTCATCCACCCAGAGTAACCAACCTCTAGTGATGCAAATTTGACTAAAAAGCTCTCTGACATGAATTGGGGAGTGTGCAATTAAGACAAGCCATAATTGTTTGACTTGTGTAATTTATTTAAATTCATTTCATGAACCAGGAGTTGAGGGAGGAAAGAATATCTACCCCACACATATGCACCCTCTGTTTGGCAAATGAATATTATTTAAATATTTCATACTAGAGAGGAAGATTGAGATGGCTGACCATGACATCCTTGTGTTTGAAAAGGCAATAGGACTGCCATGCTACACAACCTAGGTGAGCTGCATGAGCCTGTAATCTGCAGGAACGTGTATGTGTGATCAAATATACATAACAAGTTGTAATGTGCATGGAGCTCACCTGCAGGAACATGATGCTACACTACCTAGGTGAGCTGCACAAGCCTGTAAACTGCAGGAATGCGTTTATATCACTAAAAGTACATAATGAGTTGGTTTACACATGGAACTCACCTGCAGGAACGCAACGCCAAACTTAGGGTGCCTCCTGCAGGTGCACACATCTAATCTCGTGACCACAGTAGTGGCACACCACCTAACACCTCACACGATATATACCATGTCAATGGATGTCACCTGAAGCTATGGTGACACGTGATGCCAAACTTAGGGCAAGTCCTGCAGGTGTGCACATCTAAACCCGCGGCCACAGTAGTGGCACAGCAGCTAATACCCAACACTCATACTACTCTATATATTCCACGTTAGTGGATGTCAGTGTGACAGCATTCTCCACAGATCATCAGCTATCATTTTACTGCATGGTGGGGAACTATTCAAATCTTCAAAACTTGAAAATCCTTCAGGAGATGGCAAAACTGGTCCATCACCCTCAATACTGAAAGTATGCTGATTTTTAACAGAAGTGGAATCCTTAGAGAGAAAGAACTTTGAATATACAAAAGATAGATTTGCAATCAGAAAAAGTGAAATGTTTGGGAGCATGTGGCAAGCCCTAGGTGAGAGGAAACCAATTAAGAAAACATGAGGTGCATCTATCAGTACTTATCTGACCTTCAACAAAGCAATTTACTCTGTGTTTAAGGTATTAAACATCATTCACTGTCTCTCTTTCCCAACAACTAAGTTAGTACACTACCTCACTGCTTCACAAATAAGCAAAAGTTCAACTGTGGAACATTCTGCAACAGTTTCATCTGGCTCCATCTTGATTAGAACAGACAATTTAAGAAGCAGCTTGAACACTGTTTTTGCAACCCATGAAGTCGTTGAGGCTCAAAATCTATCAGTTGACTCCTGAGACAAGAGCAGCTTTCAAATTTACCTCCAAAAACTTGGTTTGGGCTGTTACTAGAGTGCCAACTGACTTGGGTTGTTGATAGATACAACTTGCTCTTCCATTTGGTTAGAAGAGCAAGCAGAAAAGAAAAGATTGATTATTTTTTATTATTGCATGGGAGATTGTTGAAAGGTGAGAAAAAGAGAAACAAAAATAGGGTGAAGAAGATATTTTGATTGTCCTGCCTCAATTCTTTGAAGTGTGTGAGAGCAAATGTAAACAAGCTACAAATCAATTTACACCCTCTAAAACTTACCAGAACTCATAAAATAACCACAGATTTCTAAAATTCCATTTGAAAAATGCTGCGCGACTTTGTTTGAGTCGATCTTTGCCAATGGCACCACCAATCCAACCAATCACACACATCCGAGATAATATTTTTAAAATATCAAGATTAAGCTAGGAAAGCCCCAAAGAAAATGTTGGGGAAGGCTCACGTTTCTTCTTGGCGCGTTGGTTGATTGCTTCTGTGACGGTACTGTCACAGTAGATCGTGGGTCAGTGGTAGAATAGGGTAGAGTGAGATGTATTGGAGTGTTGGTTAGTTAATTCTACTACCCCGTAGCTGTGGCTTATATAGTGTGTGCGCCGGTGTTGGCGTCGTGCCTCAGGGTAACGCCCAACGCCCATCCAGCGCCGAGCCCCTGTCGGGCGCCACGTCTTGGCGGCCCGAAGCGGCNTACCGATGCCCTCGCGGTAGTGTTAGTTCCGCGACACCCCCCACCTGTTTTAGGCGGACGCCCACGTTTGCCCGGAGCTACCCAGAGAAAAATTTAACTCTGGAATGTACGTAAAGACGGGAGAAAAAATAACCCGTGAATGAAACTCGTTGAGACTTTGTGTCATCCCAATCGTGTTTGCACTCATCAACAACATTGGTGGAAAACAAATTGAAACCACCGGTATGGGAAAAAAAATAAACCCATCGCATCAATCATTACGCGAAGGAAAAATTAAACCTTCGGAACATCAAGTGGTGGGAAAAAAAAAAAAAAAAGTAAACCACCCATTGCGGAAGGGGAAAAAATAACCTTCCCAAAGCGCGTATGGACAATCAAGGATTAAAAAAAATGAAGCCTCTCCATCGCCTTTGCCTCATCTGGGAGGAAAACCGAGAAACCTCTCGTTGCACATAAATCGAGAAAGCCGCCGACAATCTTTGCAAAATGGGGCTTTCTTACTCGACCAATGTTTGTCTGGGTATTTGGTGATTTTTGGCGAATCTGACTGAACCGTTCGTGAGGAAAACCCCTCGCGGTTTGCTGTTCACCGTCGCTGATGCTGTGGTCGATCACCACTTCGATCAACGTAAAAACCCGTCAACATTGTGGACGTAACAGGCTTAATAACCCGTTCTCGTCGCAATCGAGTCATCATCTGCTCTGGCCCGTCTTGCTCAGTGCTTGCGGTTGCCTTGCGAGCTTCTGCTGTGCGCCGCTGCTTCGCCTTTCTGGCGGCTTTTCCAGTCTTGAGTTTTTCGGCCTCAACTGGGAAGCGTTGTTTAAATTCTTTAATCATGTCGTGACCGTCAATCTTGTCTTCCAAGATCCATTCGGGTTCGTCATATCCAACGAACTTCACCAAGTATTGGACGGCACCATNGCGGATTCTTCCGTCGATGATAGACTCCATATCGTAGCTAGCTTCATTATCAGCTGTAGATGCTACTGGTGTAGGATAGTTACGTTTTGGTAACATTCCCGGGTCAGTGGTAAGATCTACCGACTCATCTTGATCTTGAAGAGGTGCAGCTACGGGCTTGTCCACTGCATGCACGTACGGCTTGATTTTTCTTAGCCTATTGACGTGTGCTTGGATGACTTTTCCCGTGCGGAAGTGCTCTAATTCATAAGTCACATCCGTCACCTTCTCCACAACTCTGAAAGGCCCAATCCACTTCGAAAGGAATTTTGTGCTTTCTCCTTTTCGGTGGGCTTCATCGGAGTACACCATCACTGTTGAGTCCAGTGCAAACGTGACTTCAACGTGTGTTTGGTCGTACTTCATCTTACGCTCTTGCGCAGTTTTGATGAGTCTTTCTCGCAACATGTCGTGAACTTCGGGCATCTGCTCCAAATGTGGCATCACGTCGACATAATTGTCTGTGTTTGCTACGCCAGCTATGATGTCAGTTGGCAGACGTGGTTTTATACCAGTCGCAGCAAACATTGGCGCGAATCCAGTTGTTGAATGCAATTTTGTATTGAGAGCAAACTGGATTGGCCTAACATGCTGATCCCAATCGGTTGTTCTTGCGATATTTGGGAGTACAGCGCATCAACAATCGGCTTCATGACACGTTCAGCGTACGGATTTCCTGCAGGGTGCCCTGGCGATGTGAATGTGTGCTTCATGCGGAGCGCACCAGCCAGCGTACTCATCACTGAATTGCTAAATGCCGTGCCATTATCTGAGTGGATCCACAAGGGTATGCCCCAGCGGTAGACCCACTGATTCAATAATGATAGTGCAGTCGTTACCGCCCCAGTGTCGGGTACAGCAACCAACTCGACTACCCTTGTAAACATGCACATAATTACGAGAATATATGCGTCACCATGCTCGCTAACTGCGAATGGCCCAGCGTGATCAAGGCATATGTCATCAAAAGGCTGCGACGCCGAGAAGTCAAACGGTCGCAATAAGCCTTGGTGCTTTGGCCAATTTGGTTTTCTTGATTGGCACGTCAAGCACTTATTGTGAACGTAATCTCGTATTGTTCGTGCCATTCGGTACCAATAGAATTTTCCGGTCATTGCTTTCACCATTGCCGTCGAGCCTGCATGTGCACTTGATGGATCGTTGTGGTACATGCGAAGCATCTCTTCCCTTCTGTTTTTGGGGACAGCGACTTGTAACGGGGCACCTTCAATGCGTTTCTTGATTGTGCGGCGCTTCTTGTTACCGTCTGGTACTGTCCACGTTCGGACTACAGTACGAACNAGCAAGCCATTTTCAACCGCCATTTCTAATGCGTGGCGTTTAGCTTCTTTAAAGTCTTCTGAAGCTAGTTCAGAGGCCGTTGCTGTCTTCTCAAGAACTGCAAATATCTTGGCTAACTCTGGGTCAGATCGTTGGTCTGCAGCCCATTGTTCACGATATTTCTGTGCATCCCACGACGCTGATGTGAATGCATCTGCTGCATTTGTTGTCGCGTTGCTTACGGGAGACAAGGCCAAGAGTACGCAAGGAACATTGTCCGTAGTCGCGAAATCATGCTCTTTTGTATTAGCGATGTCGCTACGAGTATCACCATATGTTGGGATCATATCATCTACGTCCATTGTGTCTTCACGAGCATTTTCCATTCGTGACAATGCATCAACGTTAGCTTGAGTTGTGCCCGGTTTGTAGCGCGGGTTATAATCAAACTCAGCTAAGCGTATCGCCCATCTTGCAAGTTTACCAGTGCTTGCTGTATTTTTAATGAATTT
>KQ965768.1:42689-77654 GCA_001574975.1 Gonapodya prolifera JEL478
TACCGATGCCCTCGCGGTAGTGTTAGTTCCGCGACACTTCCGTGCACAACCAAACCACTCCCGCCTTCCAGCTACAGAAATGTCTTGCGAATTTCATTGATTGCAACATTGTTGTCTAAACATGCATAGCGCAAAGCCAATCGTCAATCCAGCTCTGCAAAATTGCGGAGCTTCATGCAGAATGTCAACCAGTGGCAAGGACGGCGGGGGAACGCAAGGAATTCACATGATGTCCAATTCCAATGATAGAGACTGGGTTTCAAGAGTTGACGTTTTTCCCTCCTAAAAGTACACGCCTGACCCCCCCCCCCCCCGCCGTGGCACTGCCTAAATGCCACGGACTTGATGACCTCAGCAAACACATTGCCAATTTAAAGCATGCTCCGATGCCAATTTTGATACTTGCTTGGACTCCCAATTCCACAGACTTTCATGCTGTCGAACGCCACCCCGCCAATCTGTGCGCCCGCAACGATATCCTCCTTCCTCCCTGACAAAATCATCCAGGAGAATGTCCATCGCCTCCCACCTTGCGAATTATATGCCTCCATGCCACTTGAATTGAAACGGTAGAGGGGGATCACCAAAACTTTGCGCATCCAGACGGACGGGTTGCGTTGAGTGTACATGTAACTTTCTGATTACAGCTGCTGAAGCAAGCATTGGAGCCGCGGATGGCATGCAACCAAAACTGCAATTCATGAGACGTTTCCATGTGCTGGAATGCAAAAGGGCTGAGAAGGGGGACAGTCCAACAGTGGTAGAGGTCAACCAGCGCCATCGAGCTTGGAGCCTTTCTCCCCCTAGTTGTCAAAGTTCCCCACCACAAAGCGTGCACTGCATCCCAACACATTGGCACGTAGACGAAATCGGGGTGGGGCAATCCCTCGCCCAACACATTCTCGACCTCACGGCAACCACCATCGGTATCCCTCTCAAAGCTTGCATCCTACGCGTGACTGTAATCACATGTGGCGCGGACCCACTGTCCGCCATGACAACACTGCAACGTCACCTACTGGCCAATCGCATTTGCATCCTTGCGCCTCAGAGGTACACCTCCTCGCAGATAATCTGGAAGACCACTACGCTGACATGATAACACTCAACCCCTTATCTTGAGTCGTAGATAGTTTTGGGAGGTTTCCAGGGATCTGGCGTGCTCAGGACCCCAAGGTGGCTATGGGCAAATCCCCGGTTTATCCACAATCTCGTCTCCGACGTTACCGCTATGCATTTTGTCTGTTGTCACACCGGTTCATGGTCCTTACAAGCTCTATTCTGAGCCAGCTGTCTGGGGTAGAACCGGGCCATCTTTCACTGCCAAAGTCAAAGAACTACATTGGGACACTCTTGGTTGGTGTGACAAGACCACCGAGCTCGATCCATATTTCAGCATCTTCTGCGACGCAAACTTATTACCACTTCCAATGATTGGACTGAGAGACAACCTGTTCTGCAACCTCGTGGAATATGGCACGCCCATGCGCAGTGCGTGGCTAACTAAGAGTGGTAACTTGCATCCACTTTTCATATCACATGAATTTGCAGAAGAGCCAAAGAACGCTCCCCACCATCACGCGTCTTCGCCTCCACGCCACGTTGTCTCCCATTTTAGACCTGAAACTCTCTGCTCTGGGGGCGAAGTTGGGCAAGATCTTTCCGTCGGTTCGCCTTGTTCAGCTCAGCCTCACCATAACGGCAGCAACGGCCTACCTTCCTCACCTTCAGGAGGATGCTGCCGCCTCTCTGAGTTCATCTCACAGCAAAATGTGGAGAGGGTTTCTCGAACGCCTTGGAGCTCAATCTGTGTTGATCTCATGGACGGGAAGCTGCACTGCGGGCATCAAGGATGGGAGCAACATATTGCGAGCATTCGCGCAATCTGTCTGTAGTGACGTCAAGAACGCTGGCATTTTGATCACCTGGCAAGGTCCTGGAGGGACGGGACCAGGGCTCCTTGAAGACACACCGTGGTTTATGTGGTGGTCAGATGACATTGGGGTGGAGGAGTAGCAAATGATAGATATATTTTGCTGTGATGCACGTTGACGGTGTTGTCTTTTAGTCGTTGCGTCGGTTGTAGGTTGCAGCGTTTATAGGAAATCAGTGAGCGACAATCGGGGATGGCCTCTGTCATATCTGTTCTCCTCTATATCTACATTACAATTGTGGTAGTACTGTAACTCGTGCTCAAACAATCAGGGTGACATTCAGGTGGTCGAAGTTGAATCCTATACCTCACGCTTCTGCACCACATATTCTCAACTCTCGCATCTTATGCTTCAATGTCCTCGCCATGCTTGGTTTTCTGCTCTTGGATTGGTTGGAAGGCGCCAAAGATTTCTTCTTATAAAGTCGCCTTCGAAGGGTGCTGTTCGGATTGGTTGGGTCAATTCAGATTGATTGGGAGACCCGACAGTCAGACGATATATTATTGAGCCTAGAAAAATTGTTTTCTATCGTAACTGTTCTCGAATTCGCTCTCCAACTTCAGCGCTGAAATCGCTGAAATTGTTGAATGGCTGCGGCCACAATTCGTCGCATTGCTGTGCCACATTTTTGCCTGTGTAAGACCAGACTTTCGACCATCAACCGTACATTCGTCCCCCCGTTTCCGGGTTTCGCTGCTGCTATTGCACCTCATTCCGCGCCAATAGGACAATGGAATGGGGTGTGGTACCGGTACTGGCTCTCTGCTCGCGGCCAGGACAGCAGGTGGAGGTTATGGATCCCCGCGCGACGGAGTTCGGGCTCGTCGGGACGCGGATGGAGCACCATCGTGACCGCCCTCCGCGTGGGGTGCTCTGGGCGACGGCACGTCTGTGTGTCGTTGGCGAACGGGTCACGCGTAGGTTAGTCTGCGATGCATCGAGATTAGCGGCGGGCAATGTACCTTGATATCCCCACTCTGTTCAGTCCGCAAGATGGGGAAAGTAATAACGGGGTAATTCAATCCTGTCCCAGAGTACATATTGGTTGGCAACGGCGTTCATTGACAAATTCCATCCATTTCCTTGTTGAGCGCTATTCTCCTTTCATGTGTATGAGTTGCATAGTAACATGGCGTAGTGGCTGTCGCACGGATACAAGCCTTGCATCGTCTCAACACCGGGCTGCGTGTTACGCTGCTTGTGTTGAACATCGCGAGTGCCAAATGGTAGAGTCTCGTGGTGTACACATTCTGTTTTTCCAAACGCGTACGTACAAGATATCGAGTAAAATCGAATCAAGAGACAAGACGGCCTCAAAAGTCAAACACCGTTTCCCGATCAATACTGGCCCCACTCAGCGCCACCCATGGACCCCTCAATGGTGTCCACCAAGGTCCACCCAAACAACCCCCACAAGTCTCCCTTGTACAGCTCAATGGTACCCTGGGCGAACCCGGTATTCCACAGATTCGGGTACTTGATCAATCCATCCTTCGGCGACTCGTACTTGATCTTGATCGTCGCCGTCTTTGGTGCCGAGAAGTTAACCACAATCTTTGACTTTTGGTTGATCCCCGTCAAGCTCCACTTGATATCCGTGGCGGTCTCGGTGACGTTGAAAGTGACCCCGGAGTTCAGTTTGGCGAAATTGTACTCGTACTGCGTGCCCTCATACCAGAACGAGGTCAGGATCTGTTGTCCCAGGTCGATACCGGCGGCAAGCACGCGCCCGCCGCCGCAGTCGAGCGAGGAGTTGGTGAGGACTTTGCCGTTTTTGCGGGAGACGAGTTTGTTGCTCTGCGTGAAGTTGGGGTTGGGGGAGTGGGGATTGCTTTGGGTCGGACTGGAGGCGAGGATGAGAGAAGGAAGAGAGGAGAGACTCACCGAAAGCCAGAACCAGGGGTTGGCGTACTCGGTCCCCCAGTTCTTGTCCGCGTACCCGTACGAAGTGTCGGGGAAGACGTCGTAGATCTGCCCGTTGTAGGTGACGGTGCCCGTGTACCGTGTGCGCTGGCCCTTGACGAACCAGAACATCTGTCGACGCAAGGAGAGATGGAAAAGGAGGGTGAGTTGAAATGCGAGGCATGTCAAGGGAATAGGAGAGGAAGCGAGGATAGCAAGTTGGTTGTCTGCTTCGCGGGTGTATTCGCCTCCGGCGGACAGCTTCGGCCAGCGCCTTGTGGCGGTCAGACCTCGCGCAAACCCCGCGACTCTCACCTCAAGCAGCGACAAGTCCCTCGGGATCTGCGAAACCCCAAATCCAGGATCAAAACTCAGGAATTTCTCTGCCTTGAGCGCCCACGAAATCGACCCGGCATCCGAAAAGTACTCTGGATGCGCCGCCTGCTCTGCAGCAGTGAGGGAGACGGCACCCTTGATGTACGTCTCGTTCGCGACGTTCCCGGTGCCGATTTTGACGTTCATGACGTTGACGTCGGCGGAGAATGCGGATACGGGGTAGAAGTTGTTGATTTTCTTGGAGTCGGAGTTTGTGCCCCATGTTCCGGCGGTAACGAGGGCGTCTAGGAAGGGGAGAAGGGGCGGGGAGGGGGGGGTGAAGTTGTGAGCAATTAGAGTGGCACAATGCGAAGGGAAGGTGCGTAGACGTACAAGATGGTTTGTTGGTCCCGTTCCGGCCGAGGACAGGCTGGGATTGGGCAAGGCCCGGGTTGACAATGTAGTACTAGGGCGGAGAGGAAGTGTGGTGGTGGGTTGAGAGTGAGCGTGGATGGGTGCGGCAAGGGAGGTGTATCACGCGCACCTCGAAGAAGAAAGGCTTCAAGGATCCATCGGCGCGGGACACAGCCACCAGGTTGTGCCACCACCTAATACGGTCGAGGACGGCGCAGGTTGTCAAACCGAACGAGAAGCACAATGTGGGCAACCGAGTCCTCACCAGTCGTAACCGTTTGTCTGCAGAATCGGGCTGTCCAGCAGTCTGTATCCGTTGACCTGCTCGTTAGCCGCGAGGACTGCGGGCGACGCAGCCAGGAGCGCGAGGAGGGACGCGGCACTCGCAAGGACGCGCATCGTCGGGTGCGAATGGAATGCGTGCGGCGAAGGCGGGGAGACGACGGATTTGGAAAGAAATCGCCTTCCTTATAAAGCGGCGGCGCGTGGCATCGCCGCTTGTGCTCCCTCCGTGCTGTGCAAGGCCTCCGCGCGATCTGTCCGGCGGAGGGTGCGAGAGGGCGCGAGGAGCGGGTGGAGTATCCGGCATTCCGATGCAGTCGTGGCGTGTGGCGTGCAGCAGGGGATGCGTGGATGGCGTGGTGCCCGTGTGATGGTGCGGTGCTCGTGCGAATTTTGGAGTGGGAAAGTGCAGTGTCGGAACGGAAAGGCTTCAGCCGATACCCCGACGCCACTTCTTGCCTCATGGTGCCACATTGTGGCGTGGAGAGGAATTGCAGGGGAGACAGTCCGCTGTACAGAGACGGAGCAGAAATATTCAAGGGTGTGGAGAGTGTGGAAGAAGGAGGTGAAGGAGGTTGTGGCGTCACAACCGCTCCACTCCACCACAGACTGACACACGAGACACACGAGTCGTTTATTCTAATGATGAAAGTGCCCACGCCCCATCCTCATTTCGCTCAATACAAAAAGGGTCACGGCTGTGTGTCGCTACGACGACTTCGCGGGTTGGGACACCTCGACCACGGGGATGTGGACGTAGTCTTTGTTGGTGTGGGTCACACGGGGCAGGGTGGGTGGGCGGGAGTGGGTGGGATGGGGGTGCGTAGGATGCGGTGAGAAGCCAGAGACGCCAAGATGTGAAGGGTGGGTGGATGGGGGAAGGGAAACGGAGACGAGAGACGGTCAAAGTTGAGTGACCCAAAACCTTTCCAACATCGCCAGAGACGCGACACTGCACCACTGCCACGCCAACCGGCAACCGGCAGCGTGTCAACGTACTGTTCTCGTACTCCCCCGTCTTGCGCGTCGGGTAGTCCGGCGACAGTTTCCACTTGCCATCGACTGCGAGTGGCAAGTGACATGGGCGAAGTCCAGGTGGAGGGTGGGTGGACGAGGGGGAAGGGTTGAGAGGTCGAGAGGTTGAGGTGAGGGTGGAGGTGGGTGAACAGGTTGAGGTGGAGGTTGGTGAAGAGGTTGAGGTTGAGGGTGGGAGGGTGGAAGGCGGAGGGTTGACGGTTGCCCCATACACCTCGCCCCCCCCCCCCCCCCACCCCCGCGGCCCAATCCCCACGAAACTCACCGCGAAACTTGAACTCCAAATCATCCCCCGCCCAGGGCACGTCCACGGTCAGTTCCCACTTTCCCTTGTCGTCTTCGGATCGCTGCATGGGTTTGCCTGGTCGCGTCCGGTCCCGGTCGACCCATTCCATTCATTTCATTCATTCGACAGGTGGCAAAAAAAAGACCGGTGCGTGAGTTCACCCCTCCAACATCCCAACCATGTGCCAACAACACAAGCCTACCTTCACCCCACCCATCCAACTCGCTCTCCCAGACGACCTCGCCTGCATCGGGCGCGACGAGCGAGAAATAGAAGGAGGACGCGTCGCTGGGCTCGTAAGTTGAGCGGTGGCGGCGGTGCGGGCCTGGTTTGGATGCTAGTTGTTGGGGCATGGGTGTGTTGGTGGGGGAGGGGTATGTGGTTTGGGGGGTTTGTAAGGAGGAAAGAGTGATGAAGGAGGGAAGAGTGTGGAGGGTGAGATTGCCGATGAAAGGAGTGTGCCACGAGGTGCACAATGACAAATCGTTACGAGGGGGTGATCGGGCACGGGTAAACTGTGTGCCCGTCTCCCTGCACCTCGCAACTTGCACCTCCCTTCCGTGTAGCTGCTCCCGCCTCCGCCCTCCCCGGTAGGACGCACTCCTCCTTCACTCTCGCTCCCTGTTTGGTGCCGGCGAAAGTGAAGGTGGAGTGTGCCCCTCAAGGCCGAACTGATGATCATCTCTTCGCTGGTACTTGGTGGTTGCTCTTGGTGGTGTCACTTGGGGGCTGGAGGACGGAGGGCGGAGGGCTGAAGCCACGGCACTCGAGCACTCGTAGTGTCGCAGGCCAGGCATTGTATTGCATCTCCCCATCTTCGTACGATTGAAGCAAATCCAAGAAAGCAAGCGCACGTCGTCGTGCCCGAGACGCTGGACTTGTTTCAGACGAACGAAGACGGGAACAAGGTTACAGTGCTTGGGCCTTCGGGTATTGTGGCGTGACGGGCGACGGCGGGGGCCGGGCCGGGGCCAGGGCACGAAAGCATTGAAGAGCCTCGTTGCCTCGTTGCACTTTCAAGGCCCAGGTGCTTCTCAGCTCGGCCTTAAGAGTGTAGCGATACTATTCTTTTCAGTCTTCCGTTTTTCATTTACATTGGGGGACGGGCAGGCGGCAGCATTGGCCAGTTCATTACTCACCTACCTCCCTAACGTACATACCGAGGCCGGAGCAGAGTGAGAACGACGCGCCAGTCAAGCTCGTAAGTCGTGCACCCAATCTAAGTGATGTCCACTACTGTATGTGCAACTATTACAAAACAGATTCCTCAAGACAAAAAAACATGTTGTGCCGTGTCGTGCTCCATCCATACAGTGCCCCTCTCGCTCTCAGTCGTGAAGTCTGGGTCTACTCCCTACCCCCTCACTCCCCTCCGTCGCATCACTTGCCCCCTCTCGGGACATACCCCGGCAAATCCGTCGGCAACGGAGGCGGTGCGGAAGACTTCGGTTGGGGTTGGTGCGGGGCGGCGTAGGCGTACACGGGCGGCGCAGAGTACACTGGTGAGTCATGAGAAGGTCCCGCGGTCACCGGCGAGGGCGGCGGGAGAGGCGAGGGCGGGGTGACTGTGAATTGGATGAAGGAGTGGGATGAGAGGGATTCGGCGACGGGGTATTTCGTCACTGTGGGCGGGGTCGGAGGTGGGCGGTGGGATAGGGGTTGGTGGGTGAGAGTGTGGGAGGAACAGCGCCAGGCGGTGAGTTGGTCAGTGAGAAAACAAGAAGGAGTGAGCGACAGCGACAGTGCGGAAAGGAGTACTCCTCCAGCGCACAAACCTTCGTTCAACTCCTGCAAAGCCGCGCACGGATGACACCAGCACACGGTACAGAAGTCGGTCATGTTGTCGCCCTGTCGGTGTCATTTGTGTTAGCTGTTACAGACTTCGCAACGTGCTCACACAATCCTGAGACCAGAGGTACGTACTGGAATCCCACGCTTTTCGCGAACTCTCCGACGTCGAAAGCAGGCGAGGCATGGCGAGAGGCCAAGCATTCCCAGAATCCTACATACGCGCGCCGAGAGAGAGAGAGGGAGGTCACGTCAGCCGTCTTTCTCTCACACCGCGCAACACGGCACAACCACATCCACAAAACGCAACCACAACCACAACCGCAAACCCACCCAAAAATGACCCCACTCTCAAGACACGTTCCCTGCCCATCTTCCTCCATAATCTGCCCGTGCGTGACGCAGGGCACGAACCACGCCACGAGACATAGGGCCGGGTCGTCGAAGCAGGAAAAGAGGTCGCGGTCCCAGCCTTTTTCGCCCTGGAGTGTGTGGTGTATGTGAGTGTGGAGAGGGGGGGGGGCGAAAGAGTTGTGAGTTGTGGAAGGGAGATTGGTGAGTAGCTGGAAGAAGGGAAAGGGAAAGAAAGAGGACGTACCCCGAGTGGGAGAACTGTACGGGCAAAGTCTCCTTTTGATACCGTACGGTGTTCCCGACAGAATAGGCAAACGGAATGAGCGACGGTTGTCAGCCCACGCACCACGACACACACACCTGCGCCAACTCCCATCCCCATCGCTCCAAATCCTCCCTTGCTCCTTCCCCTCCGCTCCACATACTGAATCACCAACGCAGCCCCGTACGATATCCATACCAGGAACCCGGCGACGGCAGCCATGGAGACCCCGACGCACCCGACGGGCGCCACGGACGTGCAGAAGAGCGCGACCGTCGAGATGGCGCCCGAGGCGGAGATCCATTGGATGAATGCAATGGCTGGGAGTGGACGGGGTTGGGGGGTGAAGGGAAGGGGTTAGCGGTCTGTGGGGTCGCTCGCTCTTGGATGTACGCTCCGCTCTGCGAGAGTATTCCGAAAGAGTGCTAATTCGCCTCCGGCGGGAGTATGCGTTCCGCGCTCTGAGCAATATCCGCTTCGCGGGCAGGCCATTCGCTTCGGGTCAGCACTTCGTGCTTAGGCCTCGGGTTCGCTCCGCGAAAGAGTCCTCGGGCATCGCCTAGCGGCGCTTAGGCCTCGCTCGATCCCCCCCCCACCCGACCAACACTCACCGTCATAAACAACGGGCCCCCACATAAACATTGCCGCCCCACTTCCCCTCGCGAACACTGCGATCACGCGACCACGGTAGGAAGGGAGTCCGTTGAAGAGAGCGATGTGGATGTTGATCAGGAACGTTGAGACGAAGCTGGTATGTGGGTGAGGGTGTGGGAGGGGGTTGGAGAAGGGAGTGGGGGTTTTAGAGAGGACATGGGGATAGGATGGGATAATGGGAGATGGGAGATGACGGAATGACGGATTGGTAGAACTCACGTCCACCAGTACCAAGCGAACCCGGAGTAGAGCGACACGAACGGGGATGTGGAGGCGACGCCTTTAATTTTCCGAGCCCACGCACGTATACAAAGAGAAAATCAAGAAATGGAAAAGAATTCGGTTATCGAAATGCCCAAGTGTCGGGGTGACTGTCGAATGACAGGAGCAACAACTCACAGAGACACACAAAAACGACCGATTGCAGACCCAACTGGACCGCCCTGAGAATCACAAGCCGCCCCGACGCAGGGTGCCCTGCCGAATCGACTCCGTGCTCGTCGTCAAAGTGTCTCTGGGGAACCGAGTGGGGCACCGACGAGGACATGAGCACCTCCCGCTCCGGCTTGTGTCCGGCATCCGCGTACGCTCCGCCCCCTTCTCCGCCGTAGAGGGTAGCCGATGACCCTCCCGCGCGGGCATCGTGCGCGGATGACGGGACAGGCCGGTACTGGCCCTGGGACGGGGGGAAGAAGGGGTTTGGCTGCGCGTGGTCGGCCATCCGGCGTGGGGATGGGTGCGGATGGGGTAGGAGAGGCGGGTGCAAGTGTGGCCTGATGGCCGCGTGGGGGAGGGGAAGAATGTCCGGCTGAGGCCTGCAGTTGAGGGAGGCTGTGCGGTGGGCCTCAGGAACCGAGGAAGTTCCGCACGTTCACGTTTTATTGTTCGTGAGAAAACCAAGGGTCGCCGTTTTTCATAAGAAAAAGGTTTTTTGTGGGCTCGGACCACGTCTCCGTGACGTCAGTTCCTGCAGGGACGAGGTTGGGCAGGGACCATTGGCTCAGACTTCATGTACGTATCACCATGACGGACGACTGAGCCAAGCCGGAGAGGAAGTCAAAACAGGACACGGACGACACGGAGGGTGCGATGATGTAAGATGGGGGGAGCTCTCGAAATCCATCCACTCAACGATGAAAACAGTCCAAATTCCAATCAACACGAAACCCCATTCTATCTTCTTCGTAGGCTTCCTGGTGACTAGACTTTCAATGCCGACTTCAATACTTACATACAGATCCGTCATATGAAGGTACCAGTGACAGTTTCTGACTTCAATTCATTTGGACCTCCATCGCTTCCTTCTGTGTTCTCCTTCACCTGGCGATCCGCTCCCTGTTGCCATATCCATGCTTAGAGTGACATGACAGGTCAACTTGGACAGCTTCGAGTCCGCCATCACTCACGGCACCTGCTCGCTCAAAAGCTTCCACGCTGGCAGCCCCACCAGGTTCCCCAACGCGCAGAACCTCCACGGAACGCTGTTTTTACCCCCGCACAGTGGTCTCGTTGACTTTTTTCCCCTACCTGGCGCTCCTTCGCCCGCACCCGCACCCGGTACAGTTGGGGACATCGTGTCGCGAACCATACCAACGGACCGGCTTGCACGTGTTGCCTCCCTGACGCTGCTGCACAACGAGTGGACGGCCAAGTACAACCCGCACGTTGCCCTCCTGCGGGGCGGGTGGGGGTAGCCGGAGCTGCAAGAGCTTGGCGTGCTCAAGTACTGGTTTCGCGGCACGGACCTCACGCGGTTTGAACACAGCCCGGTACATGAACACTCTCTGCTGTCGGTCCGGAAAGTCCACCTCGACCTTCACACCGACACCAACACCAACAGCGAGCTCGAGCTCGACACTCTGGAGCAGGACGCGGCGCCCTTGGTTACATACCTTAACCGCACATTCCCTTCACTGCACCACGTCGTCATTGTCCCGCTGGTTCTCGGCACCGGGATGGCTTCGTTGGCGGCAATGGGCGCCACTTTGAGCACAATCCTCTCGACCATGCGGGCGGGGTCGCGACGGGGATTCATCCTCCAGGTTGAATCCGGAGTGGCCAAGCACCAGGGGTGGAATGACGATAGGGTGAGAGGGGCGTGTCCGGATGAGTTGCGGGAGTGGGATGGGCGGAGTCGCGTCACGGTGGTGATATAAGGACCGAGATGGTGCGAAGTCAGGTTGCTGTGGCTTGTCATTACTTGCCGTGTTATATGCTCTCTCTTTCGGAGAACTTTTACTTTCATGTAATAGAGCAAAATCTAAATGTAAATAGTGTTAGATCAACAACACGTACGTACTATACCAGCTTTAGCAAGTAAGTAAGTGAAAAACATCCGAGTGCAGTTCTGCTGGGATCAAGCACGTGAGTCGACTCTTCAAGAAGTGCACTCCAAGGCGGACAACGGGTGTTTTCGAAAGTCAATATGGTGGATAAGATGGGAGTCTCTGTAGCCACGGGGCTGTTGGACAACATCTTAAGTATAGGAGAAGGTTCTTTTTATTGTACTTTGCCCCCCCCCCCCCCCCTTGATGAATGTTTGAACAGATGAAGTTTCAGGAGTGGTGCCAAGGCAGAGCCAGTAGTCTTCTTGATTGATGTCACGTCGCTCAACAAACGAACTCCAGAATCACCGCATCGCCCGCCATCTGGACATCTATCACACCGCACACATGGCAGCATTTCTATATCTGTTCTGACCATCTCTATTTGGCTGGCTCTCTTCAATTCAACTTCAACTCGCCAACATGTCGCGGCTCACCTCTCTCCCTCCCGAGATTTTGACCATCATCCTTGCCAAACTCCCTAATCCATACTTTGTGATGGTCGGCAGAGCCATCAGGACCGTGGTGTGCTCGAATCAAACAAAGGTTGCGTACTTCCTCAACGCTATAGGAAAACAGCGGCCTTCTACGGCCTTCTGTTCGAGGACTCCATGAGCGGTCTCCTCAAGAATTACCACTTTGTCCGACTCCTCGTCGCTGCCGGAGCGGTGGTGCCCCGATACGTGATTCAGGTGGTTCGTCAGTCGCAGATGCCGCGGCCGAGGGGACGTACTATCGAGGACTCGTTGCGCCGCCACGACGCGGTGGAAATTGGTGAGGTGTCGGAAACGGTTGAGGCATTCCTTAATGCGGAGGGTTTGAAGCTTTATAAGGAAGAGGTGGGTCCGCGGCGCAATGTACTGTGCTTCCAGTGACGAAATCCGACTGATAACTGGGTAAAACTGCAAAGCTCTCCCTTCGCGGAAACGATATGTGCGCCTTTTTACAACTGATTGCGCCACCTGATGTAAACGTCCATTATGCGGGTAATGGATATCAATCGTCCCTGTGGTTCAGGCACCAACAACAGGTCAGAATTACAGCAAGGCTCAATTCTGTAAAAATGCTCGACCTTACAGAGAGGTTTGTCTTTATGCCATGACTTCGACAAATAAACGGAGACAACGGTAACCTATATGGACCGGATGAGTTCTTGGATGTCTTCGAAATAGCAATGATCTGTGACACCGGCTTGGTACGGAAATGGACTCAGCGTGGATTGGACTTGAAAGCTCTGCTTTCCGAGTGGTGGAATGAGAATGCTCTTTGGCTGCTGCAACACCCTCAGGGCTCGTTTACCTGGACCATATTCAGGCCATTTTAGACTCAGCTTCTCATTTAGGGGTGACATTGACCACGCACAATCTAGAGTGTATCTTTTCTGAGAGTTTTCGGGACTTGCATCGAATCTACGAGGCTTTAGGGAAACACGTCAGTGGTGCGCAATGGATCGCCGCAGGGAACTTCTACATTCGAAGGTGCATGTAGGACAAGGAATTTGCGCCAACGCATGCAGCGTCTCTGCGCAGCCTGAGGAAGGGTTGGCCGTCGGTCGTTTACATGCAGGCAGTGCCACTTCTGCAATGGATTGCAGCGTTTGGCGGTACATCTTCAAAACGCAAACTCACAACGGACTCTGGAGAACGTTCCGAGTCGCGGTCACGTTCGAGGTCTCGGTCGAGGTCTGATTGACGGTCAAGGTCAAGATCGAGGTCACCGACGCCAAGGTCCTAACGTCAACGACGACGTGGCTTGGACGATTGCAAAGCCAGCCAAATAGCCGCGCGCAAGATTATGACTCTCGTTGTTGATGTCAAAGTACAAACCCAAGAACAGAAGGATATGCTGGCAAAAGTTTTGGAGGTTTGGCAGAGCAAGTTTGGTCGAGTGGGGGGCACTTACCAGAGCAATGAGGAGGAAGGCGAAGGGACCGACGTCGAGGCCAAGACGAGAGCGATTCAGACGATACCTCGTCCGATGACTCCGATTAATAGAGTCGAGAGGTCAATCATCAACTGGGTCTGAAATCTCTCTCTCTCATCAAAGGGGGAGAATAATGCCAACACCTCAAAAAATAACTCACTCACTGTATTGAATGTGTACATAAATTTGCAAAATTACTTCCGTCATATCTGGAGATACTTTGTGCGAGACACGTCGCCGCCACATATCGATCATTGCCTGTGGCATTTGACTCTCCATTTCACCCCATTTGGCATACGTGTTATAAAACGAGCGCCTTTATTTGAGATTTCTTTGCAGGAAGTGAGCCAAGACCGGCTGCATTGGCGAACTTGGGAAATTCCGCCCACACGGACGTTTCATAGTCTGGCGGACAAATGCTTCACAAGCTCGTTATGGTCAATATCTCTTATGGGATCAGGCGGACCCCGCGAGGTCAATGAGTCACTGGTTCGCGGAGGAATGTGTGAACAGATGTTCACGAACCCCAACACCATGAGAACGGAACGAAGGAAGGCAGGGCGCAAACGATGGAACGACACATAACTGTGAAGAAGTACGTACCAACGCATTCAGGATTACATATCTTTCCGCCAAGGTACAGACTAAATCCAAAAAAGAGCCCTACTCAGTCCAATTAAACAAACTACTACCTCCTCCCGGCTCCCACTCAAACCCCCTCCCCTCTTCGCCCCGCCCATGCCGCCACTTTCCACATCTACGGCCTACGCCATCGTTGCCGGCTGTCCCGCGACAGGTTGCGGGCGCCTCCTGTTGACGTACTGGAAGTAGAGCGTTGCAAAGTAGGTGAGCCACACAAAGAATCCGAAGGCGGTCGTGGCGGACCATGCGGGGCATCCGGCGATCAGGTTGCCGTACCCGAAGGCGTTGCAGAGCGAGGCTACGGAGGCGGCTGAGCCGGCGGCGGAGAGCCATTCGATCCAGGCGATGCCTGTGATGAGGGGAGGAAGGTAGAGAGGTTGGTGGGGGAAAGTGCGAATGAGGAAAGAGATGACTCACAGTCGTACACGACGGGCGCCCAGTAGAAGTAGGTGTTTCGGGAGTGCTCGCCAAAGGCGTAGTAGACCTTGTTGTGGTACGCGCCGTAGACGTTGTACATGAGGATGTGGGCTGGAGACGATGGAGCGAGCGAGTTAGGTACAGTTCCAGGCGAGGGTGTGGAGCGGAGAAGGGGGACTCACTGGTGATAAGAATCGACATTATGAATCTGAAATAGGGTGAGATGAGGGGTGAGCGATGGGGAGAGAGGGAAATAAAGGGGAGTGAGGTTGAGACTCACGTCCACCTGGTTCCCAAAAGAGGTGAAGACGGGTCAGGAAAAAAGGTGGGGAAGAGGCCGCGGGACAAAATAGAACTCACCAGAACCATCCGAAGCTGCCGTAGAGAGAGATCCATGAGTTTGCGGCCGAGGCACCTGGATGTCAAAGAGGCATGTGAGATTCTCTGCTCGCCACTGTTGCGACCGACCACCCAAACATTCTCCAGAATTGAGCCTCGCTATCTCGCAGCTCTCCTCCAATTTTTTATCTTTTCTGAACAGAAAAACATCAGTCGGAACCTCTTCACTCACAGAGACAGATAAAAACAATAATCATCAGCACAAACTGGATCGCCCTGATCATGACCAGCTTATTTGTCTTGATGACATCCGCACGGAACGTCCATGTGTTGTCCTCGCTCGGGAATGCCACAACTGGGTATGCCGACGCCACATATTGCTGCTGAACAACCACCATGGGCTGTGGGGCAGCCTTGGGATCTCCAGCGGGAGGGATGTAGAGCTGGGCTGGTTGCTGGTTGGGTGGTGGTGTTGCGTACCCCTGTTGCGGGTATCCCTGGGGGTACCCTGGTTGCTGCGGGTAGGCACTAGTCTCTGGAACGGAGGGAGCTGGGTACTGCATTTGCGGGGGTTGAGCTGCCATGGTGTGATTGACGCTGCTGCTGGGTTTTGAAAAGATGAAATGAAAACCTGTGGGGCTCCTTTTGAAGTGCGGCCGAAATTGCGGTTGGCCACAGCTCGTTGCTCAGGCACACAGCCTCCGTCCGGAGCCTCCCTTGAGTCGCCTGAGCGGAGAATCGGCGAATCGTGAGAGTTTGCGCACAAGAGCCAGCGGACGAGCACATGCAAGTCTGAGCCGTAGTAGCCGTCTGGCGACGAGGGGCTTTTGACTCTTTTTCGTACGGAATGGCGGAACACCAGGAAGAGAGATTGTTGAATCGATAACTGTTAATTGAAGTAAACACATAAACTTTTCGTTTCATCGGAGAAACGATCCACAAATTTCCGCCCGCCGCCACATTCTCAAGGGAGACCTGACTCACCCTGCCTACACCTGCCGAAGTTCTTCACTCAGGTAAATTTTCAAAGACTTGCTCGCAACTAAGGTCTGGGACAAAGTGGTGTGTTTGCCATTGAGCTGGGGCAACGAACGCCAAGTACAAGGGAACAGCGAAAGCACGTCACGCAGAGCGACCCAGTCCTTGAGGTTTTTTTTTGGCTGAATGGTCTGGGCTTGTGCGGTGAGTACAACAGTTCAGGCACTTGAGTGGGCTGTGCATAAATGAAAAGAAGCTTGGTTCGAGGCTGCAAACGACAAACAAAGTGGAACGAAGGGAGTCTTTCGGAGCGCAACGTGAAGTGATTCAGATGATTTGATTTTTAGATTTTCTTTCACATGCAGTACAAATTGCGAAAACTACAGCTGTTTTGCGTCGCCAATTTAGATTCGCGGATTCGCAGACCAATTTACATCTCTCCGCGATAGGCGCGTCAGATGATTGGAATGCCCCCTTTGTTTCGCAAACACGATTGCCCGAAATCACCTGCCTCACGCGAATCGTGAGAATGTATCCCTTGAAACTTGATTCGTTCGCGTCGGAGCATGATTGGTGAAGAAAACCTGACCTTTTGCAAGTGAGGAAGCTTTGTGACGATTTTTGAGCTTTCCAATCTCACCCTTTAGTGCCCAGGACGCTCGTTGGACAGATTGCCCGGACGGGTCCCTGAACCTTGTTCATCTCAGCAGAGGGACAGGAACTGACAGGAAGGAAAAGCAAGCTTGGAAACCTTACGCAAAATGCTTACATCGTTGCAAAAAGCGTTCTCTTGCGAAACCCTTGACACAACTCCCTCGGCGAAAATGACCTCCCTTCTGCGACCGTTGGCTGGACTCTCCCGTTCCGAGATCACCAATGTGCTGGTTTACTCTGCTAGAATTGTCATGTACCTTTTGACCGAAAGACATATCCGCGAACTCAAACTGATACTGCTCGGCAATATAAGGTACAAGGTCGGGGTCGAGATGTCGGGAACCTTTCTCAACAGGCTGACGTAAGTCCAATGCAACCTCAGATCTCCCATGAACACCACATGAAACGTTCTTGCACATAACAGCACCAACAACACAGGCCAGCTTTGGACGGCAGCGCAATCATTGAATCTCGATGCGCAATGCATCGGCTCCTTGCTCGTTGGACATCTGATCCACCAGTTCATTGCCGGCCGCGTCCTGGCATCCTTCGTCGTGCTCTTCGGGGTCACCATCGTGTCTTTATTCCGATCCTTAAAGGTGCGACGGGAGGTTCCATTCCGGGCTTCTGACGACGCGGCTCCGAAGGGCTCGAGCAACAAGGCAACGTGGGGATCATGGACGCCATATCTCGTTTCTCTCTTCTTCACAGTGACCGGTGTCTTCCACGGCGGAGGTGAACGCATGCGACGCGTCATCCCGGCGGACATTGTTGGCAGTGACCCTGAGAAGCTCCGGCGTATGGACTCTGTAGTACGCGTACACATCTTCAACGAGATCTCTGGCCCCATCGCGGCTCTCTTCCCACCGAGGTAAAGGTTTACGAGCATTCAGTACCGCTTATTTCGAAATCACTGATTCACTCTTTGCATTTTTCATTCAGCTTGTTTGCAACCATCTCTCATCGGGCTCCTACCAGCCTATTCCCTGGCTCTGGTGCACCACCGCTACCTCGAAGGCACCATCTTCCCCTTCTACGCCCCGTCCGAGCTCGGCAACTCCAACCTCCAGTCCATCCTCACGGGTGGCTCCAATTTTGGCGAGTTCCTCGGCGCCGTCGTGGTCCTCATCTTCGCCAAGTCCATCAAGACACCGATCCCGTGCCCCTGCCCGGACGCCATCCTGCTGGTCGTGGTCTGGGTTCTTCCTTACGTCAATGTCGGCCCCAACCCGGTCCAAACTGCGTGGGTGCTCGCACTGGCGATGATGGTAATCTCGTTTGGCTGGTCCTGCGGTGATGTTGCACTGGCCGCGTATGTTCAATCCCGCTTGTCAGACAAGTGGATGAGTACACGACTCCACTGAGCGCGGTGATGTCGTTCCTATGTGCGGACATAATTTGCTCAAGGGATCTACGCTTTTTTGAAATTAATTTTCTTATTCTTCAGACGTCGCCCAGTTGGTGCTCTTTTTCGTGCTCAAAAACGTCATGGGCATAAGTCCGCGACAGCTGGCCTCCTCGACCTTCCAAGGACCTGTACATCTATATCGGTGGGTCTTGATGACCATCGTCGCGGTTATCGTGTTCATCTCCACTTCCATCCCACGCGGATCGTTCGCGTTCAACCCGGACCCCGACACGGATTCGTTCGGAGGCGAGAATTAACATCAACGGAGTCGTGCAGGAGAAGTTCAACAGCTCCACTGATGACGCAGGGGCAGGATACGGGGACGAAAAGAATGCACGGGACGGTTTGATCGATGAGAAGACAACAAGCGTTTGAAATGGGAGAGATGGGAGTTTAAATTGGAAGTTAGTCTATTCTGTAGCATTACGAAGTTCAGAAGTTACATAATTGTATTGCATCTTGTACTATTGCGCTCTTGTAAGAAGCAATACGGTGTTTGAAGCATTTCTGGGCGCTGACTGAAATCGACATATCATTGGTCCCATCGCGCCACTCCACCCATCGGATTTGATTCTGAAAAGCTCTCGAATATTTGCAATGAAGGACGCGTTTTCCCCATCTCCCAGTCGGGTTCCGCGTCCGATTGCACTCGTTATATTGGCGTTGATCCCCATCATTCTCTTGGGATTTTCATTCTCTCGGACGAGAGACCCCGGTTCAGAAGATAGATTAATGACCGTCGTTCCTGTGCCTACTGTCGAAGCTCCGCCGATTCGCAACAAGGTCACGACTGAAACCTCATTAGTGGCAGCCACGATCGTGACGGCATACTTCCCTCTTCAGCGTTCAAAACATTCGACTGATGATTACGCGAAATGGATGAAGCCATTGCTCGGAATCAACGCGCCGCTGGTCGCCTACACAACGCCTGCGGGCCTCACTACCATGCAGAGTCTGAGGGATCCATCCTTGCCGACAGAGTACGTTCTCCTGGACTCCCCGTGGGACCTACCTCCAATAAAACCCCACCGGGACGCCTATGAAAAGCTTCAGCACCCGATCGACCCGGAGCGAGGTATCCACTCCCCGGAACTGTACGCCGTCTGGAACGCGAAACCCTACATGGTCAAAGAAGCCATTCGCCGCGGCACATTCCCAGCTCATGTTTATGCTTGGGTGGACGTTGGCTCTTTTCGGGAGCACAACCTGGTGGGGGATCTTCACGACTGGCCGGATCCTATTCGCGTCCGCGAAGCGTTCCCCCACACCAACTCCAGCCTCCTTTTTGAGCATATAGTGCATGGTGGCACGCCTGGCTTAATCCACCAAGCGCGTTCCTTCTCCAGCTCCTCGGAACCCCTTCTAGTTGGAGACATTATTGCTGGCACAACCTTCTGGGGCCCTCCAAAGGCCTTCGAGGCTTATGCTGCAGACTTTTATGCCCTTCATGACCGGCTTCTGAGCCAGGGCGGTATCTTTGTGGGCAAAGATCAGACCTTGATCAATTCTCTGCTTGCAAGGAACCCCAAGACTTTCCGCGTGCTCAGGTGTTTGGACGATATGCAAGACCGAGGCGCGTGTGGAGACCCTTGGTTCTATTTCCAGGTATGTCAATGTGCTCGCCGATGTTGTCCAGTACCGTCATTCCTGGTATTGCGATCGCACAGAAATACTTCGCTCTTGACTCAGAACTCCCACAAAACTACCATTGCCCTCGACCCCCTGTGAGAACGTTTGCGGAAGTTTTGGAAATGGGGCGATATTGAGAATGGCGTCGGGTGCGGGCTGTGTTGTGGAATGTTGAATGTTGACCGCAAGGTTGGAGTTCGAGGACACGACCTTCTTATTAATGTCGCAACAGCATGTCAAATCCAAGCCCTGTTGCGGTTGCCGAGACCGGATGGACTCATGGAGGATGAATGTCACGTGATGGGAAATCTTCCCCCCTGGTCTCTTCTCCAACCTCACGAGCCTCCACCCTCTTCTTATATCCTGCACCCTTTATTATCACTCGTTTTCCTTCCCCGATCGTCATCCTCCTCTCGGATGCAGATCCTCCACCTCGTACATAGATCGAACCATCTTCCGGAGTACCCCGGGCACAAACATATAGCATTATTGTAATATTGTAATGACACGGAAGTTACTTTTTGCATGTTAACTATGATACATAATATACAGTTCGGTATGCTACAAACGTGCGTAAAAGATAGACATGACTTTGAACCGAACTTCATTACGATCCCCGCGTTCTCCGAACGCATTATTTGGAAATGACTCACGCCGGTCCGCGATTTTACGGCACCACGAGCGGCACATCATTTAGACTTCCTCTGTAGTGTCCCGGCTGTCAACCATCTCTTCCTCGGCACATTTGCCCCATCCCTCTCGACTTCGCTCCACCATATCCCTCCTCACAAATATGGCGAGGAATCCAGCAATCCCCAGCACTCCCGCGAACACGACAAAGACCCAGTTCTCATATCGTTCCCCGATGAGGCGCCCATAGATGGCGCCAAAGATTGGCGGGCTCGCGATGCCTAGGAGGTTCTCCACGAACGAGATGAGCGAGAAGAGGCGAGCTTGGTGCGAGGCGGGGGTGGCGGAAGAAAGGAGGCCGCGGATCGAAGGAGTGAAGAGGGCAAAGGCTGGGCTATCAAGCAGAGCAGCAACTGCAAATGTTGGGACAGTGAGCCTTTCGCGGAACAACAGCAGTCAAAAAAATCCAGCAGTCAACGTACCTGCAAGAAAGACCCATCCATCCCACGCAAACGCGTACATGATCTGGCCCACCACCCAGACCCACACACCCATCCTGACGAGAATGACGTCAAGCCCTTTGACACCCTTGAACACCTTGTTCGTAAAGGGTACGAGAAGGAGGAGGAAGATGGCGCGGCAGAACGACTGTATGGAGTAGTACATGCCGTCTTCGAAGGCGCGCCAGTCGAAGCGGAGGCGGGTGTAGAGGACGAAGACTGGAGGGTGTTCGTGAATGGTTAGGAAGGTGGCGGCAATTTGTAAGCTGCAGGGGCTCACCAAACTTTGTACCCCTGGTTAGGAGAAGGCACAAGGAGAAGGAAATCATCGAAGAGAAATGTGAGGTTCAAGACACCAAGTCGTCGAGTCGAGCAACAACTCACTGGAACTTGAAGTAGTACAAAATGAGCACAATCGCCAGAATCGTCCGATCCCGATTCCGTCCTCCCAGAGCTGCGGCAGCTTTTGTTCGCCACGACGACAGTCGGGACTCGTGCTTCACTGACCGGTCGACGGACAGAGAAGAACAACTAGAAACGTCGCTGGCACTGCTGTCCGCTCGGTCCACTTTATGACATCTGCGAGAAATTTCAGGAACGACCCAGTAGAGGAGGGCAAGGACGAGGATGTCGATCATGGCGGAGAGCCAGTAGGGTGCGAAGTTGGCGCGGTAGCCGGAGAATCCGGCAAGGAGAGACTCTGGAGAGGCAGTGGTGGCAAGGGAGCCCGCGAAGCGGACAAGAGCTCCACCGATCATTGGCTTTGAGCGGGTGAGGTGAGACGAAGTTGGAGACGCGAGCATTAACGTGAACTTACCCCCAAAGTGAACGCTCCCATGAAAATAACTTCCATCCTGGCAATGTTCAGCGTTCGTCCGCCGGGAGGGGTGGCGTCGGCCAGAGCGGCGTAGGCGGACATGGACGCGACGGGGTATGAGCCGAGGCATCCGCTGAGAAAGATGGCACCACGGAGGTCCGCTCGTTAGTTCCCAAACCGAGAATAACGAATGGTGAAGGACCCACTTGAGGAATGTGCCAAGGCACAGGGTCGGAAGTACGTAATAGGGAACTCCAGTACCCGCTTCGGCAGGGGTGCGGAAGGAGAGCGACAGCATCGCGAGCTTCTCGATAAGAGAGCCCAGCACGGGGACTGAGTATGAACGGCCACGAAGACGCGTCAGTGGTGGGTCCACTTGGCACTTTGCACCTCGACGCAGGAGTGGAATGCTCACATATCATGACGCCCTTCCTCCATCCCCGGTCGCTGAGCCAGCCGTACAGCGGGACGACGAGAGCGGTAGGGAGGTTGAAACACATGGAGAGTATGACGAGCCATCGGGAGGACTGGGAGTGGTGAGGGCCAAGAAATTTATTTGGGGTTCTAGAGCACAGCGGGGGATGGAGTACCCACGAGGGCTTGTACGGCGGTTGTGTTGCAGTGGTCTAGGGGTTGCGGGTCAGTGGAGGAGGGAGGTAGAGGCTCTGGGGATGGGTATCTGTAGAAAGCCAGAGTGGTGTGAGCCGATGAGATCGATGGCACGAAAGACTTCTCGCTGGTCCCGTCCACGGCTTTGCTTCCACAAACACATCCGTGAGCTTCGAGAACGTCAAATGGAACGCTGAGGGTGATGATCTCCACGCCGCAGATATGAGTCATAGATTGACATCAAGGTAACTCCTCAACGCCAACTGACTGTAGGAACCATCCTATTGCTTTCCAGTCGTAGTCCCATGTAATCCAATGATAAGTCAATAGCCCGCAACGAGAGTCCCACTCGTGTAGAGCGAGGGAATGTCCCTCGAGCCAATTGCATCCGGAGACTCACAATCCTTCGCATATGGAGCCAATTATGAGTTGGTCTCGCGCCGCATTGGTCGAAATTCTATTGAAGTTGTTTCGCCAAGACGTTTTCGAGGGGGGGGAGTGCGGGGTGCGATGAAATGGACGCGATGGTCAACATTGTGTTGCAACAGGTATCAGCGCGCCCACAAGAGGAAGCATCCACGCACCCCGCCATAAAAAAGAGAAACAGCACTGGGGCGTATCGCAACACGACGAGTCTGAATCCCTTTGTAACGGGGTCTTCTCCATCGCACGACTCCTGAACGCGGGAAATAAGGGGCGACGTCTCGGATGGGGATTTGTCCGGTGCCATGGATGAATGGTCGCCTGGTGCCAGCCACGGCGGGTGCGGGTGGAAGTCCTCGGTGGTGGTTATGAAGAATTGGGCGATGAACTCTTGGTAATCTTCGCTTGAATTTTTGTGCCTCCGGTGATTGGTGGGTTCTTCCGATTGGCTCGCGTCGCGTCGTTCCTGCAGGGGAAATGTGACGAAATACAAAGCTAATTATTCCAGTGCAATCGTAGGAAGCGGTGCAATAGAAAAGTGCGATTGGAAGCTCCGTTCTCGGTTGCAAGGCGAGCGGCCATCTCGCCAAGCCAGGTACGATCTGGTTCCACACCCTGAGATTTTATTGGATGCTTCACCCAAACCCAATCGTCACACCGGCGCATACGAACTCACAAACAGTGACGGCAAACTTCAGATTTTCACGAAGAAATTTAATGGATGTTGAGATTGCATGAGAATGGAAAGGCCTGAAACAAGATATGGTTTGTTCAAAACAATGAATTGCAAAATGCATGATACAATGAGACTACAATAAGGTGGAATTTAAAAATTCCATTTGGAAACAGTCCGTAAATTCAAAGATGCCTCAGCGCGTCGGACGTCCGCGCCAATCCGTCAAAGCTCAATCAAACTCCTTAAGCCTCCTGGCTGGCCTTTCCTCCCTTGCCGGCACGGGGGGCGGGAGCGCCGGGCAGGTCGGTCTTCTTGGGGAGGAGCACAGAGTGGATGTTGGGGAGCACACCGCCCTGGGCAATGGTGACACCGGCGAGGAGCTTGTTCAGTTCCTCGTCGTTGCGGATGGCGAGCTGGTGTTAGCGGCGAGGCGAGTTGACGTGCGAGTGGGAAAGTGAGCGAATGGGACGGTGAGGTGAAGGGGCACGCGACGTATGAGGTGAAAGAGAAGGGATAAAGGTAACACAGTCAGATATGAATCCAGGCGAATAAACAACACAGCAGACTACACACCTGCAAGTGCCTCGGGATGATACGGGTCTTCTTGTTGTCACGAGCGGCATTTCCGGCGAGCTCCAGAATCTCGGCAACGAGGTACTCGAGAACGGCAGCGAGGTACACGGGCGCTCCGGCACCGACACGCTGGGCGTAGTTACCCTTGCGGAGGAGACGGTGGATACGACCGACGGGGAACTACGGGTTTGGTTGAGTTGGGTCGAGGTTACCGGATGAGGGTAGAACATGGTTGAAAGAGCGAGGAGGACAAAGGCGACGAGCGAAAGCAGGGAAGTAGAAGCAGGACAAGTAAGAAAAATGCCCAGAAGCCTCGATGAGAAGACCAATGACCCCCGCATCGTCGAGTGCTCACCTGAAGACCGGCCTTCGCGGACCTGGACTTGGACTTGGAGTCTGCCGACGACTTTCCTGCCTTTCCTGCCTTTCCCTTTCCTGCAGGTGGCAAGCCATGAGAGGGATCGAAGGTCAGAGTGCAATTCAAGAGCAGTGCCGGGAAGCGACATCCACCCGCAGACCAGGGACCACGTCCAAACCAATCTGCCCACCCTCCGCCGCTACGCACCAGACATGTTTATCGATCGATGTTGCGAATGTGAAGCGAAACGGGTTCAAAGTCTCGATAACCTTGGGTTGGCTGGCTTGGGTGGTGGCCTTGCTTTTGTACGGGTGCAGGCTGGCTTTGCGTGCCCCCGCCGGATTTCAACGCTCGAACCGTCTGCGCCACAGTCCGGTCCTTCAAATACGGGCACCCGTCCACCTGACCTCTCCATCGAATTTTTCGTGCAACCCACACCGAATCTTTGAAAGCTCAACATGCCTCCCAAGAAAGCCGCAGAGACCGCTGAGAAGGCCCCCCCAGCCGAGAAGGGTGAGTTGAGTCGATGTTGTGGGATGCGAGTGATGCAGAGCGGACTCGTGGAGGCGGCGATGGACGGCGACGAAGAGCGAGAAGGATCGGACATGGAGAAGGCTCGATCCGATGGATTTCTGCGGTTTCCCTTGACTGATGCTGATGACTTCCTCTCGTCGCGTTACCTTTCCCCTCACACAATCTCGATTCAACCAGCCCCCGCCAAGAAGCCCGCCGGAAAGGGTGAGTTTCTCATTCTATTTACCGTAAACGTTGCAACTACTGACAGTTCCCTGTCTCAACGTGCAGCCCCTGCCAAAAAGGCCACCGGAGGTGACAAGAAGGGCAAGAAGAAGTCGAGAAAGGAGACCTACTCGTCCTACATCTACAAGGTGTTGAAGCAGGGTGAGTCGAAGCTACTTCGTCTTGAGGTCGATAGAGAATCGAACTGATTGGCATTCGTTCTGCTTCCTCGCATTTCTTCGCGTCTCTTCACCCAACCTCCAGTCCACCCCGACACCGGTATCTCGAACAAGGCCATGTCCATTCTCAACTCGTTCGTGAACGACATCTTCGAGCGTGCTGCCACCGAGGCCTCTCGTCTTGGTGAGTCTCTTCCTCCTTCAGTGTCTGATGTCGAAGCAACGTTACTCATTGGTACCTCTCCCTCTCAACACACTCCTCGCACTCTACCACTTCACTCCCAACCTACCCAGCCTCGTACAACAAGCGCTCCACCATCTCGTCCCGCGAGGTCCAGACCGCTATCCGTCTGATCCTCCCCGGAGAGCTCGCCAAGCACGCCGTGTCTGAGGGCACCAAGGCCGTGACCAAGTTCACCAGCTCCAAGTAAACAGCTCGCGTCCGGAACGAGGCGCAGTTGTTGAAGGGGTGATGCCGCACTAGCGCAGTCGGCAGAAGGAAATCCATTGGTTTTTATAAAAACCACCTCTATTGCTAGTCTTGTACATTTCTCAATTCAAATTGTTTTTTGAATCTGTATCTGGTCTCGAATTAGTACCATGCTTCTTTGTCCCGAGTTCATTTGTATTGGTTCGACTCCATTGATACTCTTTGCGATTGAGCTCATATGGCCACCTTCGGTCTGCGTTTCGATTTCGTAAGACTGACGAACAGGTTGGGCCAGGTCATTGAGTTGCACATCACATCATTCAATCCGAATCAACCGATCCAACACAAACTCAGAATCCATCGCGATGGCACAGAAGGGTGAAGATTACACGAAGGAAGGTGGCGTGGTGAAAGACGATAGGTGAGAGCGAGTGATGGACGAGGTGGCTTTTGGACGTTGGCTTGCCTTCGGAAGAGCTCTTCGCTTGCCTTGGGAGCTTTGACTCTAATAATCATACTAATGTTTGACCGCTGCTACCTCCGAACGTTCTTCGTCGCTCCTTCATGATTGTGGACGTCGTCGCCGCAAACGCACCCGTCATTTTTCCCGCACATCGCGTTTTTGTTCCGTGACTGAAGCTACATTCTGAACGAGGAGGAAGGGGGAGAGGAATACACTCCAGGTGAGCGGAAGCGCAGAAGCTCTCCGAAGTTGGGAACTTGAGCGCTGAGTCAACCCACCCCACCATTTCACCGTCACTGCAACGCAAGACCAAGACTCGGACGAGGTAAGCAAAAACGCCACAAAGATGCATATGAACTATTGTAAATGGGTAAACGCTTCGTGGCAGACCCGCGCTTCGACCATGGCATCGACCCGCGCAGAGCCGCCCGAGCTCAGAGAGTCGAGCAAGACGGCGCCGGGAACTTTCGCGGAGGATGAGTCTCCAGAAAGCGAGGACAAGGTGCGAAAAATCGCGCGTTACGTTTGGTGGTACAATGGTGAAACTGACATCACTCAACCTCACACGGACAGATTCTCGGAAAGAACGACGGAAGAGAGGCGTCTCGGTGGGTCCCAAAATGTCACCATTCCATTCATACAAAGATTTACGGACGAGCATTTGGGTTTTAGCCGTGTCGAAGCGCTGGTCGCGGCAAGCCACCGAAAGGGTCGCACGGAGGAGGAGAAAAGGAAATCAGCGGAGAAAGCAAGCGAGTTGTACGAGGAGGTAAGTTTGCGCGAGAATTTTGTCCTGTCGACGTTGTGTTAAAGCGTCGTTCGAAACCTCCAATAGGAAACTGGGTACCCTCTCGAGATCAACAAGAAAGGAGAAGTGGTGCGTAACTGCGTACATGAGTCTACGCTTGGAGGACACTTGCCTGACATCCGAATGAATCGCCTTTTTAAGGTCACGGGACCGCCGGATATGAAGTGAAAGAGATTGGTGGTCTCCGAACACAGTTTCNAAGAATGGCGAAGGGGCTCAACAAAGGAAAATTTAGCGTTACGCTTTCTTTTGCCCAAATTTGAAAATATACCGACGGTGGCAACTTTATTGAGCCGATTAATTTCGAATGGTGAACTTGATAAGCGGTCAACACACAACCTCAGTGTTTGCATGATACCCCATCACGTGACTCAGATATGTAAACGCATCGTACATTACATAATTAAGAGCTTAAAACTTTGCCAACACGTTGATTTTGCCAATCGAACGCTCCTCGCCAAGCGTTGCTCCAGGTTTTCTTCCCCACCTTCCAGTGGCGATACCAACCAACTCAATCTGGGCACAGTGGAAGTTAGGGTAGCAGCGATGAGGGTTTGAGATTACGAACGAAAATGATGTCAGAACTGCACCTTCCGTTCCTCGGACATTCCGCCGCAGTACGCTTCATACGGTGAAGGGCACGGGGTTGTTGTTACTGTAACCTTGGATTCTATTCACAACCGAGGAACCATTGGAATAGAAATGTCGCCACTACCGGCTCCTCCATCTCTGAGCTCCCTTTCCGCGTCCGCCCGAGTGCTCGTGGAACGCATCGCGGCCTTCCAACAGTGGCCGGACCCGTGGGATGCTGATCCGTCCAAGTACCGCGCCGCCGTGCTCCTTCCGCTGATTCCATCCGAGGATGGTGCGGATCTGGAGATCATTCTCACTGTGCGGCAGACAAAGATGCGCAGAAACGCAGGAGAAGTCGCTGCGCCCGGCGGTGAGTGTCGCGGATGGCTGGAGGTTTGCTTCCGAGTGCCGATCGCTGAAGTTCCCCCCGTCCTTCGCGTATCTGGACACGAAAGGGCGCTTCGACTCCGCACACGACAAGTCACTTGTCGATACAGCGCTGCGGGAAGCCTACGAGGAAATCGGCATCGAACCGTCTTCCGTGCATGTCTTGACAACTCTGCCTACTTTTGTGTCTCGGGGGGTGTCGAAAGGAGGACCAGTCAACCTCATCATGACGCCCGTCGTTGGACTGATTGATAGGGCGTGGTGGGACAGGAGATTGTTGAAGTTGAATGACGATGAGGTCTCCGCTGTGTTTTGCTGGCCATTGGCGGACTTTCTCAAGGTGATTTTTCTGTCTTCCTGTCATTGACTTTCTGACTTGATAAAACTTGTCATGATTCCGAACACAAGACAAACAATCACGCTGCCATAATCTACTTATGGCCCGAGAACCCACGGATCGTCGCAATCACCCACACGTTTGCCACACGGCATCTTCAGAACAAGACCAGGTCTCGCGTTCTGTACACTGCAGGGCCTGGAAAACCCCCCTCGACATCCACCGAGCTGCCTTCTGCGACATTCAAACTCTCCCCAATCATTGGTGTCACCACCAACATCTGCGTCGTTGCCGCGGAACTTGCCCACGCTCGCGAAGGGGAATTCAGACCGCTCTTTGATCGCATTGTTGCGGATCAAAAGCGCGCTCCAGGTGGTCCTCCACCTCCGTTGACAAAAGAACAAGAGGAGTTGAACGCGAGCGGTGCAACGCAACCGTTTCCTTTCCGAAGGCAAGAAGAGCTCGCGGGGTTACGGGAACGGTACGCTGGGGGGCCGTACTGCGGCGGAATGTCCGAGGAACGGAAGGTGCAGTTCTGACATCATTTTCGTTCGTAATCTCAAACCCTCATCGCTGCTACCCTAACTTCCACTGTGCCCAGATTGAGTTGGTTGGTATCGCCACTGGAAGGTGGGGAAGAAAACCTGGAGCAACGCTTGGCGAGGAGCGTTCGATTGGCAAAATCAACGTGTTGGCAAAGTTTTAAGCTCTTAATTATGTAATGTACGATGCGTTTACATATCTGAGTCACGTGATGGGGTATCATGCAAACACTGAGGTTGTGTGTTGACCGCTTATCAAGTTCACCATTCGAAATTAATCGGCTCAATAAAGTTGCCACCGTCGGTATATTTTCAAATTTGGGCAAAAGAAAGCGTAACGCTAAATTTTCCTTTGTTGAGCCCCTTCGCCATTCTTNGCCGATCTCTTCACCCAGCCTGAAGGCTCGTTGCTACGAGTCCTCCGGTCGTCTCCCCAAATGTAGTAGGGTTACTACGGGAGTTAGTCGTTAGGGTAAGATTAGTTTTGAGTATGGAATAGCTCTGTTGTTCGTCTAGTACATGTGCTATATATTGACCGGTTCCGAGGGCTACTGTGGTCACGACGCCTACCGGCGCCCACAACGCCAATCCCTTCGGACCACTCCCTGGCGGACTGTAGTAGTTCCGCCACAGCAGCAACCCTTACCAACATTCCACATAGGCTCCCATACCCCAATTCCCCCGGAAGCACACCACCACAACGCAAACGCAGCACCAAGTGTTCATCAGCGCCGCGCTCAGCCAATTGCCACAGCCCAATATATGTACCCCATTCCACCTCTACCGACGCACCAGTCGTACTCAGAAATGCTTTTCACGAGATCAATTACACTCTGTTGTGTTGACGTCAAGTGCATCACTGCTGACCCACGCAATTGGCGCGTGATGTACAAGGTGAAATCCGTTTCAGCGACGGAGGAAGCGCAGAATGAGAATGAGTTTTGGATTGCAAGAGGAGGCGTTTTTGATTTCATGCAGAGACACCAGTGAGTACCATACATTAACCATGCACCGTAATCAATCCTCTTTAAATTCACCGAACTCCACAGTTGCGGGTTTAACAATCTCTCTCATCTCGTCATGTCGCCACATTCATCAGTTCAGGCATCGACGTGGCCGGCATCAATACTGAATCGCGCATTTCCTCGACTTCTCGACAGGACGTCGTGTCAAAATGCCATGAATGGTCTGGATGCCTCTGATGGTGGACACCAAACAGTGCAGCGCACTGACGACAAGAAACACTTCTTGATTTCCTTTGCCGCAGAAGGCTGCAATCTTGCAATCATTGTCATGGATCAATTGCCCAGGGTAGAGCGCATTCTTCCAAACTCCAGTATGCAACACTCAACAATGTCTGCGACAAGACCCGTGGACCCAATATTTGCGGCATCATTTTTGGATCGCCTCGGGTACCATGTGAGCTCAGACCACTTACAGTCCCAGGACCATGAATGGTTTGGCGCTGTGCATTCGTTGGATTGCACAGTACGATGGCTTCTTTGTTGCCAAGATTCACCATCTGCTAATGAACAATAATGAGTATTGGTGCTGTGTTCAATCGAGACGACCATTTTACCTCAAGTGATGGAATGGATGAAAAGCAGTGCCATATATTACACGAGGGCAACTTTGTTCCAGATCATCGAACGCTCTTGGCGTTGAAAAGAGATAAAGCCATTAATTAAAGAAGTTTGCAAGCTCCGAAACCATCTCTGACTGTTTAACCGTACTAAAATTAATAGTCAAGTTTTACCGTTCAGTCAAAAATACTGATGTCAACTGCGATCCCCTCACTAGTGCTCGTAGCACCAGGAGGCAGATACACGGAAGACATCGGAAAGAAGGACGGAGAAGCTTTCGTGAAGCATTGGCCAGGTGGGGGCTTGATAGAGTCCCCTCAGCTGCAAACAGAACCGAGCCAACGGTTTTTAATAGGCGCAATGACACACATTGTCTATACGGCAGAACATGCGCAGCGTCACGTTGAAGACTTTTTGCGAAGAGAAGATTCCCGTGCCGTGCACGACCTTGACGCCTCAATTGTTCTCAACATTGGTTACACCGGGCATGGAAGTAACGACATGACATCTTCCATCATACCAAGCACAGAATACAGACTACCTTCTGTTGTGACAAATTTTAGAGGCGGAGAAGGGTGGTCATTCAGTGATGGATCCAGATTTCCCTTCAATGCTATCGCAAATGCACTCTTTCAAACACGGTCGAGTATTGAATTGCATATTTTTGTTGAAGCATGCTACTCATTCCAGTGGGAGGACAAGGTATACATAAACCTAATCCAATGTTTTTGTCTGACAGTTGACTGTTTCACGTTTAAGGTGGACAAATTCAACAAATCAAGTACCCGGCTTCATATCCGTCTCTTTGTCACTACATCATTTGGCGCATCACCTCTGTCTTACTTTGACAAAAACGGAAGTTTTCGTCTTCATGAATGGAATTGGATCCTTCAAAGATAAATCCAGCTACGAAGATTTTTATGTTCCCGGTCTTCAAATATAATGTCTTACACATCAATTGAAGAGATTCCACTAAGATCCAACATGAAGGACGACTCTACGAGTCAGGAAAGCTTCATTATCTTCACATGGAACTTTGCCGAGGGAAGATCAGGGGCAATCTACGATGTGGAAATTTGTGACGTGCCTCTTTCCTGGATTCGTGAAATAAAATTCATCGTCCACGGAACTACGTTCCCGTTTACGTATTCCTGCCCGGGCAATAATAAGGTCACAGTGAATGGACTGACTTACGCGACTCCCTTTCTCTTGGGGAAGGTAGACGTACCATGCACCCTGCAGCTAATACTCGGGGAAAGCCCTGATATATCGATAGATGGTCCACCACCAGTGCTCCGCTATGCTCTCCGTCCACTAGCGCTAACACGGGAGTTTTTAGATTTGGAAATCGAGTCCAGTATTGTTGTGTTTGGGACCCTTTGGCTTTACTACAAGTGGGGGCTTGTTGGATATTCTCCCGAAAAACTTCAATATGGAAAGTACAAATCTCTCGCTGAGTCGGGCATACTATTCCAAACTCATTTGTGAGTAGTACACTGCTACTCAGCCACAGTGTCATGATTTCTTGTGCAAAATCAATATTTAAACCGTCATTTTCCCCGCAATTTGTTGCAACAAAAAGCATGTCCGGAGAACCACCCGCATACAGGTCATTGGAAGAACAGGTCAGGATCATCGTTCTTGTTGACGTTGAATGATTTCTTCTCAGAAATCATTTGCGCTCATCAGATCCCATCTCTTCGAGCGGCGTCTGCCGCAATAGAAGAGATTCAGTCAAGTCACGCAGCAACAATTTCGTCGTTCCAAATGAACAGACATCAACTCTTGCTCAATGCCGACGAAATCGAGAATCTGATGAATACCAATAGCGTCCTTCGCCACCATACTGAAAAGTGAGTGCAATCCATATACGCCTGCTTTTTTGTTTCCTGAACGATATGGTCCGTCTTCGCAGTTTTGAAGATACTGTGGCTCATCTGCAAGAGCAATTTGCGTTATTCCAAGAGCAATTTACCCAATCCCAAGCACAATCTCGCTAGCAAATGGAGTCCATGTCCAAGAAACTGGATCAAATATCCGAGCAAAACAAGTCAATGTTCAAGAATCTGGATCAAATATCCGAGGAACATGAGTCCATGTTCAAGTATCTTGAGCAAATATCCGTGAAAATGGACAAACTCACGGAGGCCATACGAGCGTGTAATGATATTTATAATGCTATTTTAATCCCACCCCCAAGGTTGTAGGCGTCTGAGCTTCAAACCGGTCCCCAGTCCCAAACATGGTTTGGTGTTTTCACTGTTCGTCCACTGTGAGGCGCGATCCCCTTGTTCGAAAATTACACAAAAATAAATAATTTTTTTAAATGCATTTTGTGTGCGGAAGTAGGTACCCCCAACTATGCATCCCGCTGACGCGCATTCATCGCAGCTATCATATCGATGTAGGAGAGATGGAGCACTGTGCCGTCTTCCCTGACGAGATGGTACGCATGCGTGCCAGAATGACTCGATGTCGCTTCCTCGTCGAGTTCTGCGAGTTCTGGTATGTCATACTCGTCACCGTGGGCGTCATCTTCCACCAAACGAGGATTACTGCCTTTGCCAGACTTGCACATGACCCTGGTATCGCACAAAAAAAAAATCAGTGGCAAAAGGCGGAAGTTAGCGTTTCCAGAAAAACTTTATACGTACCACATCATAGTTTGGTCGTATCCACTTGGTCCGTGACATGTGTGGTTTGCGCGGTGTGCGTGATGAGAGTGAACGGGGTGATGCGCAAGTGTACCTCTTTTACTGTGACCTCGAACCCCCCATTGACCAGTTTTGCTCGATGTGCGAGGCCATGGCTGATAATTGTGTGCTGTGCTGTGGACATTTTTGTGTTGTACAAGAATGGATCCACCAAATGAAGTCGGTGAAGAGCGCGAGAAGATTTCGAGGTATGACCTTGAACCCGGTCACAATTCAACGCTGGAACTGGTGTCGTTGAAAAAACTCATCGATGGTTTGCTCTTCCACGGAGGAATCCGCGATTGGAAGTGGACGACAGAATCTGCGCGGTATGGCCCACTCAGGACAAGCATCCGCAACTTTCCGATGGAAACGACGTGGGCCAAAGATGGCTGGGAGCGGGCGCTGGAACTCAACACATTTCTTCTTGATGGAATACTCCCAAGCGGTGATCCATCAGGGTTACGATACACACCTCCTGTTACATACTGGAACCGGGTTACGTGGACCAGTATGTCCAATCAGAATCCCCCGACCGTCCGAGGTCTGACTCCAGAGATTCAGACACTCGTAGAGAGAGCCTTGGCAATTCGAACAAACCAGATTTTCCACGATGGAAATCATCGAACTGGCATTTTGACTCTTCTTGAAGGACTTCACGAAATGGGACACATTTGTACCCGCTTCGACCCGGTAGACCTTTACATCATTATTAGCAACAGAGCTTTGACGGATTGGCGTCCGACGCGCTGAAGCATCTTTGAATTTACGGACTGTTTCCAAATGGAATTTTTAAATTCCACCTCATGATGTATCCATAGTTGTTTGAATGTCATTCTCATTTTTCGACACATTCGGTTTCGATTCTCTTGCACGTCCATACCCTTCCCTTACGTCATCAACAGATTGCGAAGTTCTCGTTAATTACTCCTGCCCAAATCGATGTGTTACAACGTGGTTTCACCTACCGACCTTCGATCGACCCACGATGCCACCTCCAGACACAGGCCCCGTGGACGCTTCTCCCGCACGCCTTCCAATCGTCGACAACGAAACCGCCGACGACAGTGCGCTTGCCGATGTGCCCCGCATAACAAACGGACACCGTGGACGCACGTTTTCGGCATTCCCCCAGATCGTACTGCTCTCCATATCGGTGGTACGTCAAATCGCACCAAGATTATTCAACCCATTGCCCGCAATGACGTTCGCCGGGTCCCGTTCGGCCCGACCCCGCAATTGCACTTGCAGGCATTCGGCCCAATGCTGTACCTGTCCATTCAGAACCTCGGTGGTGCCGGACAGGCCACGCACGAGGCCTCGTCCGCAGGGAACGCCGCGCTCTTCGCCATGTTCACCGTGTCGTCCCTCATGGCCGGTCCGCTCCTCAACGCCGTCAACTCCCCGCGCGTCATCCTGTCCGTCGGCGGGCTGTTCCACGTGCTGTACGTCATGGTGCTGTGGGGCTTGGCAGTGGCCGAGCAGGGCGACGGCGTGGGGCAAGGTGTCGGGATAATGTGGGCCAGCAAAGTAACACCAGCGACGGCGTTGACGGTCCTGGTGTCCATCTCGGCGTTGCTGGGGTTGGCACAGGGACCATTCTGGACGACACACGCGAACCTCTTGATGGCGTATCCGACGGCAAGGGAGAGGGGGGAGGTCGCGGCAGTTGGATTCCAGGTCAGTGGGGCAGGCGTGCACGGGGGATACTGGGCAGCCATGACACTTTGGCGTAAAGGCTTTCGGATGGGATTAACTGTTGCATGGATGCTGGTCTGACCCGGGTGTTTGAGTTGACCAATTTGGCGAGCGAGCGAACCTTCCGCTCATAACTCGCGCATACCTCAAACTCCGTGATGAAATAACTACCCTGGATGGGCTAATTTCCGTTGGTGGATTCGGCGGAAGTCTGCTACTACTCTTCGCCGGATATGAACCTATGCAATATAAGTCTCAACCCACTACATCATCACCCCACCCCAGATCCTCAACGCCTTCTCCATCCTCATCTCCGCCATGCCCGTCCTGCTCAACCGCGGCGCCTCGGGACCTTCTGGGGGCGCCGTGTCTGCCGAGACCTATCTTGTCGGGAGGTGCGGTGTTCGA
>KQ965768.1:78819-130206 GCA_001574975.1 Gonapodya prolifera JEL478
GTGGTTGCTTGGTGCGGTGAGTAAAAATACATGGGGTGTTCGCAAAAAGAAGCGTATTCATCTGGTCATTCCGTGAATACCCAGCTCATCCCCGTGTACTTTCTGATCCGCTACCACGTGGACTCCGAGGGCTCGTACGAAGCGCTGCCTGGGTCTGGGGATGACGTCGTCCAGCCTGGGGAGGAGGATGTGGACGTGGATGTGGGTCCGGAGAGGGACGTGGAGGTGAATGGCGGTTCGAACGGGCAGAGGAAGGGAGATGGAGGCGGACTAGGTGAGGATNAAGAAGAACGGAGGTTGTTGTCGGGAGGAGGAGTGGGAAGGGGTGAGGGGTCGTGAAGTGGATTTGAAATGCGGGCTCCGATATTTATGAAGGAGATTGCGATGCGATTTTGAGACCAGGTTAGGTCGAATATATTCATAATTATTATTGATCTTTACAACATGACACAATCTCCGCGCTGAACAGGCGACGGAATGCGAATGAGACGTCACCCGCGGAGAATGTGTGCATGGATGACAACGCGGGATTTTAGGTTCGCTTTGTAATCATGTAATTCGTGAATGCTTTCTCCGCAAACATTCAAAGATTCTCCGCAATTTCGCTGTAATTGTATCTGAGCATCTTTGACCTTGTGTGTCTCTGTCTTTGTTCAAGATATTGTGTGATAGAATCCGTTGGGATTTTAAAAGGTTTTTGAATTAGCAATGGCTCTTTATTTCAAAGTAATTCCTTTGTCCGCAGCAAGGCCGTTGTAAAATATTGGGTTATAAAAACGATTCATTGTTGTGAACTTTTTCCGTAATTCAAATATCCACCACCGCGCAACCTGAAGAGTTGTGTGAAAATTGCGAAACAATTCTTGAACTGGGTGGACACATTCTGTCTGCGCAATGCGGGCGCAACTTCCTCAATGCTGCAGACGTTACAGCACGTAACGTAGATACCAATGCTGATCTCACGTATGTTCACACAGCAGTGGCGAAGACGATTCTACTCATCAGAGTATCCAACAAAACCCACGCCGACGCCAATACTTTACCATTCACACATTCACTTACCAGCAAAAAGTCAGAGGATGCTTTGGAGGACGTTGACCTGTCTCTCAACAGGTCTCTTGAACGTAGGCTCGCCGCCATCAAAGAGCGCATGAATACCATAGGAGACGGAGAATGGAGAGAGAGTGAGAACGAAAGTTAGATTAAATTATTAGATCTAGACTATTTTCGCAGTGGATAATGACTGGATAAACGTATTTTTACTTCGAAAATTATTTTACTGTCCGCATGACCTGACTTAAAAAGACAACAAATTTTTCCCGCAAAATTAAAAAAACCTAAATCCACACGATGACAAGAGATGAAATGATGCAAGAGTTGTGGACCTCTCACCTCCCCCACGCACCGATACAGCACAAAAGAAAATTTGTGAAAATATCCGGCACGTAAATTTCACGATGGAGCACCAATCGCCCAATCGCAGTTAGCAACCAGGCCTGGCAATATAAGGGGTGAAGGCAGCTCAATAATTTCTTGCTTTCCTCTCAATGGAAACTTCAGTCCCCATCAAGATGGCGCTTGTCCCAGGGGAGGATCCTATAGGTTTGTTTTGCGGTTGGCAGCTCCCAGCACAGCCGACTGCCCATATAAAGAATCGTTTCCGTCAGAGTGACTCCACGCGCGAGAGCAAAAGTGAGTGCTGGCGGCCGACAACCATCTGGTTTCATGATACGACACAACCTGACGGTTCCGAGTACAGAGCGGATTCTTGGGACTCATTCAGACGTGCACGTCACGATCATTTCGCCCAGGAAGAAGTTTCATTTGAGTGGCCTGATCCAAGAAAGGAAGCGTCTTATACTCGTAGGAGATATGTCCGGCAGGGAGGGGTTGTTGCCGAAGTTGAGCCAGGTGGGGATGTTGGAGAGAGAGTACGTGGATGGGTTGGGTGATAAAGGGGTCGCTAAGTGGGAGGAGGAGGGAGGGGCGGGGCTTGGGGTGGGCCTGAAGAGGTGAAAGGGTGAAATTGTGCGCGCCGTGGGGGCAGGTCTGGACGTACCTCCTCATGCCATGGCGGGGGCGATAGAGCTGCAGTACCACTGGCTATCGGAGACGGCGGGGTACCGGCAGGCGGACACGGAGGAGTTGAAGCTGTTGTGGTGCGTTGGCTAGATGCAGAGGTGTGAGTAAATACTCTCCTTGATGGACCACACGGAGAACAAGGGTGGTTCGGGGTTCTGACAGAGGTGGTGGAGATATAGGCCGACGAAAAGCAGGTATTGCTGTTGGCATGACGGGCGTTAGTGTAACGGGTTCCGTGGATGGCAAGGCCGATAGCATAAGCACCTCCTTTCGCACGTACTTCGGAGAGGGGTGGTGGAGTGGAGGACGTGGAGGTGGAGGTGGATGCGGCGTTCACTTTGGATTGGAGAGAAGCATGAGTTACAGCCAGCGCACTCAATTTCTCATCGCTCGGTCGCTCACTCCTCACTCCATCTCCTCATCCTCGCGGCCATCGTCAGCTTCCTCCTCGATGTCGCTATCATCCTCACACTCCCTCGTTTGATTATCGGCTCTACCACCAGCGTAGTGCTATTTTCGTGCTCTTCGGGGACGCAACAGCTTTGTCGAGGAGAGATCCGGCTACTTTTACGACACCATGAATGCGCTGGTATTTTGAAGCGGTACGGACTGGCGGAGCTGGCTGTCGGTGACTCAGGCCAATAATGCTGGAGGTGACTGAAGACACCAAAGGAGCTGAGGGACAAACAGGCGGAAGAGGGTCGACGATGGGTACTTGTTAGTCCATCACCCCCAGAACTTCGCGCGATGGAGCCTCCAAACCAGCGCTATACGCACTTGTTTCATTGCGAGGGTGGCGTGAAATGCAACGATTCGGTAGACTTGGGTGAACTCTGCCCGGATCATGACAGATTCATTCCCGCTGGTGGATGGATTCAGACCGCATTTAGAGTAAATCAGACTTGTGTTGAAGATTCTGTTACAAGGATATGTTCATCCAAATATTTTGTACCATACGCCGCCGAGGGAATGCACGCAAGGCCTCCTCAGAAAAAGCGGCTGGCACCGTACTGGCCCAGAACCCTCCCCACGGTGTGCCTCGAGATCTGCTGGCATACGAATGTGGTTTAAATTGGCGACCGCGGATACCAGCTGGGCAGAATACAGACTGAGTCGTTGTCTTTCGTCTCCCATTTTCTACACGGGAGACGACCGCTCTACGGTCCCACCCAAAGGTCTGTTCGAGGCCGGAAGAGACGTAGAAGTAGTGTTCTGTGCTAAGTATTTATTCTCTGGGGGTGACAGGTGATCACATAAAGCCATTTTGCAGTCGGTAGCTTTACCGATATCAAGGGGTGAGTGGAAACTCACGCTTCACAGCATTAGCGAACACCACGAGCATTTCGACAAATCTTTCTTGGAGGACTCGAACATCAGATATGATGGTCCGCGCTTGAGTGTTCTGGTTTAAGGTTTTATCTTTGATCATGGAGAAATCAAACTTCGTCGCTGTCGAATGTCGAGCAGGGACATGAGTACGACCGATAACTGAAGATACTGACCTCGTTGAGCAATAACACAACTCGCCTTTGGCCATTACTTGGAGCATGTAGTGGAATGGTCGCAAGATGGTCAATTCGGTCAATATCGCGCTCAAAGCACTCATAACAATCACAATGACAGCAGCTTTTTGCAAGAGTTGTATGGTGTGAGTCGACTCAACAGAGATCTGATTCAATACCAAAGCAATCGCCACTCACAAATAATGATGATGTTCCGATTCGTTACATTCAAGTCGTCCGAAAGCTTAGTTTGCAGTTCCAAGCTGTTTGCGATGTAGTCAGTCACAGGCTGCAATGACGTGCGAGGGATTAACGAAGAACGTATCCCAAGAGCTGTTCATGGTGCGTTATACCCACGGCGCCACTGATAATGATCCACTTGAAGTTGGCCCGCCTATAACTTGCGACTTGGAAGAAGTGACCGCTTTTGCGAAAGTTAGAGTCAGGAAAGTCGCTGGAAATAATAACGATGAAGTACCGCAAACGACATCGTCAAAAGTGCCTATGGCGAGCGAACCTCGATAGGTTGAATCCAGAGTACGACAGGACTGTAGAAGCGGATATGTTGGTGAGAGGATAGTCTGCGACGGAGAAGTCCCAGATTGTCTTCAAAGTCCAGGTGTTCGAAGCATCTTTGTAGACCAATGGCTATGGATCCAGTGTGATAGGAAGCAACCGCTAAGACAACACTTCTATGATCCAAGGATAAAGAACAACTCACTGATGTTGTGGAGGTTATGTTCAACCCTGACATTCCCAACATTTGCCCAGTCGGCGCGATGATGTAGAACAGACTATTTGGCGTCGCCGCCGCCTTCAACTGATCCAATTGTGACGACAGTTCTGTAGCGGCAAAAAGTATGGCTGCCCCCGCAACAAAGTTGCCCTGACTATCCCAAATGGGAAATGATAGGTACTGTGCAAGAACGACTGGAACGATTGAGTTTCCCACCGCGAGCGTAGGGTTGGAGATAGATATAGTGTTTGGGGGGGCGCGGTCAACGACAGACCACCATGGGCGTTTCCATACCTGAAAGCCTGGTGCAGACTGTGGAGAAGAGGTACGAGGGATCAATAGGTAATGCGAACGAAAACGTGGGCAATATCACTGTACTGATAGAAATTCACCCTAGCAACAAGCTCTCCAAGTGAGAATGTGCCGTTGGCATTTTGCTGTAGCCTCCAGTACGTTGCTGAAGTGTTTGTGGTGGGCACGGGGCCTTCATGATGCGAAATGGAGATAACTGGATGAGCCGGGTGAAATCCAGTTTTTTACATCAACACATAATACTCACAGAATGATTGACATGTCTTATTGGCGACGAGATAAGCAAATACCGGTATGTCGGGAGGTCCAAGGGTAGCTACCGCCACCATGTTCTGAGATACGTTGTTGAAAATTGTCACGCCCATGAGTTTCTTGTTGATGCCGCGCACAGTCAAAGCAAGGAAGGGACCAAATCGACTGTTGGTTTGACGTATCATAATGTAAGGGGCCAGGGAAATGACGGTTCGGATGATGAGCAAGATTAAACGTCACGTACTCATAGTCCTCGAGATCGACGGTACCCAGTTGGACAGCACTTGACGTAATGTTAGCAACGGAAATGATACTAGATATGTATGAGTCTGTTATAGAAATATCCGGGATAAATTGTGGTGTTTCTGCTTCTGCATGATCAAGACGAACCAGCAGCCCCAAAACACTTACCCATGTGCGAGAGGACTTGGGCGGAAGTATCTCTTTGCTTGGATTCCGCAAGATCAAGAATACTGGTTGTACCTAGCATGAAACATTCAAACGTTTCCCATCGGACTTTGCGATGCACCATCGTGAAGTCAGGAGCAACGTACCTTGGGTGACAGATTGCTTGTTGGCTTGATCGGCCGACGCATAAGATAACCCGGTTATTACGGAGGCGACCAGAACGACGCTGATGGTTGATTGATTCTAGTCATCTGGGCATCATACTCATCGAGATCCAAGGAACTCACTTGATCACAACCAAAGCTACAATTACGAGGCGGAGAGACACGCCAAACTTCTTGATGGGAGTGGAGCTGGGCGAAGCATCTGCCATGAGATGGTAGACAGCGTCTGTGCTGGAATTAATTTGGAATCAGGGACTTCTTGGAAGATCAGGCAGCCATTATATTTTTTTTGAACACAATCCGAGGTGCATGCCCTTTTTATTTATTTGTTTCTTTTTTTTTCACTTGTACTTTAAATCTTTTCTTGCATTGACAATGGGAACCTCCCTTTAATGACGACTTTCGTTTGCAACTGCCCCCAGCAAATTTTGAAATGGGGTAATTTATAATGTATTGGTACTGTGGATCTAGTGTCAATTTGAACAATCGTGTCCAATAGTTATAAAGTTCTAAATTTTCTAAAACCATGGGCTCAGGGGGTTATCAGCTTGCAAAACAGCCAAGTGTTCTTTAATATCAAAACTTTGCAATTCAAACATTTACTTTATGGTGGTCAGGACTGCAGTGTCGCTTTGACATAAGTTCGGTCCGAACTTCTGTCAGATGAGCCCCTTTCGTAACCGCTCATCTGGCACAAGTTTGGACCGAACTTATGTAAAGTGCAACCCTTTCTCCTGAGGGAATTTCGGACCGAACTTCATGCAGGAGTGCAATGTCGCTTTGACATAAGTTTGGTCCGAACTTCTGTCAGATGAGCGCCATTCAAAGCCACGAATTTGATAACCACTTATCTGAAGCAAGTTTGGACCGAACTTCCTACAGGAGTTCATGGTTGTATTGGCAAAAGTTTGGTCCGAAATGAGTGCCAATCGCACCATGATACCCTCTCAACCCAAGTTCAGATCGATATTGCCGTGAATTTTATAGTTTCACAAGTGTATTTTCGTTTGTAGGTTGCATTTTAATGGAACCAGTTTTACATGCAGATACAGCTTTGGGTGGTCGAAGTCTTAGGGCACCCTTGCGCCAACTAAATTTTCCAAACATCGTCAAGCCATCGTGAGCTGATTGCATCTCTCTTTCATCCAGAACTGGAATACACGCTATGGGAATTGGAAATCGTACCGGGAATCGTGGTGGGGTGAGTGCAATCTGCCGCCGCTTTTGGTCCCCACCCCAACTGACATCTCGCGAATCAAATACAAATGAAGCCATTGGGAGCCCCGAAGGCAATTGCGGCCTCACAAGCATCTCCACAGGAGAGGCAAATCCTCATCCAGTCTCTTTTGAAAAAGTGGTCTGCAAATGACTCGCCGCGAAGGGTCAAACTCCAGCGGATCAAGGCCGATTCATACATGGACATTCGGCCGCTATACCGTGAAGGTGTAGAAGAAATCAAGTAGGTTTTGTGTGCCTTTATTTTAGTTTTGTTTGCCGCAAATTGATCCTTGTTAGAGCGTCTATTCGGAAGAACAGCCTATTGGAGACAACGCCGTTCATTCTCCTGGAACTTGACGACGGATTTTTTGCTGTTGTGGATGGGCGCCACCATTTGAATGCCCTTCTTGAACTGAGGGTGGAAGGCGCTATTGCCATTGATGGACTGGACGACCTCGAAATGGAAATTACGGTGGTGGTTCTGAAGGTAAGTGAACATTGATTTAAGTCCTTTATGAGTTAAACTTGCTGACATCTTGTATTTAGGCAGATACACCAGAACAGGAGCAACGCCTTATCAGGCGCAATCTCAATTATATAGGCGAACAAAGTGAGTTGTGTGGATTGTTCTATCAATTTATTGACTTTTTTAACTGTCTTCTTGGTAGCTGTTCCAATGACTCCGTTCGATACCTTACGTGCCGTGCTGGATGCCATCGACGCGGCAACCTTGAAGAACAAGAATTGGACCCACGAAGACGTCATCGAAATGCTCCCTGGGGCAGGTAGTGCTGCCCAGTTGAAGAAGTGGATTCCAATGGCNCAGGTGGCAGTCAACGTACCTGGGGTAAGTTGTACTCCTGGCCCACCCTCAAAGTTTTTCTTTGACGCACTTTGCACAATTCCCTTAGCTCCTTGATCTTGTGAAGGCTGACTCAAGTGCAAACTTGAGGAAGCCAATATTCACGATCCAAACTCTTCATGCTGACAGCAAGGCATGCGCTCGTGGAACAAAGTATACATTTGTCTCGGGAAGTACGTGCGACAGAGGCTTTCGGGGAAGCCATCTTCCAAAGAAGACCTCGAACCCCGTCGAGGTGAATACATTACCAGGAGTGCCTCTCGTGTGAAGGAGTTGCCAAGTTGGAATCTTTACTTTGAAGACTTGTTTTGCTTACGAGAATGTGATAATCTCAATGGAATTAGGGTGGTGAAAAGGCGTTCTCCAAAGAGGTATTGCCAATTCCGAAAATTGTATAAAAATGAAGGCATTTCGTAAATTAATACTGGCATACAAAATAATTCAAGGCCACAGCAGCGCAAACAATGTCTTCTTCTTCGTCGAAATAGTACACTGCTATCCCTGCTTTATGAAATAGCTTTTTCGCATTTTTGAGCCGTTCTCCTTTTGGCATTTCACCAAAGAGGTAAACTCGAAGCTCGTCCCTTGGATCAGCAAGATTGTATCGATACAGCTGTCCTATTGCGTAGTACCATTGATTCCAGTTCTTGATTTCACAATGCATTGTCTCTGTCGTAACGTCTGTTGTTCCCGCAATGGTCTTTTTGTGACTTCCTCCCAACTCTTGCTCCAGTCGCCGTTGGTAGTGCAGCTCCTTCTTGCGTTCGCTTGCGTCGCAACCTTCTTCCAGGCTTACCGTCATCATTTTACGCTCAAGATCCTTCACCCGCCTCTCCATTTCCTCATACTTTTTTCGCATATCTTGCATCATTTCATCTCCTGCCATCGTGTGGATTTAGTTAATGTTTTATGAGGGAAAATTCATGTTGTCGTTTTAAGTCGTTTCCTGCGGACAACGTTGCCAGGGACGACCCATCACACGAACGATACTGACGACAAAAAGTTTTAAAATTTTGAAAGTAGTCGGAAATCTGAGCAGGTAGATAAATTTGTGTTTGTCTTTGCACCAATTGCTCTGCAGTTTGCATGGAATGTTGCATCTGGTAGCAGTGTCCACCTTTTTTGGTGTACAAAGACATCATCTTTTTTTGTATCAGGGTAAGGTACCCTGAGCTCGGCAATATAAAAGGTGAGCTTTTTTGCCGGATTGACCAATTCCAACAAAAGTCCAAACCTACTCAAAAGAGCACACACAGAGATGATAACACGCACACGCGCGTTAGCACGCCTATCAGAGTGATGTCCCAGTGGGCTATTGATCGAGTGTCCGGCTTACAATCCGTTCGGAGAGGCATTGGTTGGCTGGTCTGGGTTAGTACGCTGTATCAGCGGGCTAGCTGTCTAGGCCACAACCATGCCACGCGAAGGTTAAAGCGCAGCGCTCGTTTTACTGTCACCTGTCGCCCCTTATTCGGCTGGCCGCAAGCCTCATAAAACATAGAAATCAACCTTACTGTCACAAGTGACATACGAGCTTACCACTCGTTAGGTGTGGGAGCTGAGTGGTGGCGAAGGTGGCACAGACGGAAGGGAGAAGAAGCCCGTGTTTACTGATAGATAGGTTTACATCCACGAGCACCGTGATCAGGTGGGATGGTATTGGTGCTTTGTGTGTGTATTCAGGAACTTACTACATCGTGATCAGCTTTCCCTGCTACTCTCGCGTAGTGACACCTCACAGGTGTCACTTACTCTGTTCAAGAGAGCCCAACCCGACCCAAACCCAAAAGCCAAAGCCAACCCAGCCAAGCCAAGCCAAGTCATCCACAAGCCAAAAGACCAACACGCAGTTCCTTTGCAGCATCGAGTACAGATTGAATCGTTGGACGGAAGATATTTGCCCATCATATATGAAACTTCACCTACTTTCTCCTTGAAACTATCCACTGAGCCTCCCTACTGAATGGATGTATTTTCGGGATGACAGAAAGTTCGGGGCCTCAACGACTGCGCCTTCGAGACTTCGAGGTGGTGGTTTTGAGTTGTGGCAACCAACATCAAAAATTGCGTGAAGACGAACTTTTATCCAAAATTACTCAAATACCTCAAGTCCAGGCACGATCTGGATGGATCGGCGGGGTACACGTTGATAAAAAACATATTTGATCCAGAATACAGCGGATCATGTCCCATTGTACAGCTCTACAAGTCCGAAATTCCAATAGTTCGAGGTGGCGTAGAATCCCATCCCGAGCTGGCACTTCCTATTCTGTACAAGATCTACAGGTACTTCGAGACCTTGCCTGAAGCTCAGTGGCCGATTGGAAAGAACGGGCTACCTAAAGAGCCAAGAAAATCCTCCTTGCTGCCCTTGAAACATGGTTTCACGATCAGCCACATGAAAATGTGCAATTTAAGTTTGCGGGGCCTGCTTGTACGAAGTGGTGTCAGTGGTCTTCCTTCGCAGGACAAATGGATCAAAGAGGGCCACGCGAAAAGCTGGTGGAGAAAGCTGTTTCATATCTCCAAATATGAGAAGGGAACGAGAAAATTTGCTGGCGAAATCGAGATTGACGGGAAAGCAGTTAGCGTAACCCTCAGATGTCCCGCCCCGGACAAGGTCAACCCTCTGACAAACAAAGTGAAGCCAAAGAAGCAACTACTGGCTGAAGAAAAGCTGAAACGTATTTTACCGGAGGCGGTATCTGTATCATCGAATACCATATGGGGATTGGACCCCGGACGAAGTGACTTATTTTGCGCCACTAACAACAAGGGGGATAGCATACACTGCCATACAGCTGAATTTCGCGAGGACGCATATTTCAAAAAGAGCAATCAAAAACACACTACATGGACACGGGCAAGAGACGACATAAGTAGGGCTTACGCTGATATGCCTCGGAAAAAGACTGTGCTTCTGGATCAGCTGGAAAGTTATGGACAATTTGCTTTGGCGAGAGTTGATGATCTGCTCAGATTTTCGATTCAAAACCCGTATCGTCAGCTTCGATTCAAACGCTTCATTTTCGCACAGAAGAAGTTGGCCAAACTTGCAAAGCAGTTTGCTCAAGAACCGGACGTTCTGGTGGGATTTGGAGACTGGTCAAACCAAGATTCGGGGATCATCAAGAGCTGTCCCTCAGGCCCGGTTCTGAAAGTTCAAGAAAGAATTGCAGAAGCATTGTCAAGTGTTTGATGTTGATGAATTCCGAACAAGCAAGCTTCACACTGAATGCCACCAGGTAATGAAGAAGCAAGTGTCACACAAACATGTACGGAGATTCGATAAAGAAACCGGTTCAAAGGAAATACGATTTGCGAAGGTCAAGATCCACAGTGTGCTCCATTGCTCCAACGATGGCTGTAAAAGCATAACTGTGAATCGAGATCTGAAAGCTGCGCAAAATATACTTGATCGCTTCATGGAGATGATTCAACGGAAACCCAGAGAATCATGCTTCTGCAGAAGCAAACAAGGAACTGAACATTGCAATCGATCGCTCTCCAGAGGGTTGGTCGTTGTAGCTGGTATCCAATCCAGTATTTTTGCGTCTTCTGCATCCGAGTGACATTCTCAGTGCAAAGCGTAATAAGACCATTTACCAGTTTCCAGACGTGGCTGATGGGTGTGGTGCCTGGATGAAGATTCAGGCCAACAGCTCATCCGATCAAGGTTGGTCGCACCACCTTTGCGAGATTCATAGCGACGACGATGCTCCAGCCAGAACAAAGCTTCTCTAACTCCGCTGTGCGATCGAACAGTCTCTCGCCGGAGACTGTAACTTCCCCACAAACCGCAAATGCAGAGGTCAGCGGCGCACCCCATGTCGATTCAAGGGGCAGCACGACATGGGCAATCTCACTGCGCAGCGTCATCATCCTTCTTGTGTTGATCAAGTGAGCTACCACGACCCTCACACCTCGATGTGACAATTAATTGTTTACCTGACGATCGATCCTCCATAATCTCAAGCATCGCTTCTGTGGGAGTTGTTACAGTCTGGCTTGGAATTGACACAAACAGCAAGTCTATATCCAAGTCCTCTGACGAAGGTGAGCCTCCACATTCGGTTAAAGGGAGCAGTGTCGTGAAAGAGAAAGTGACACATGATTCCCTGCCCTCCACGACCGTACAGCCTCACGGAGCATTCAAGCCCTGGGCAAAGCTCGCCTGAAAGATGCAAGTGGTACAATTGTTACGGCACTACGTAAGTTCTCCCAATCTTGTCATACTGGTGGTACTTCTTAGCGTACCTAGAACCTAATCAAATCTCCGGAACATCAGGGACAAACTTCAACCAGGTACATGCTCTGTGGAATTGCCGCTATTTCTGTGGGCTCTTGCGCCCCGACGGCTTTTCATCAAACGTCAACGCTCCTTATTTTACCGCCCTCCCCACGACCTGACCCCGCACAGGTGTTCTCTGCGCAAACAAGCATTGTGTCGTTCATGGAGAGTGGTGTCTTTGACTACACCAATTTCGAGTATGAATAATTTTTTCTGGCGGCGGGCACTGCATTCACATTCTTTCGCAAACTCTTTGATCTCATAAAGCAATTTCGTTCCTTTTGTGTACCAAACCATCGTCTCTTACAATCTCTATTGTACAGTATCATTTTCTCGTTCGAAGGGTGAGATGCGAGGTTATTAACTATCTCCTTCCTCCCGAAACCCCTACAGCCACAACAAGCGGCGCATCTATTGGAATGTACCCCAACTCGAGTTCTCGATCCTTTCTCAACCACATGACACTGGCGAAGGACAGCATCATTGGAGGCCCTGGGCAAGCCACATCGCTCTACCTCACCGTATTCAATAATGCCACGTGCCAGCAAATGTGTCGTACTAGTAATACCCAGGGCCGAGTTTATGGGTACTGGTGGGATGAGACGACGCTCAAAGTTGCAAACCCCACTCCCATGATCAACACGACAATTCCCCTCGGCACAGAGAACTTTGTCGCGGTCCCAAAAGGCTCGGCAGTGCTAAGTGACATCAGGGTGGTGTTCAACCTCCCTATTCAAATAATGTACTTGAGCGTGTACTCTCCCTCTGGCTCATTCATAGCAACCAGTTCCATCACATTTTTGTTGCGCGACTTTTGCTCCTTGCTCGATACCGTCAAGGCATCGCTTACTCCCAACACCCTCACATATATTCTGACAACAAAACAACAAGGTCAGGTTGTTGGGATTTCGGGCTTGGGCAATTCCACCATGCAACTACAGGTATGTGTTTTATTGCTGTTTCTCTTGTAATCGCACTGCCGAATGCATGTTGTTTGTCATTCAAGGCATTATTTGGCGGCTCCAAAATCAAGACAATTTTCGAGTATCCGCTGGAGCAGTACCCAACATTGAATACATCTGCTGCGCTCCTGTACCAATACTCAGGAAACAATCTCTCTACGACTATCGAGGATGCAAGTTTTGAGATGGACAATTTCATGTTTCACGTCACCACTGTGCAGATATACAATTTTAGATATTTGGTTGTGGTTGGAGCGTAGGTTGTGACGTTGTGCAAGGTTTTGGAGTGAACGGCGCTGACCGCGTACGTCATTCTCCATCTTGGATTTTTGCTGGATTCCCAGGCCCCCGTCTGACTTTGTCGGTGACACGGCCTTGCTTGCTGAAACGCTACGCCGCGATGGAGCTCGATCGAGCTTGATAGTCATCATTGCCGGTAAGACTGATCACGGAGCGGGGGCTTGAATTGGGCATGCAGGAATTGACATTTCTTTATTCAGCGATCGTCCTTGCACTTGTTATGAGCGGTATATCAGTGGTTTCTGTTTGGGTTTTTGTCTCATCTCCTTTGCTCGTGTAAGGCTCACGACGTCACTGTTTTCACCTGGTTCTCGCCACCTGGTGTTTGACTGTTTGTCTTTCCACTTGCAGGATCCTTAAAGCTATGCAAAAGGCAACCAAGTTGGACTTCTCTGACATCCGCGACGGAGGTTTGAAGAACCAGCGCATTTCAGTCGTGCAGGAGATTCAGCGAACTCAAGACCATTTTGTGGTCATGCTACAGGTATTTGCAAACGCCATTAAAGGTGAGTTTCCAACCATAGTGAACTGGGTAGCGCCCAGTATGGTTTTCGAGCTGACCGATTTGCGTTGCTGGGTGATCGAACTGTACTTGACAGCCAACAAGTCTTTGATTCGCAAATCATCATACTCTCATTCTCCAGAAAGAACATGAAAGTAACGTTTCATGGTGGTGTCTCGATGAGCAGCTTTCACCTCGGTGTTGTTTTTCAAATAAACGTACCTGCAAAAGTCACATGAAAATTCACATCACCCCGCCCCCCCCAAACCAAAGACACGCCCCCCCCCCCCCCCCCCCCCCCCCCCCCCCCCCCCCGGCTTTTTCCTCCCATTTTGAAATGTGTATTGAGGACGACGAAACCCAAAATTCAAAGCTGCTTTCGCATCACTCACGTCAATTGCGTGCCGAGACTCCGTCCTAATCACCAGAATTCCAGTCTGTGGTGCGAGCTCGACATATCGCTCGAGGTGGTGTCAGAGTCTATTTTGGAGAGCACGACCACCGGAACGTGAGCGAGCCGCTCGTAGGCACTCAAACGAGCCAGTGTGCGTAACTGACGGCCCGACGACCAACCTGGATTCAACGTCATGAGGCCGGGGCACGTCATTGTGCTAAAAGACGGACAAGAACTGGATGGCCCGTGGGACATCACTGCACGAAGGAGATTGGGTCCGCGCCTACCTCGCATCCATCCTCGCGAACTGCATCGCACGGTCGCTGCAGCTCCGGGCGAACCTGTCGGTACACCTCGCAACAGACCGGACGTCGCGACTGTGACGAATGAGGCGGCCTGGGGGGGTGGTGGAGATAGAGAAAAACCCTCAAATTCTTGCCGCCTACTATGTGCCCTGGGTGTGCATCTACTGGAAGGAGCCCGCGGAGGACGAACGTGCGGTGTGGGAGGCGGCGGACGTGGAGGAGCTCGTCTGGCGAACACTGGAATCGTCGTTGGGTTTTGGTGTGGTGATGAGAATCAGTAGGATGGTGGTGAATTACGCGAGACCGACTGACATTCCACTGCTCCTGTACCACGTGCCATGCCAGAAGTTCGGGCTGGACGATGGGGAAACACGGACAACTATGTGCAAAGACCTCGAGAACAGAATGAGAAATCTGTTGGCGGTGGCTCCACGCGAAGAGGGACTTTTCCCATCTTACCCACCCGGAGTCGTTCGGTATGGACGGACGAATTGTGGAGCCGCGCGCAAAAGACTTGAACGAGCTTCTCGCCAGCCGGGATCTCACACACCATTAGTTTTTTACAGTAGAGCATTTCATGAACTGTACTCTTTTTCCAAATTGACATTCGAGCGCGACTTTGAAAACCCAACTGGTGGAGCGAAGGTGACTTGCGTATGCACCCGTCTCCCACCCAACACTTTACCTGCACCCCAAAACTCACCCCATCACCACCCAATCACTCTGCGGACATGCCAATCAGACCAACCACCTGGGATTCCCTCTTCACACTCGCAGTCTCTCTCTCCTCGCCCTCCTCGTCCTCTTCCGCAGGTCCCCAACGACACCCCCCTCCGGTCCGGTCCACCGGTCCCGAAGGCAGCCGACGCCAGCAGCGGCTGCCACCGCGTCGATGCAATGTAAGGAGATATTGTCATTCGGTTCCTCCCGTCGCCAGTGTCCAACCACTCGACCCTTTCAATGTAGCCCACCCGCTCCGTCGCATCCCCATACCGCGTCACACTAGGAGCCGACGCCGCGGAGGACAGGAGAAAGCAAAGGCGGGATCATGCCCCTGCCCCTGCCCTCCGGAATCAGCCGAAAACGGTGGCGTCCAAATCACCGCGGTGGCAAAGATTCCGCTGAAACAAAACCCAGATGATATGCATGCAATTCTCCGACCCTCCTGTGACGCCGCATCCCGTGAAAATGTAGTGATAGGTCATCGTCACTCCCCCGAACCACTCCGTTTTGTGTTTTCAACGTGCCGCCCTCTCGAAATGAGCGTGCCCCAGGGGAATCAGAGTCAGTGAGATGAAGGCGCTCATATCAAGAGAATCAGAACGTTACTTTATAATCCATCGCTCAAATACATATCCCACACCACACCCACCCATGGCTCCATGGCATTCTGTGAGCCCAGGAATGTCCTCAAAGCTAGCGTCCGAATTATATTGAAAGGGTTTAGATCAGTGGACATAAAGTTCTTCATTTGGGAATGCATTCCTCAGGTGGGGGTGGTCGAAGTCCACATGGCTCGGTGCAAGCCAGGTGTCACGGGATGGGTTGTTGTGGGACAAAGAGACTGAAACATTTTAGCATCCGGAATTAGCGTGGGTGGACAAGGTTCTCGTGAAGAGGAATTGGGAACACAAATTTGGACACGACGTTCATCGAGACTCGCCAAACGTTGTATGGGACACCGCAGGTCGAACAATATGTGCGCTTTATTTGCCGGAAAATGCCACCATCGCAAAACAAGCTAACAGCTGTCTCGCAACACGCCTATCCACCCATTCCATCCCTCACACCCCATTATGGCCATCACGCCGAAGCTGCAGTCCTGGGCTTGGCAGACTTGCCCTCCCTGAATCCGTTTTTGAACCTCCGGGGAAGAGTCTTGAGGTAACGAGTGCGGCCTGTACCGGTGGTCTTCCGACGCTTAGCCTTCACCGACCAGTTGACTGTGGGTTGAGGTGTAGGGTGACGTTAGAGTACATGGGATTTGAACGAATATCAATAATCCGTGGCACGCGAGGTACTCCAACGTTTCAACTACGACATCTCGTGCAGGTGAAGCTGAAAACGTTAGCCGCGGCAGGAAGCCTCCCGGCGTCTCCAAATCCTTGCAACCATTCCTTCCATGAAGCCACCACGGACCACGAGTTTACGCAGCTCCTTCGACCATGCTCCACGCCCCGTCAATCCTTCCACTTCGGTGTCGTCGCATGACGAAACTCACACGACCTGATCTTAGCAGCAGGGTATCCGCAGCTCGCGCACTCCTTCTTTTGGTTGTGGAAGGAGCGGCGTCCACACCGGAGGCAGAGGGTGTGCGACTTGTTGTGGCGTTTACCGAAGGCTTGAGTACCCTTGGTCTGGTTGAGTGAGAAGAGGGGAGGAAGAATAGACGGATTCGCATCAGCAAACGAATCACTGCAGCTTCAGAAAACTTCTCCACGGTTTTGATTCGTCTCTGCGTCCATATCCGGAGTCCTCCGTTCTTTCGATGTGGAGAAGGCGACACAACCCCAACCACATCAAGAAAGAAGTCCAGCCCGTCCATCCCACAGTCTCCCAATTGTTGATCTTTTAAGTCTCTGTAAAGCCCAAGTCCGGTCGTGGCTCCAACCGGTTCCGTAGCGTGACTGCCCGTGTACCGCACACCCGTCCCATCCATCCATCCATCCATTCCGGTCGACGAATCCCGTCGGGGATGCCCTCAAACTACTTCTCGTAGCCAAATGCCGGGCTGCGAGCGTTGAGAACCCACCATGGCTGAAACTGCGCCGAGTCTGGTGTGCGCGAAAAGTTTGGAGTCTCGGGCTCACTTGCGTCCACAGCATGCATCCACAGCATCCAAGTTCGAGAACAATTCCAATTCATTCTGCAGTTGCAATTCTCGAAGGTATCGCAAAATCAAATTGTTGAATTTCGGACCTCCACTGCCACCTTGTGCTAGTGGCCGGGTACTACTCAGCGCCGCCAGATAGTTCTATCGACATTCAGTGAGAGGTTCGTGAACTATCGACATCCCTGGTGCGTGATAGCCAAGAATCTAAATTATGATCCAATACCAATGGTTTATTGTTAATAGTTAGATCTCGCGGAAAACACCGCGAATCCAAGTGGAAACGGTGGGGTGATTTGCGATGTTCGCCCACCGACAATGCGACGAAAGGTTCAGCCCATCGAAGTGCGCATGGGGCCTCTAGCAAAGCGCCAAAAACGGTTGAGGACAAGGTAACGTGATTCCAGACGAAGTCGTGCGGCACCGCCCCGGCGCCGCTGTCCACCCAATTAAACGAATTATACGACACCGAATCCCACATTCACTTACATTCTATTACTCACTCCTATGGAATCGTAACGTGAATACCATTGAATTTTTCTGCCCTGATTTATTTCACCGACGAGAGTGATGATGAAATCATAGGTCCCCGAAGAAGCCAACGTTGTGAGGATAAACTTTGTGATGGTTGTTTCAGTTACCAAATCGGGAAGTAAGCTGCTAATGTTGGTTGGTATAAGAACTGTGCATTTCTCAGCTCTGCCATGTATAGGGAAATTAAACGTATCCTCTAACAAATTCTCATTACCTAGCAGGCGCTTATTTGTGTGGATCTCGTTTTGATCTCGTCATTTAGGCTGGCTGTGCGCTGAACTTTCTCCTGCCTCTTCAACCAAAGGAATCCGTTCCGGCCAAAATCTTCGTTCCACTGCGCGGACAAATCGCGGCGTGTAAGTTGGCTGTGAAGATATTCTTCACGGAGACCATCGATACTGGCCGTGCTCGGAAAGGGAGCGGAGGAGAGGTCTCCGAAATTTGGCACTTCTCCGGGCCAACGGATACGGTTGCGGGTTCTTTGCCTGCCTGGGACCCGAATCTCACCATCTATTGTAAATATCTTCGCGGCAGACCCCTTCCGGATTTTGGGCCAAGTTGTAGCCCCTCACCATCCACTCACCCACCAACATTTCGAGAGGAGCTCTTGCCAGCCCGGACTTGGGCGGTGCATGCACCTGGTTGTCAAAAGTATTCTTCATCTTGTTATGTCTCCGATGACAATCGTATACGGGGAGATGGAGACTGGTGAGCTATCATTATGAAATGATTCGGTCTTGAGAGGACGGTTTGGGCAGAACTTGCACGTCAAGAATGGACAGGAGGTCAATATTTATGCGACATTGCGAACTGCCATAGTCAATGCGCGGAATCAATCGTTGCGTTTCCGACAGCCAATGGTTTTTCTGACGAGTCTTTTCAATTCACAGCCCCAGACCCATCTGCTGCGTATCCGACCCCTCCCTCCTCGTTCGTCACCACTTATCCGCCAAGCCCGCCATTGTCGAAACTTCTTCCCCCTCCCGTCTCACTTCCCTCCTCACGTCCCCCTTCCCCGCCTTCCACCCTTGCATCCTCAACAACTTCATCAGCGTCGTCGAGCCCGACTTCCCCTCACCCTGCAAACTCGAGCTCAGGTTTTCCTCTTCATCCTGCCCTCGCGCGTGTCAAGTCCTCGGATAGCTCGTCAGGTCGAAAAAGCAAACCTTCGACCCATGTCCTGGTGGTCGACACAGAAGACGAAGAAGATTGTGTCAGGGCGCAACGATGGGCAGAACTTCTGGGTGGCTGGGGCGTTGTTTCGGACACCAGGAGGGTTTGCTGGTAGACCGCATTGACATTGTGACGTGACTTTTTGGCGACATCATTGCACCAGAAAATCTATGGATGAGTTTGAAAGAGCGGCACCAATGATGACAAGAGAAGCCCATTTGCGCTCTTGTTTTATTTTCTTTTATTATTGTAAGATATTGCAAATCTGATTTGGATGGTGAGCTAATCGCTAAGTAAGCTATGGGGCTTCCAAGTGATTTCAAAATTATGCGATCTCACGATATGGCCCATCGCACTAATCGTACGGTCCACCGCCCATCGGTTTTCGAGAGCCTGGCAGAATATGGAGAGGAAGGAGAACGTGATGAGCATTTGCAGGCTACTCGATTGAGGCAAGGATGCGGTACTGCGAATCCCACGCAGAACTCGATGATAGGAAGGCCGGAAGCCTTCCACAAAGCAGCTGCCACCTTGCAACTTCCTTTCGAAGTGTGGGCGCTTGTTTTGACCGTCTCCCACACTGAACCGTCACCTGGATTTCGGACATTCGCAGGACTCAACCCCGAGGACGTGTGGCCCCTCCGGAGAGTGTCCAGGTCGTGGAAGTTTCTCGCAGAAAGATCATTCTTCCAAATTTTCAATCGCCCTAGTGATGAGTCTGTGAATCTTCGGAACTTGCCAAAGACACTGGAACGTCTGGTTGGAACGGGACACCTTCGGAATGCCGCGTCTTTTGCATGGGTTCTCGTTCGAGCTGTTATCTTCGCACCATATAGCTCGTCTATCGACAATGACGGGGTGGTGGCATGTTTTGTGGACTGCATTCTTGTGGCCTCACGACAAGTTTCTGCAAGGCTCGAGAAGTCCGCATCTGGCGACGCCAAAGCATTCTGCGGAGAAGTACTGAAAGGAGTATCCCAGTTGCTACTATGTGGCGAGGGGCAGCGTCGACCAAATTCCGTATACGTTGGGGATTTCATTGGCCGCATTCTTATTGGCATAACTTCTCGCGCGGGCGAAGATTATGACACGCTTGTCCATGCGACCCGATCAGATTGTTTGGCGAGCGGCGGGTCACGTCGCATCCAATCATATCCTGACCTTTTCCGGCGTCTGGCATTGCACTTATCACGATTTGATGAGTCGAATCCTATAAGCCAGGACGTGCTTCTCCAATCCTGCGATCGGCTCCTCAGTCTCTCACCCGCGAGGCAAATTTCGCTTCGCGTGGTGGTGAGAGGAGCGCCCGGTGACCCATCGCATCTTGCACACACCATCAACACCATGTGCTCAACGAAGAGCGATGATGACTTCAGAGTTGCTACGGAGATCATCACAGGGGTTTATCGCGGGACTGAAGTGAATGAGTTGGTGTCGGCTCTCTTGATGATTTTGGACACGAATGAAGAGGCTGAGAGCGTTGTGGGGGGTCTTCTTGGAGCAGTGAGTTGCCGAATGCGAATTTCTTTCCTCGCCAGCGACTCAAAAAGCTTCTAGCTATTCCCCATCCGGCCTACAATGACAGGTCATGTGTTGGCGCGAGTGGCGCTCAAGAGCGGTCACCCCAGGAATTGTGTCGGTGGTCTCGTCGTGCAAATGCGGCTTCCGCGGCAACTGCTCCCTCAACTCTTCCACGTTTTGGGCGCCATCTCCAACCCCGCCTTTACGACGCACCTTCCCGCTACTATAGAGGAGCTCCGACTTTCACTCACAGACACTCTCTCCATTTTGCGCAATTGGCCCTCGGCAATCCGCAATGTCGGCCGGGATCTTGTTTCCCCACGACTCAATTCCGGTGCTTGGACTATTGAAGACACCGCCGAAGTTCTGCGCGTGCTTTCGACGAACAATCGGGAGCAAGATGCCGCTTGGTGTGTGGTTGAAGCTGAGATGGCCGGATCGCTGTCGAGGCCCATGCGCGCCGCCCTGCACGGTGCTTATAGACGACGCGCGGAGGACGCTCTCGGATCCAAAGTTTTGGCTCATGACACGCTGCAGGCGCTTGAGTTCCACGAAGAGCTTCTTCGTGCGAGCATGGGACTGGCAGAGGGGAAAGTACGGGGAGATGGTGTTCTGCGAAGGATTATGCTGGGGGGTTCGAAGGGTGAAAGCAGGTTCCGCTGGAAGGACGGTGGGAGAGCACGCCGAGATGATGTTGGCGTTTTTGAAAGACAATGATGGCAATAACCACTCGCGTATCATGTATTTAAGTATATATATGTCATTACGGTCCTATTATTTAGCAGCTCGACGAATACCAGTTCCGTCCAAGACGATTTTGGGTACCCCTTTTGCCAAATAGGGAGGAGGTGCAAGCATGTCTGGAGTGACCCAACCCGGCTCTTGGGCGAGAAGTTGTGGGATGCGGTTTACCTTTTTGGGCAAACCTTTGTCAGCTCACAGCAACAAACCCACAGCTGCATTGAGCGACATGACATACCATTGGTGTGCACGTGAGAACACGCCCCTTGACATCCTTACCCTTGAGCACCATCTTCTCCGGAACGTCACCCCACGCAGTCACAGTAACGTCCTCGCCCTCGGTCAGGGACGGGTCTTCCCCGAAAATGAATCCCACACTTTCGCACACGACCGTGACGCCCTCGTGCGTGTCGACAATGCATCGCACCGTGCAGCCCTTGACGCGGCCTGGCTCCACCCATGCGCCAAGCGCCGACGAGTACAGGCGGGTTTTCGCCAAAACGGGAGAGAACTCGTGTCGCAGTGTGCCCTCGGCGGGTGTCAGAGACAGGCCGCGGGCGATGGAGTAGACGGCGGGCGAGTCCACGGATGGAGCCGTCAGCGAGGGCTCCACAATCTGTGTTTGGAACTCGTCGGGTGTCAGAGTGACGCCCTGGTATTCGGATACTGCGCGGCCATAATCTATCATGTTGACAAGTGACAACCAGCAAGGTGAGGTGAAGGGAAAGATCTCTCTGACAAGACCAGGTAATGACTCATACCTCGGCAGTCCCACGTGATCGAAGCCTCTATGCGAGACATGTTGATCATCATTCCTGCAACAGTCTGCGCCGGAATGCACCAGCCGGTATCGTTGAAACCGGTTCTACACATGTTCAAGAACACGAGTAGTTTTCGTAAGCCAGCAGCTCAGCTTTTCCACCGCTCAACGCAATGGAGCGAACGAACCCGAGGATGCGAACTCCCTTTGCCTTGGCCTTCTCTTCAAGCTTGGCGGCAGTTTCTGGCACATCGCACTCCCATGGAAAAAGCAGTTCCTCTGCAATGCATATGACATCTACGCCACAGTCTATACAGACCGACAGCTGCCCCTCGATTTCTTTGATGAAAGCGCGGGTGGCGAGCATGATAATGTCTGGTTTCGTTTGACGGATGACGTTGGCAGCGTCTGCAGGATCTCCGATAACAAGATCCGCTACCGATTCTGGCAGTGCTCCTTTTGGCTGCCCGCCACCGAACCAGGACGCGGCAGTCTCGTTCCCTGCGATAACGTAGCCGACACGCTTGCCTTTCCGCGCGCTGTTGCGGTCGATGACTGCGACAATGTCCGCAGAGGCCATGGGCTTTGCCAGCACGGAAATGCCCAGAGCGAGCTGGTTCATGAGGCCGAACCCCCAGAATAGCAAACGACACTGCACAGCGCGAATGCGAGCGATCGCGGTTCAGAGAAAAGCGCAATCCGCACCGCGCTCGCAGCAGACAGCAACGCACCTTGCGCGGCTCCATGTGCGCTGTTTTGCGTGCGATCGCGGGGGAGGTCCGCGACGTTTGTGGGGCCACTCGAGGGTCTCATTTGGTCAGGCCACTGTTGGTAGCCTCAATCCAATGTTCGAAATCTACCAGGCGTCGATAGGGGGGAAGCTTAAGCTGAAGGGCGCGGATGCTGCAGGCGTTGTTAAGTGAGTCCCCGGCTCTCCCTCGCTTGCCTGCCCCAATCGCTCATCTCGGCATCCTTCCATCGGATTCGCTCGCAATTGAACACCTCACACCTGCCCCCCCATTCGATTTCTGAAAGAAAAAAGAAGAAGAGGTCCAAAGAGGACAAAGAGCGACTGGAGGAGGCGGTGACTCGAACGCTAGAGGAAAGCGGGGACGGTGCTGGAGAATCGAAGCAACGCGAGGCCCCAAATCCTCCGCCGGTACGGAAGACGAAGGCGGAGCTTGCGTTTGAAGAAGTCCAGAAGAAGAGGGTACGTTTGGCGACTCGGTGTGCTGCCATTGGTCCAGCATTGGAAAGCCTTCCTGCTCTTTCCGCAGCAACAAGAGCGAATATCAAAGTTGGTGACAAAGAGTCACAAAGACCGCGTCCAGGTACGACCCTCGCTTGCTCTCGTGTCAGTGAACCTACAGTGACTCTTTGACTCTTCCTTTTTAAATCTTGCGTTTGAAGGAGTTCAATGAACGACTCGAAAAACAGACGGAGCACTTCGACATCCCGAAAGGTGAGTTCTAATTTGACTACATTTCGTGTCATCGCCTTCTCAAGCTCTTTTTCTTCTTCTGGCGTTTTACAGTCGGTCCTGGGTAGTAGTCGAAGAAGACCTCCCACCAATGATTGTTGCACTATTCCACTATTATTACATTTACGAAATCAAAAGAAAATCAACACTGTCACATTTTTCTGTCTGGAAATGAATATTGCTTGAAGTTCGGGATGGGATATGTACAACCTCCCCCTCAACACCTCCGCACACAAACTGCATATTGACAAGCTTCGGGATATGCAATAAAGATTTAATCAGAATAAGTACAAGTGTCACGTTCTACAATTGCGCCTTGGCCTTCTTTTTCCCGCCTCCCTCGACCTTCTTCCGCCTCGCCGCGTCCATCTCCGCAAGGACAAGTTTGGACGGATCCCGGTTGCCGGCGCCAATTTCCCACCAGTTGTCCATCTCGCGCAGCGTCATGGCCCACATGGCCTGTGTGACGGGCAGGCGCTCGTCGGCGTACTGCTTCAGCACTTGCGCGACCGTTTTGCCCTTTACGAGACCGTCGCGCAGGGCGGGGCCCAGCATGGCGCCGTCTTCGATGGCGGTCACGGCTGTTGTGGTGTGGTTGGGGTGGGGTTTGGGGCATGAGTTGACGTTAGAAATACGATCGCGCCGAAATTTCGAATCGAGACCCTCACCTCCACGACCAAGGTATGGGATCATAGCGTGGACGGCATCACCCATGAGGAGAATTCGTCCCTGGAGAGAGTATGGAACATCGGGAAGGTGCTTGAGCCTAACAAACAAATGGGACGTTTACTTGTCTGCGGGACTCCCGAATTCTTGCTCTTGAGCTCACCTCCAGACAGTGAAACCAGCGTTCAGGGCGTACTCAAAACTCTTGGCGAGTACGGGGTTCGCGGCGTGTTCAAGATTGGACATGCGGATACCGATCTCTCGGAGTTGCTCGAACGGCGTTTCTTCGAGCGTTTGACCGGCAGGAAGGTTCGCGTTTTCCCAGGGTTCTGTACGGAATCAGAAAAGGTTATAGTGGCACCGAGGAAATCGAATCAAGGTACCGAAACTCACTTCGGACTTCCAAAAAAATGCAAAGCTCGTCGTTTCGGAGGGGGAAGATTCCGGCAGTGCTGTCCTTTGCCAGACTTGTCAAACTTGTACATTCGACGTTTACCATATGGCGAAGCTTTTCGGTGATGGGGTCCTTGGCGTCCTTTGGAATTCGGGCGAGAAGGTAGATCGAGCCGATGTCTGTGACGACTGGCATGCTCTCAGGGATGTACTTCAATCGGAATTGGGAATAAATTCCGTCTAGAAGAAACATCGAGGAAAGAACATCGAGCCCATCAGTAATGTTACACATTTGACGATTACGATATCGATTTGAAATCAAGTCTCACCTGAAGCAATGAGGAAATCCCCCTTTGCCGTGGTACCGTCTGCAAAATTAAGCTCCACGCCACCACCGTTCTCCTCCCACTGCCTCCAGCTGACGATCTGCTTGTTGTACTGAACCTTGTCCTTTGGCAGCGTGTCTATCATGGCTTCCAGAAGCGCCGCGCGCTTCGCCTGTCCAATGTATTTCCCGACGTCTGATCCTTTTGGCACGACGCGGGACCAGATGGGCCGACCGTCGCCGTAGACGTAGCGAACCTCCTTCAGTTCAGTCACCAAGGGGTCCACCTTGTCTCGGATGTTCATTCCCTTATCGCCAAAGACGGCGTCCCATCGTTCACGGTTGCCCCTGTGTGGATATGCTCTGTGAATGGCCAGACACCAGGTTGGAATCGGGACCCAACTCACAGTGCCAGAGAGTATTGCACACCGACGTGCTCTCCAACGTGTTTCTTCATCTCAAAAAGCTCGTACTCGATCTGAGGTAGGCTGGGGTCTGAGCCATCGAAGGGAGGAAGGAGCTGCAGATGTCTTCGGATCGACGATGCCGAGCTGATGCCGCCGGGACCGGCGCCAACGATGAGGAACTTGACAGTCTTGCGAGGAGAGTTGGACATTGGAAGTGGTGGGATATTTGATCGAATCGTGCGCCCAAATGTACTTCTGAAGGGTAGTTAGCCCGCCAACGATTTTTTGACGGCCCGAATCCTTTTTTCGAAAACGGAACATGCCGTCGAAACAACTGCCCCTGATACCTGAATGACTCAAACCAAAAAAAAAATCATTTGCATTTGCGGGAATACTCTTCTACAAAGGTTCAGCTATCTTAGCTATCAATCTGCAAGTCTCCGGCCAGCACCAGACGACAGTGGTGCACCAGATGGATCGCGTCGACTCGCAGGCGGGAGCATTGATGTAAACCAGTCGGAGACTCCGGAACTTTCCGGGGGTGCCAGTCCTTGAAGTCCCCCGGAAGCCGTCGTCGGATGTTGCTGAGAAACTGTACTCGCCGCAGACCCGAGGAACCCCCCACGTCCATGAGACTCCTGCGCGTTCGGAGGATCCAGTTGAACGATTCGCCCTCCGCGGCGAACTTGCCTACTTTCGCCTTCGCTCCACCAGCGCCGCCACCCCTGGAGTTCGTTTCCGATCCAGGTGACGACATCCTCGTCGGTATAAGGACGTCGTTGGTTCAGGACCTTTGCCGCAACAACGGCTCCCGCAAATCCTTGGACCATATGCCGCCATGACTGAACTCCTGCTGTGAGGGACATGATCACTGGGAAATAGAGTGGTTGCACGGGGAACACTCCAAACACATTTACTGTGGTGGTTGACGGTTCCAGGAACGCCCAAAGAAAAAGAGTGGAAAGCTCAAGCTGGGGCGAGAGTGGTCGGAAAAAGGTAGGGTCGTATTTGGCTGCATCAGGATCCCCGGCGGGAAGGATCAGGTTGAGAACAATTTCAGTCGCCAAGATGGTGCCCGCGGAGATGAGTTGGAGGTGTAAATAGGTATTCGTGCTTGCCCAATCATAAAGCTCCTTCATTCGCCTCTCTGGGGACAATGATCCCCAATTGAGAAACCCTTCGAATGATGACCCCGTCTTCGCTTCCACCTTCGATCCGTAGTCGAACATCATCCATCCGCGGCGGGCTACATCAAACGTCGACCATCCGAGGACCATGAATGATATTGGAATGCGGTAAAGCTGTAGTCGCGGGACGAGGGCGTAGGATGGATGGAATAGGGTGACGGTGGGAGATGGGAAGAGTCCGATCGATTGGACGACGTGAATTGAGACACCAGCTGCGATGTGAAACGTTGTGAGAGGATACGAAACCGCGAATGTCTGGGTTACATGTATCAGAGGATGGTAAATGAGAAACAACTACGCTTCTCTGGCTCACCTCGGCGTAGCGCTTCAGTGGCCCCAATATTGCGGGAGCGTTGACTCGTGCGATCGCTGCATACGCTGATATTTGTGCTGTAACACTCGATCCGTCCCCCGACTGTCCGTTCCGCTGGTTTGGCCTTCCCGCATATGGTTGCGAGGAATTCGAGAGTGCGGGCGCTGCCCCATAGCCAGGTTGAGGATAGTTCATACGCGAAGCCGGCGCTGGAGCAGTATTTGTGGCCCCATCAACATTCATTAGTGTTGCTGGCTGCCACGTGTAACCAGACGAGGGGGATCCGGGGCCAAGGGTCTGCCCGTCTGAAAGTTGCGTCCAGTACGAGTCTATCGATTGTCCGGTATCGCTCGACATGGGTGTTTGGGACGATGCGGGATTTCTTCCGTTTGGACGGCATCGGCCCGGTTGCTTCTCAAAAGAATCGCCGCTTCACTTCTTCGATTCCCAATGGTGGCAAGAACCGTTCGGCTTGCATTTCTCAACGGTGGCCATAATACAGGAGCCTTTTTCGAGAAGCACGGGGGAAGAAGGGACTGGTGAGGATCGGCTCATGGATGGTAGGCGGGATTTGGATTGAAAGCATATGCTTTTGTTCAGGTTCCAGAGGCTTTTCGAGAAGGCAGCAGCGACTTACTACTCTCATTTAAACCTGGAAATCGACGTGGTGGAATACAACCCGCTCAATCATGAGTGGCCAAACCTTGACTTCGCGGAGTCCACCACTGAACGTGCGAAGGCAAAGGAAGGCGGGGCTCTGAGTCCACTTTCAAAGGAAGCAAAGTGGGACGCAATTGTAATCCCTGGGAATAGTTGAGTTGTTCGAGCGGCGTGGTTCATTCCTGCTCTGAATGGGCTTCTTTCGGCAACGAAGGGCACGGCGTCTACGAAGCAGAGAGCCAACCATGGATTGCGAATCTGTTATCGTTTATGAAGATGGCTTGGGAGGCGACAGAGCTCCCAATTGTAGGAGTGTGTTTTGGTCACCGTGGGTCTTTCAATCTGAATGATGAGCAAGCAACACGATCATTTCACCTCATACACCAGAGATTATGGCCAAGGCACTGGGTGGGGAAGTTACGCTCAATCCGCAAGGACTCGAAGATGGTATTACGGCAATTCGTTTGACTGACGAAGGGCGAAGAATGCTGGGAACAAGTAAGAGCTCCTTCGCAATCAATGCTGCTCATCAGGTATTTTGCGTCTTTTGTGATGTTGCGAAAGAAAATTTTGTCATTGGTGACGGTGGAATTCTAGGACGCTGTTATCACCATGCCGGTGACTCCTGGGATTGTAAACATGGGTACAACGTCCCTTTGCGCTTTCCAAGGGATGCACCTTCCTGGGCGCCTCCTTACTGTCCAAAATCACCCTGAGCTTACCGTGCCAGCGACTATTGACGTTGTCTCTACCCATGGAATGGACCAGGCAGCGTTTGAAGCCTGGAGAGAGAGGCAAGTGGAACTGGAACAGAAAGGGTTGGACGATGTTTGGGTTGGTGGAAAGCTACTGGGGTTCATTCTTCGTGGTGGGAAGTCCATACCAAGCGACGTTGAGTTGGAAACTGGAAAGGTATAAGTGTCGCCCTTCTACTTTATGTGGGATTGAGGTTATTGAGTTGTACACAATAGATTATCTTGTTATGGTAGTCCATTCGGGCTTGCTTTTCGCTTTCATGGCGATTCTTTTTTGGCTTGGTCTCAAGATTCTTTCGTACTTAATTTTTCTGCACGGATGATGATGTAACTCATCTCCAGGTTGATATCGAACGGCCGAATGAAAAGTATTAACTCGCGGTTACAGTCACCTGGGTCATTTGCGATATGTTCAGAATTGTCCCGAAAACGACAGGCTTGAGCGATAAACAGTGACTGTTTCAACCAGCATACCATCCCCCTTCCTTTTCCCCTCAACCTCAGGGTTCTTCGATTGTCTGTCACGGCGATAATTGTGGTGCTGGGTTAGGGTTTTCTCCTACTTCCTGCGTGCACAACGATGGGGCGTACAACATATCTCCTAGGATAGTTCAAGCTTCGCGATGTACAACTCAATTCATAATATTCATCATTTCCCGAGACCATTACAACAATATCAAGCAATAGATACTGTCATCCCACCAAAACCAAATCCCCTGTTCGGTCGTAAAACGAGCATGCACCAACGACTCCGACCTTCCCATCCCATGAGCGATCATCCCAGGACCAGTCCACACCATACGCCAGCCTCCTTTCACTCCCTTCTACTTCCTCTAATGCACCCCACCGGCACAGCTCTCTCGCCTTGCCCTCAAGAACGTCAACATCCACTACTGACCATCCCCCTCGCATCAATGCTAAGGCAGCGAGTCCTTTCAACGCCCCACCATGTCCGCTATAAGCAGTTGGATGCCACCGGGACCTCCAAGCGCCGACTTCGTCATCCCTGGTCCCGTCTCGCAAATTGCTCATGTCCAGATCACACACTACCGACTTTGCACGTGCACGAGGTCCCGACGTGCCGAGGACACGAACGTCGTGGAGCATAACATGCTGGTCGTATGACGTGGAGAGAAAATACGGGAGGTTTGGGTAAGGGCTTATCGACGTGACGCCAGAGGAATGGCTGGGAGTAAAGCGAACGTAATGAGTAGAGTCCCAGGCGTCGTCGAACTTCGCGAAACAGAACGAACCATTCAACTGTCACCAGCGGCCTCGAACTCCCTTCCCGTACGTCCCACATCTTAATTAAGGCATCGTCCGCTCCAGAAAGCACCGTGTTTATTCCGCCATCGTCCGTGCCAAAGGACACACACCACGTTTCAAGTTCGTGAGCTTTCCAGACGCGTACCGGGTTTAGACTAGTAGGTGTCACTGTAAGGACAGCAAGGTGGCCAGAAGAGTAGCAGGTGGCGATGGAAGGGGTAGCAGTTGCGGTTTGTGAAAGAGAAAGAGAGAGAGCGAGTGGTGGAACAGAAAATTGCTCCGATAAAGGATTGGAGACAGTTGTACTCTGTTCGAGGGTAGTGTGTTGTGACGATGCTGTGTCCGGTCGGGATCGAACTTGCAGTAGCGAGACAATGCCCGTAGAAGTAGCGACAGCCATCATAGGAGAGCTATTTATGGGTTCATGGAACCTTGTATGACAATTGATGCCAAAGGCAAAGGAGGTATCGCGTTCAGAAATATGAAATACTTAAGTTAAATCCCGATTCGTTTCTTAAGCGTCACCTTTTATGAATTGTCCTCAGCTCGTAAGACAGTTCCACTCACCATTTCATGTCGAGAACTCCTCCCGAGGTGGCAGTAGAATGCACTTCGGTACTAGCAAAATTTGTCAAGAGGCGTTTCTCAAGGATCCAATGGATGGCCTTGTTGTAGCTTTGTGTTGTTCTTCACCTTGACCATTCGGAGTCTGCCTCCCGGACTGTCTTTCTCAGATGTATTGCCCCATCGCGCACTTGTACCTCCTCTCTCTTGTCGGTACTCTCCGCATTCGTCACGGCTTTCTCATCCGTGCTCTCGTTTGCGGTTTCCTCGTGTCTCACTTGTTCTTCCTGGAGCTGATAAGTCCCCACGGCAAAAATATCGTGGAATCCGTTTATGGGGCAGAATTCTATAGCGTCAGCGAACAGCGGCGTCTGCCATGTCGAAGTTTTGCGGATGGTCATTTTGCGAAGGATGGCTCCGGCGAATTGTCCGCAGAAACTTCAATGATTCGACGAATGAGGGTACCGGGGTACAGCACACAGTACTTCTTCGCGTACACCAGTACTCCAGTGCAGTCTTCGTCGAAATGTCTCGGGTTTCGTCTCCATCGCCGAGCATTTTCCAACCTCCCCTCCACGTTGCCAAATCGGCGTCTGCGATCTCCATCATGCGATACCCGCTATCAACAAAACGACCTTCGCACAAATGAATCAAAGTGTTTTGGGCTCTTCAGGTGGTCGGGAAGCGTTACTGGACACGTTCGCGATGGAGGACCTCTCTTGCAGGCCAATGTCCCAAATTCCAGATTACATCGGGAAAGCGGCCATCAGCTCTCTGCAAAGAGGTGTACGTACAGCAACGAATGCGCCGGTCATCTCTTTCTTTTCACAATTTGATGCTTTAGACTCGTCTTCTTCAACCGCGAGCGATACTTCTCGGGAGGAGTTTCCTTCGTCGGATGAAACACCCCTTCTCGTCTCTCCTTGGTGGCTCAATGATCATCTTAATTCTCGATCGTCCGGGTCAGAGTCCCCAAGTGCAACGCGAGTCATCCCCATTGATTGTACCCACCTTCCACGACCTTTCCTCACGGAAGATAGCGAATTATACTGGAGACCTGGCGTGAAAGAAGGAGCATACGGTGGACTCTTTGAATTTTACGCCAACAACTGGAGAGATGGAATCGTTGGATTCGAAAAGGCTAACATTCCTGTGAGTAAATGGTGCAATACATAACCAGCAAATCACGTAAGCTGGGCATTTGAAAGATACTTCGCTCGTTGAAGCGGAGTGATTTGTTCTTGTGGCCGTTGCAAGGGTCGGGATTTGTTATCAAGTCCTTTCAAGTCGCATTTGCAATTATCTGACTGATGATCTGCAGTCGTCGACCTTCCTTCCCCTCCATCGTCTCGCCGATTTCCTCAGCAAACACCCTTTGAAGCTCCCGCTCGCTGATGATTTCGCATCTTGGTGCTCTGATAATGGTATTAGAAAACAGGACCACGTTGTGCTGTATGATCAACGTGGGATTGGAAGTGCACCACGCGGAGCTTGGATGTTCAAAGTGAGTTTTTTGGTAGCAGCGGAGTCTGGGTCCACCCAAGCAATACAATTGATACGGTCGATTTGCGGGCGGGAAGGTTTTTGGTCATGAACGTGTCTCCATTCTCTCCGGTGGACTGCCTGCTTGGACTGGTTCGGGTTTGCCGACTGCCACGGGATCATCGCCAAGGTCTTCCAATTCAACGGAGTCAACGATATCGGAACCAGATCTGTACGAATGCTCCCTGAGTCGAGACTTGGCACTGGACTACAATCGCATGTGGGATGCAGCAGTGAACATGTTTCTCGAACCCGAAGGATGGCAGATAATTGACACGCGGAATCAGCGATTGTGAGTTTGTCCTTATATTTGTTGGATATTGTTCCTTGACGTTCTGCCTTTTATCCATTCCAAATCTTAAAAACAAGCCACACTGGTCTTCTCCTTTCCCCTATTCACCAACCATTTCTCCCGACCGGACACATACCCGGTACTATCAACATTCCGTACACGCAGTTTCTCACCGATGACCAATCTGCGTTCCTCCCTCCGGACAACTTGCACTCGCTGTTTGTAAATAATCGGGTCACTCCTGGACGTCGAACAGTCTTTTTTTCGTCCTCATCAGTGGGGGCCTCAGTAGGTTGGGTTGCGGCGGTCCTCTCCGGTGGATGGCGAACCGATCGTGGTGCTCCACACAACGTTGCCGTTTATGACGGGGGCTGGGGGGAATGGGCCGCTGGGCGTAACAGTTTGATAAAGACGGAAAGGAAGTTCGAGAGAAGAAATAGATGGGTTTAGGTACCCTGAAACAACGATGTGTACAATTTTGAGCAGCATTCGGATCGTATCTGATTTCACACTACAAGTTTGGCTTGGCCTGCATGGTTGTCCCATGCCCACTGTGCCTAGGCGACCCACTCTCCTTTCGTCCGAATGCTATCCGCGCTGGAATATTCGCCATGAAATCCAGGCCCTTCGATTCATCCTCAGAAAGAAACGAGGGGTCCCGGTTGAGGAGACGATAGTATCTGATTTGACACATGGACGCCCACAAATGTTCCATGTCAAATGAATGCAACAAAGGAACTATGCGGAAGGTACTTACAGGGGTTGAAATTGGACCCACATGAACTTTGGGTTAAAGAGCTGCCCAGTTTGGACAGCGACTTCGTGTGGAAGCTTAATCGTCTTCCCAGCAGCTTCGGCTAGCACTTTCAGGTTTCCAGAGGATGTTACATTGCATTTCGTCAAGAATCCTCATCCGACTAGACACTCACTTTGCACTTTGCAGCACTTATCTGCGAAGATAAAGTTGTAGGCCATCTTCACAGAGTGTCAAAATAAAATAGTTTCCCGCAGTTCTGTCAGGAAATTTTCGTACCTCATCCACGGTTTCACCGACGGCCAGCAATCCGTGATTTTGGAGAATAACCTTCGTATGGAGTTTCATTAGACCTCTCAAGATAATTGCCTTGAAACTTTGTGTTCGTGGGTCTCACCAGCCGAGCTCGCTTTTCATTTATAATTTTGCCGTAGATCTCCCCTTCCGACACGTCCAGAACAGGGCCCTCATATTGATCAAACAGTGCTTGCCTTTGGTACTTTTCACGTTGCAACAGTCCACGTTATTTCCACGTGGTGCACCACCCCTGTCGGCCCCACACTTACAAACGCGCAGGCATCCTGACTGATAGGCTCCAGGACCTTACCCAACGCAGAAAACGCGACTCCATTATCCGAGTGCGTATGTACTGCGGCGCGGATATGTGGAGACGTCCTGTATATGCCGCCGTGTATAGCAAATGTGGCAGAGAGGACGGGCTGGGGGAACGCGGACAGACCACAATTCTTCCAATCGCCGCAAACAATGCCATCTGTTTACGCTGACGCACCCTGTTACCGACAATCATTTCTCCGGCCTGGTTAAGCATGCAAAGGTCTCCCGCGGTGATGTTGGAGAAGTGCACGCCGATCGCTAAGACGGAGGAGTAGTCTCAGTTGCAGTAGATACTTCGAGTACCCCATAAGCCCAGTTTACTGACGGTTGACCCAGTAGCAGTCAGCGAACTCCGGATCTCTGAATGTTGCATGTCCAGCATTTCTGACAATGACGCCGGTCCAACAATGAGCTCCACCCGGATTCGAAGCGTCTGAATCACACTCTCACCCCGAATCGAATCCGTGCTCCGCCCAAACGCGGAACGCTGCTGCTAGTCTCTGTCTCATGTGGTGACGTTCCTCGTCGACGGTCTGTTGAATGGCAGGAGTGGCTATTCGAAAACGATCTCTCATAAAGTAGAGCGATGCCGGTCACGTACCCTGAAGGTTGGAAACACGATGCGTCTCATTGAGGCAGCCGCTGTCTTGGTGATGTCTGTACCGCGGGGCTTCTTGCCACCATCGATTGCTTTCTTTCGTTGGTCCGGGGAGAACGCGAACGGAGCTCTGGAGGAAAGCCCAATTGGGGCCATTGATCGTGGTGTGGGGTAGACGGAAAAGTTCGGTTGTCCGATTCCGACTGCGGAAGCAATCTTCACCAGTGCTCGAATCAAGGCCACATAAACTGGAAGGTTCTTGTAACTGGTTTCCGTAATACATAACGATCTATTGCCAACTTGGAAAAGTGCAAGGCCGAAAAGAAAAACGAAGCTTGTCATCAATAGGCATGCATTATTGCTAGAGTGCGGTATCAAATGTACAGTCTTTTTCCAATTATTTATAGGATACCCGGCAACACCTCTGAAATCTGCGACAGTTCGTCCACTCCAAAGTGCGCGTAAGGAGAATACCACTTCTCCCCGGCAAGCGGTACCCTTGTCCCCGAGGGCCATGGAGCTCCGGGCCACCACGGAAGGTGAGATTCCCTGGGTGGCAGGCGAGGTATGATATCTGATACGACCGAAGACGGCAGTTGAGTCGTTGAGAGTACTGTTGGGTCGGTGGCACGGTCAACAGGGGTGGGCGTGGGAGGGGAAGGGTCGAAATTGGGGCTTTCCAAGTCTTCTTCATCCTGGAAGGGTTCCGATGGTGTGTGAGTATGGGACACGTCTGCAGCTGCGATGTGCACTGCAATCCAGCCTGGAAAATGCCGCACCCTGTGAGTACTTGACTGTCAACTGTGTGACTTGCGAGTCGCGACGCACCGTACTCTAACGCCCCCACGCAATTCCTCGGCGCGTCGTCGATGAACAAGCACCGCTTCCTGTCGTCCGCATTCTCTGGATTCAGTCCTGCCAGCTCCATGGCCTTCGCCCACATTATTGGGAAAGGCTTGCACGGAAAGTCAGGCTCGGCATAGTCGCATGCGATGATGCGTTGCCGGGGGAACAAATCGGCCAAGTTGAGGAGGTCCAGGACCCGGAGAGAGTGTGGGAGGGCTGAAAAAAAGTTCTGTGAATTGTTTTACATCGAGGCCTGGTCACGTTTGAGTCCTTACCTGCGTTGGTGAGGATATATGTTGGATACCGTTCGCAAAGGGTAGTAACCAACTGGGTCGTTCGTGGATCGGGTTTCAGTAGCGTTTCCAGGGGAATCGATCCACTATTAGAAGTGTGGGTCGGCGAGGTTTTGACTGTAAAGATTGCTACCAGTTTCAAACTTACTCGACCATTCGATCATATCTGGCTTGACCACCATCGCGACAAAATTTAAACATCAGACGTAAACAACAACTATACGCGTTGCCGCTCACACCAATGGATCGACCCCGTGCCATTTCACCATCCCCTTGATTGAGAGCCCAAAGTCCCTGTAGTATCTGTGGATGAAGGCGGTTGCTTCTTCGCCGTTCCTGGAGAAGGAATCATCGAGTAATGTTGATGAAGACACAAACCAGCAGTGAACACTCACCAACCCAGCTTGTCCTTGACGAAAGAACGCATGCGGATAGACATATGCTTAGAAACACCCGCTGATACGGGGTAGAGCGTGTTGTCAAGGTCAAGGAAGACAACTGGGCCTCCATATGATGGTGAAGGCAGGAATATTTTGGCTGCATTCTGATGGAGATGGGCGAGATGGGTTGCAGACGACATGGCTGATACGTTCGACGAGTGGCGCAGTAGGAGAGAAAGCCGACGAAGGGCTCCGATTGGCATTCGCTCTCGCTCGCTTTGGAAGAACTGAGATGCCGGATGAACTTCTGCCGACCACAGTGGAGTGTCTTTCTGGCGTATTTACTTCTCTATCGCATCCACCACACAAAAACTGCAGCGTGAGACCAAATACTATCGAAACAGCACCAGCTGCGCACATATTCATTCGCCACCATCACACCCATCGTCCCCACCCCGTCTGCGCTTCCACAACACCCCTGGCGCTCCTCACCCCAAACTCAATCCTCTTTCCTGCTTCCTCTCCTAGGTCTTTGAGCCACTCGAGCTCGTCTAATCGACCGCAGAGGAAGTCGAAAGTGGTGCTGAATGGAACCGAGGACAAGGTTTCCGAGGGTGCAACGAGGGAGGGGTCTTGCGTGAGGTGGATCTCGGAGGATGAGAGGGCGAGGGAGAGGGAGGCGCGGCGGAGGTACCACGAGAGCTGTTGGCCACGCCAAAAACGGATGTTGGAAACCCCAACACAGGAGACGCGGTGATTGCAAACTCACGTCTGTGCTCCTGCAACCCGCAAGCCACCATATTTCGTCCGCAGTCTCGGCGAGATGTTGCACTGCGTAAGGCAAGTTGTGCGGAAGTGCCATGGTAGCAATGGCCTATCGGCGTCCGCGTAGAGGGTGATTTCCGGTCGCCGCGTAGTGCGGTTATAGTGTCGTCAGACATTGCAAGCCATATCGCCTGAAAGCGCCCATCAAAACTCACGTCCGCCCAATGTTGGCCAACTTTGGTAGTCATTCCCAGCCGAACGAGTGTCACCGCACGAACCCGTTCTCCCAAGGACATCGCGTCCCATCCTGTACTGGGCCATTGTCTCACGCTATAGCTGGGCACGCGCCCGTTCACTGTCTGCACCTTGGGGTTGCTCGCGAAACCCTTCTTGTCCGCTTCCACCTCCCCCGCGAGGTCCTGCTTGCACGCCTTCCAAAACTCCTCCACGAGCTCCGGACTGCCCTCTCTTCCGGCGTAGTTTGTCCTGGGGAACATTCCCAGCGCAGAGGAGGAGAGGTCAAGGTCGGACAACGAGGACACCAGTGCGGAGCGGGTGAAGCCCAGGCGGGGGACATGATGGGAGAGCGCGTGGTCGAGGATGGAGTGAACGGTCGTGGCGGGCGTAGAAGGGTCTGCGGCTGCTGCCGATGGCGAGGGACGAGTGGATGAGAGACATCGAAGGACACTCGATCGGGCAGACGGCGCGGACAGGGAGCCTCGCACTCGTGGGGATTGGGGGCGTAATCCAGTAAACTGGCGGATGCTTCGGGAACAAGCGACGGCGGGGTTCGTTTTTGTTAACATTGTTTATGATGACAAGGACCGAATGAACACAAATCGATTGATGCTACAATGGTATCATCATTTTCACATTGTTCAGACGAAAAATGGCGCCAAACAGTAAAGTGCTGATTAGTGTATATACATGTGTCGCGTACGTCGCTCTCCTGTTTGAGAGACATGCGCAGAGACCTTCATTGCTCATCTGCCCGTTGCGCGGCCGCTTTGGCCCTCCGCTCTGCCGCCTCGAGAGACAATCTTCGCCGCTCCGCCATCGCATCCGCATTCGCGCTTGATCCCGCCGCACCCGATGGTTGCCCAACAGAGGCAGGGGTGCCACCTCCCAATTTGTGTCCGGCCTCCTTTGTCGTTCGGCGTCGTTTCGCGCCACCAGTGCCTCGCTGCTCCCTCTCTTCCCCGTATTGGTAGTCCCTGTCTCCTTCCTCGTCGCTCCCCAACTCCTCCTCCCCGATAATGACACTGGCGACGGTGGCAACGCGAGAAGTAGAGCTCGCAAGTGCCAAGAGCTTCACCCCGTCGTCTAGTTTTGTTGGCTTGGCGGGCGAGGCGGCGTGAGCATTGTTGGCGCGCAGAGTCTTTGTGTTGGGAGAGGGTGCGGGGAGTCTCGTAGTGCCGGTGAATGTCTCCTCTTCCTCCTCCGTGTCCGACTTTTCCTTGACTTTGCGTTTTTTACGTTTCTTGCGGGGTTTGGGTGCTGGCGATCCCACCTGTGCTGTGTCAGCGAGGGCAGACGGAGATGCTAAAGACACTGGTTGTGACTCTCCGGTGTCTCCGTTTCCAGACTGATGCGCAATGTCTGTGTCCGGTGAGTCATTCACCGCCCGATCTTGAGTCGGCGTCGTGTCTGTCTGCGGAAGATCCTCCATGTTTAGATCCACATTCACTGAATGGGACTGTCGGTGCGAGGTGGTTTTGGTCTGACCGCAGTTAACGTCGTTGAGCTCTAATTCTCTATGCTCTAAAATGTGCTTTTATCCTTGCGCATCATACAATCTACGTATTTCGGTGGTATCCGTACGTATTCGGGTTACAGGGCAGCAGGAGTTCTCCTCCACAAACTTGTATATACACGGGTAGCAGAACACGTACCCTGAAGGGAGCATGGCGGGATTAGTTCGGGGGGTATTACAAATGGCGCATTGCTCGGGAAATTCGGGAAGTGGTAGTCCAGTCGGGTCAGGCTGAAAATAATGATAGTGGTGAGCAAAATCCGAACACAGCTCAGTGCACCCTGCAAGTATCGGAACTCTTCTCTTACTTCTATACGAGGGGGAGGTCTGGGGATAGGCTTTCCACCCTCTGCCTTTTTCGCGAATCCGCTTTGGTACCACCATTCGAGGAACTTGAGGGCGAACATTGACAAAGGTAAAGCGACCTTCAAAGCCTCTAAAACGCGCCGCAGTATCGAGGTGACAACTTGCACGGCTGTCTTGTTTTCCGATTGTGGCGCTGGTCCAGGCGGTTCCATGTCCCGCTGCCAACAGAGTCGTTGAGATTCTATAACCCCTGTCGAATTGAATCAGGCCACTCACCCAATCGAGTCGCTTTATTTCAACCCCCAAGAGGTAGAGCCATGGTGAGAAATATCGCGTTCGTCCGTACATGTAAAGAACCTGCCAGACGAAGAGCGCTAGACCGTACAAGGCATTCACGTAGGGATAAGCTCTTCGAAACCCTCGCCGGAGGAGAAGTTTGAGTGGGCTCTTCATTGGAGCCAAATACTTGTGAGAGAGATTCGTTGTTGCGACACTGGGACGAACCCACTTGCCCTCGCGTTTGTCGGGCTTCCTCTTCTTCATCCTCGTCCCCAAACATTTCTGCCCCTCCACCAACTTGTTCATATAGTTCCTGCAGCTTCGATCGTACGTATGGTACTGCGATCTGTGGGAGCGTCGAGTCGCAAGACGTTCTAGCAATCCTGCTGGGATGTTCCATCTCTCACCAGAGTCGCGAGGGAGCCCCACCGCTCTCGGGAAGACAGTTTCTCCCTTTTCCTCGCAGTCGGTGCTCGCTTTAGTCCGTAGAAGTTCTCCTCGAAAGAGCCGTCTGAGAAGAGTCAAGTTCGCCGTGTTCAACCTTCCGTCGTTCCAATCCGACCTCACCATGTTCCCACAGGTAATACGCCTCAATGAATCCGAAAACAGTCGCGTACAGCTCTTCATGTCTGTTCACCAGCGGGAGCAGGAGGCGAGGATACCGTGGTGCGAAGACCTTTGAGACCATTCAGACAACGACGCGCACCGGTCGAGTCCCAACTTGAGCTCGCTGACTCGCCGAGGAACGCTTTTGGAGCCACTCACAGTTAGAAAGTATCTCATCGCCGGCTGCAGACGATCCCTGATGTCTTCCAATGTCGACAGCTCAAAGTAGGATGGCCGGAGGGGATCGGATTGGTCGAACGTGGCGGCGAGAAACGACGCTGCCATGGCTTGAATGTGTTGACGAGGAGGCGGAGGAGAAGCAGCGGGGGTGATGTACGTGAGTCTCGGAAGTGTACTTGAGTGAAACTGTTTTAGTTCCGATCGGCAACCTGACTTCACCTTCGTCCCCCAACATTACTACTCTCACTTGCAAAACCAAGTCTTTGACCCGACTTGTGTGCAAAAGTCGCCTTTGCAATTATTGAAGATAGTTTCGTCGCCCTCAGGGTGTACTGCGCGATTTGTTACCGCTCCGCTAAAAATGAGAAGCTCGAAATGCGCCGACTCCGTTTGATACCGTAGATTGAGTATCCGCGAAATGTGAGGGAACTTAGGATTCAGGTGAGGTGGCGCCGGAAAGCCAGCAGAGGTTTTTGGTGTGCAACTCCGCAACCTTCTCCCCTCCTTTCAGCAAATGCGGGTCGCGATCACCCCGCATTCTCGATAAATCTATTTGCGTCCAACACACGTTGACTAGCCCCGTGGCCGGGACATTCCCCACACCGGCGATCCAATCGTCAAAACTCTTTCTGTTTCGCTGTCTCGCATGGAACCGAGATTCCCCAGATTTCCTCTGCGGAGACTAAAAAGCAGCGCTGATGTTTCTGAGAGCTCTTCGCGAGGGTCAGCAGATGAACCCAACTTCGGCTTGGCGGAGACATCGATGCAGGATGGGCCGGAGCTGAATTCGCGAGAGGAAGGATTGTCTAGCGGACAGAAACGTCGGACGCTGCCGAGAGCATCTTCTTGTAAGTAAAGGAGAAACAAGGTGCAGCGAAGGGGGGCTCCACCGCCTTAATCGTTTCTTCCACCAGTTGCAGCTGGGCTGTTTGGATCGTCCGGTTCAACCTCGTCGGAATCCTCCCCCCGAAAGAGCATGAGTTTTCTCCCTACGCAACAGTTTTCCTTGAGGTCTTCGCGAAGTTCGCTTTCAGCTCGTCCTGCATCCCGCACGGCCACTGGAGAATCCACGAACGAATCGGAACATCCCATTGTTGCCCCTGCCCCAAAGATACCCCACGCCATTCGACGGCAGCTTTCGACGGACGTGTCTGCGGAGGGCTCCACCATTGGTGAAGATCCCCGGGCGAACCTCAACGATATGGAGTTTCGGACGCTCTTCCCTGCTGCGGTTCCTCTTACATTCGAGAATCCCGACGTGAAACGCTTTGCGTCTCTGCCACGACCCTCACGAGACCGGTCGGCGAGCAGGCAGTCAACAGCAGAGAAAAGAACCTCCCGATTTTCACTGGAGCGGCCAAAGTCCTGGTTCAGTGGTCGATCAAAATCCCAGGAACCCAGGCAATCTGTTGACATTCGTGGGTCCACAACAGAAACGACATCTCTACCGAGGAGGATACTTCGCTCTGTGCGAAGCTCCATGAGTATGGTGACTCCGCCCCCATCCCCTTCCCTCGCCCCATCAATACCTCCCTCCGGGTCACCCAGAGTCTCTTTGGACGGAGCTGCAGCTTCTGGGGCAAGGAATGAGGACACTCACAGCCCTGCGCCCTCGGACCAGAAGGCATTGACACCTGCCACCCCTGCAACTCCGGAGAGTTTGTCGACTTTCACACCACAATCTTCATCCTCATCACCATCCCCACCGGAATACATCGCTCCGACTCGAAGATCTTCTCTATACGTGTTGAGTCGAGCGACAACGCCGCGAAGCTCCTCTCCACAACGCATCGTCGCTTCGCCTGAGCCACCCGCGTCACAAGCGCAAGAGCGTTTCACTGATCTTCGCGAACCCGTTGTACCACCATCATCTGATTCCTCCGTGTCCTCTCGGGATGGACCTTCCACGTTGTACGCGTCAATATCCAAGTTGGAGCCAGCGACCTTCCCCGGAAGACTTCACGCATCCCCGGAACCTGGCATCTTGTCGACTTCGCCCACTCCTCCTTCGATCCCAAATCCTCGCACAGTTTTATCCCCGACACCTCCCCCCAACCCACCATCCTTCCCGAAGAAACTGGATCCGACGTCACATCAACGCTCCCCTTCACCTTTATTTCTCCATCTATCTGGCATATCTTCTCCTGCTTCTCGCCTCACAAAACTTTTGTCGAGCCTCTCGGCGGACCCTCATCCAGCAGACTTACAAGCCCTTTGGTCCCTCATACCGTTCCACGAACTAACAGTTGCCCAGTTATCTCTCGCCCTTTCGGCTGGAGCTCCGCGACCAACGGTTTTGGAAGCAGCTGCCCAACGAATTGCTCGTGATCCTGCGTCGGCCCAAAACTGCCCACCGCAACTGTTTAAAGCTGCTGCAGATTATGCTCGTGCGACCACCACAACTGGCAACGCAAGTCGTGCAATGTCTCCCCCTGGTTGGAATCCCGCTGATACCGCACCATTGTTTACCGATATATCTCGTTCTGCGTCCACGAGGTCTCAGCCTGGAGATTACCGTTCAGGGACATTAGGTTCGACCAGAAACGGGCTCAGTCGATCTTCTTCAAATGCTTCACATGCCAGCGGGATGTATCAATCGCGTTACGGATCGCTAGCTCGGACGCCTAGCGTTTCGACCTCCATGTCGTCGGAACCAGAGGGCGACATTACAGCACTTCCCCCCATGCAGTTTGCTATAGCAGTTGCTAAGGCCCAAGCGAGGATTGACTCGCACCGTTGGACGGCGTCACTAGCAGCGCGTGCCTGTGCGGCTTATATCTCAATGCGGCCCTCCATGGAGGAGGCAGAGAAGCGAGCAGTGTGGTTAACTGTTCGATTCTCTGATATGCGAACCGATGAGTTGGAAAAGTGTGTCGAAAGTGGTGCACCAATGGATATGGTTCTGGGAGTTCTCGTAGAAAGGTGGGCGGCACAGTTTGCTTGAACTGGATCAATCAAGTGTTAATGTTGTTTATATTTTTGCGTCCTCCGTAAAAGGGTCAGGGCAAAAGACTACAGACGTCAACCCTCCACAGGTAGCACACGCTCTGCCCGCGTCACTCCTACTCCTAGTCGAGAACGCCCCAATGGAACAGTCTCTATGGATCGATCTCGGCCATCAACAGATGGTACATCCTTTGAATCCCCACGCCCATCTGGTGATCGCTACTCTTTCGACAGATCGCGGCCTTCCACGGATCGGGAAGCCTATGAACGTGCCCGCACGCTCGAACGTCTTGTTTTAAAGGAGGACAGATATGCACTTGGAGTACCTCGCCCGGATCCATTGGCGAGTATTGGGCAGACTCCAAAGAACCCTGCCACTTGGACTAGGTCAAAGTCGCGGGAGGAAATGCGAGCGAACGCTCGAATGTCCCAATGGGGTTTCGTGGGTGGTGAGCTGTTGAGGTCTAAGTCCGCGGGAGAGCGGAGAAAAGCGGAAGGGGGTGGGGAAAGAGGTTCCCGGTCGTATTTCGAATGATTTATATGCGTTGGGCATTTTAATATACGTATGATTATTTCTTTATTCCATTAGCACCATTACGTTTTAAGTTTTTGTAAAAAGATATGTCTACTAAATGTGAAGTTCGATTGACAAACTCGTTAAACGTCATCCGGCTCTTTTTTCTCTTCTCCGAGACTGCTGAAAAACCCCTCCCATCCAACGAAGACCCACTCATAGCCATCTGCATCTCTTAAGATCGACATTCTCATTGCAGATCGACCAGGTCCTGTTGTTGTTGGGGGGAGGATGATTCGAAACGGAGAGCCCTTATAAGCAGCAGCGTCTGAGAGGAGCGATGCAGCCCGAGCGTGCACAGCATCAACGTCATCCACTGCTATAGCCACACGAGGTGTTATTTCACCGTGATCAAGGCTTTGTGTTGTGCCTGAAGGATCGTTTTCGCCCGCTTGGGAGAACACGATGGAGGCGTTGCTATCATCAAGATGCTCTCCGGGAAGAGAAGACGCCGAGTCAGGGCGGTATGGGAATGAGAGCCGAACGGTACCATTGCTGGGTACCGAGTCAATAAGTGCCGGTTGACCAACTAGTTGAGATAGGAAACTTGCTCTCTCCGCAGGTTCTCTGACTGCCACCTCCACATCAATAATTCTTGGTGGGCCGGTGGTAGTCTCAAAACGGTAACCATCGGGACTGCTTGTGACACCAGGAAGAGAAGTAGAGTGAGCAACATGAAATTTAAAATGACCAGTCGTCCGATATGAGCTCAGCGCTGGGTTGTGTTTTAGTCCAAGGGCAAACGATGCGCCTTCAGGGGAGTAGCCAACCATCGTTCTTGACTGGGGATTCGTCAATTTTAGTTGTCACAAAGGAACGGGATCATTTTCTCACCCAAGAAGGTCCTCCTTTCAGCGGCAGGCTGGAGACGTGGAAGAAAATGACATTAGTGAAGAAAGGGGTGAAGTTTGAATTGCATCGACTTACAATTGCATCTCTCCACCTGCTGGAAAGGAATCGTGCCTTAAGACAGACATACCCAAAGTTTTCCGGAAGTAGATCAGGGATTCATCTGAGTTCGAGATGATAAGGGGAATTCAGGAAGCGGACTGAATGAGAGTGAATGGATCGTCACACACCGAGACTGGAAACGGGAAGAGCGAAGTGCACCAAGCGCGGAGGCAGTGGGAGGGACATTTCGGAGGAAAAGAAATCCTATCGAGTTCTTTGAAAAAGAGATCGGGTGTGTTTTCAAGCGAAAGTGCGTGACTCAAGAGGGTTTTGCCACTCAACGGCCGACGAAACTCAAACATAAATACAAAACGTCTTTTTAATGTTGCTAGACTGATCCATCAATGTCCGCTACTGTTCTTCAACTGCCGTAATCGGGCAGAATGTCTGTACGGCCTTTCTCAACTGAGGCACTCTGTCCCACCCATCGGGCGGACGGCGCTTCCCGCACAGCTTCTTGTGCCACTTCCAATCCCCCTTCTGACAGTCCTTGGAGCAATACCGGAGTAGATTACATGCCGAACAGCGAAGAAGCCTCGCCTGTAAGGATGCTCCAGTTAACACAGGCTTTCCCGGGGTCGTCGTGCTGCCCGCAATTCCTTTGTCCTCTGCCCTCGTGAGCGCGACCCCTGCCGACTCTGGTGCAGCTGAGCTCGCCACCGCCACCGCTCCGTCGTCTGTGAAAGTGGTACAGGCGAAATTTGCACATATTGTGGTCGCAGAGAACAAACGACCGAGGTCTCTTCGGCGGGTCTCGGATACTGCTGACAATAGTGTCCGTTTGGAAACAGACGCTTCCGACGTTCCTACGCCGCCTTCTGCGGCAACTTGCGCGCGATATAACGCGACGAGCGGGTGAGTTCGGATGCGGTGGTATGCGGCTTTGTCTGGTGTGTCGTCCCCAAGCCCCAGCACCAAGCTCTCAATCATAGCCTCTCGGACGGCATCCGCCAGATGGTTCGGAGGCATCCGAATGGGTGGATATGGGGAAGCAATCTCCAATCCAGACAACAAAGTTGCTGCAGATTTGGAAGGCCCCCCGGAGATGGTAGAATCCGCTGTCCACTCGAGAGCAAGTAGAGTGTCGAGGTAGTCGTCAATGAGGTACGAGTCTGTGAGGATTGCTTTTCTGGCATCAGCAGAGTCTCGAAGACATGCGAGCAGCCGCTGAATTGTCCCCACGAAGTCCTCCCACAATTCATTTGTGCATAAAATTGGCTCTGATCGCAGTCTCGCGACGAAAGTCCGAACCGCCTCAAAGTGCAGATGAACGATGTAGGAAGCTGTGACGGTTAGGTACATGCGCTTTTTGCGGGAATCTGGTGGAGGGTTGAACGTCTCAATCTGCGTCCTATGCGGCCAGATATCCGGTACGCGACCCGAGAGGAATGCGAGTGCCGTTGAGAAGAGGGGCTGGCAAGATGGGCATTGTGACACATGGAGGAAAGATGCGACGATATTGGGTGGTTCAATCTTCCAAATTGCCTCAAGGAAGACGAAGAGAGCCGATGGAAACGGGGTGCGTGAGGCCTCGCCGCCTTCGGAAGGCGTGATGGCTGCCGGGGACATTTCCTTCAGATAAGTGAGGGGAAATGTTGAAGACCTGGCCGCCAGCTCGAGGAAATTTTTACGCGAACTCGAATTTCCAAATTTTAATTACTCATGTTTTAGGTGATTCGGGCGTGAAACTCTAATGATGATAGTCGGAGAGGTGTTTCATATTCAGTGAGGTGAGTGTTTTTGCAAGACGGTGGAGAGTGGTTCTATTTCTTCTGGACGTTGGGGTGAAGGCGGGGGAGTGGGTGGAAATGGAATGGAATTCGAACACCAGTTGACCAGTCAAGAAAGGCACGACAAGCCCTCACTTCCTTTTCGCCCGGGACGAAGCAGAAAGTGACCACGTCCAACGTTGTACTCGACGCGTGAGCTCTTTGATTTGGAAGCCCAACCAAATACCCAAAACGGGCAATATTTCAGAGCACCCGGTTTGGGAGTGTTGGTTCCTGCCGAGGACCCCGACCCTGGCCGTTCCATACCCGAATATATATTGCTTTGAAGCCAAGACTCTTTCCCGAAAAACTACTCGAGCGAACATGCGCACTCTCGTCCTCGCGCTGCTGTTGTCCTCGGTCATCCTTGCCGAGGGCTCGCCCGTGAATGCGTCCGTTGCCCTGGTCAAGCGCGGGGTTTCCACCGACGGACGCTGCGGCACGGATCACGGCTCGACGACGTGTCCTGACTCTCTGTGCTGCTCATCGTACGGCTGGTGCGGCAGCACATCAACGCAGTGAGTGACTCTTTTCCCATCTGGTCGCGTGTTGCTGAGCGTCTGTTCTTTCCTAGTTGCGGAGCAAGCTGCCAGTCTCAATTTGGCAAATGCACGTCGGGCGGCACACCAGTTCTTGTAGGAGCACAGAGCGCCGGCCAATTCCTCTTATCTACGGATTCCAGGTGTGGCAGTGCAGCTGGAACAAGTTGCGGCTCTTCTTGTTGCTCCCAATATGGTTGGTGCGGAACCGGTCCTTCGTACTGCGGCAGCGGCTGCCAAGGAAGCTATGGCATTTGCGACATGGGCGCTACGGCTCCAAAAGCGTCGTCGCCGCCTGCTGGCGCTACCCCTCCTCCGCCGCCACCGTCGACTTCTGGTGGTGCACCATCACTGTCACAAGACGGTCACTGCGGCAAAAATACAAACACAAAGTGTGGGAACGGTGAATGCTGCTCTCAGTACGGCTGGTGCGGTTCTGGAACCGCATAGTGAGTTGATCAATCACTGCATTGTTAACGCAGAGATCACGCTAACAGATTCCCAAAAGTTGCGACGCTGGCTGCCAGAATGGCTTTGGCAACTGTGGAATCACCGCTCCGCAAGGCGCAATTGTATCTCAACCAGCGCCTCCTCCTCCTCCCGCATCCCAACCACCACCACCTCCTCCTCCAACTTCAGGAACTATCCCAGGGCGGCTTACATGGGTGAGCTCTGACGTCATTGTTCGTCATGGTAGTACTTCATATTGACAGACCACTGCTGTTAAGTACACGCCCAACGGGGGTTTAGGGTTCTGTTGGACGCTTGGTCCCATTCAAAACTCGGACCTAGCAGTTGCTTTGACATACACTCAAATGAACCAAGGCTGGTGCGGACAGACGATATGCATTACGTACAACGGCGGACCGCCAGTCCGAGCGCGGGTACGTATCCATCCAACGCCGGACTTGCGTTCCCGATTCACGTGCTGAATGAATTATTCACATTGACATTTGCAGGTGTTGGACGAATGCCCCGATGCGATATGCTCTTACGGACATCTTGACACTACTCCAGCCGTGTGGAATGCTCTTGGCATCAACACAGGCGTTGGTCTGGTTACAAGTGGTGTACAGGTACGATGTCGCGGTGTCTATTTCTTCTCTGCAACCACCGAACATTTTTCTCTAGTGGTACAAATGTTAATAGTGCGCTCCCAAGTTTGGTTTTCTTGGTTTTCTTCCTAATAATTGCATCGACGTGAGCTGGCCTCATGTTTGCAAATAGAATGCACCTTCAGTCAGTCCAGTCTTTATTCTGTTAATAAAATGCACGGTCACACTCTGGAAAATTGCCAGGACGAAAGAGAGAACTGAAGACATCCGAAAATTCGGGGTTCAGCCAAGTCCTGGCAGGTGTCCTAGATCCACCAACCTGTTTCCCGCTTGCACGATTCTCGCGATGGGAAACTCAGACGAGAGCAGCGGATTCAAAGCATCGACCCCGCAAGAGGTGGACAAAGTTGTCGCAACCGCAAGGAAGACATTCCGATCTGGGAGAACAAAAGACATCATCTGGAGGAAAGACCAACTCCGACAGCTGTATCGCATGATCGATGAGAACCACGCTGAGATTGTCGATGCTGTCTTGCACGATTTTTCAAAGCCTCGGCATGAATCGATGGCAAGTACCGGTATTTTACATCACCGTCGTGAATCTGTTGATGTTAACCATTTTCTTCCCCAGCTTTCAGAAGTCGCAATGAATTTGAATCATATTGCATACACTTTGAAGTATTTGGATTCATGGGTCAAGCCAGATTACCCCGAGAAGGGCTTGACAGAGATGGGGTCCGACTTGTATGTACGGAAGGAACCATTCGGAGTTTGCCTCATCATCGCGCCTTGGGTATTTTGAATTTCGGCTTTCTCACTGTCAAGAAATCGATAATCACCATCGCCATGGCTGGGTAGAACTATCCCTTCGACCTCATTTTGAAACCTCTGACATCCGCCATCGCTGCCGGCAACGCGGCAGTCTGCAAGCCATCCGAGCTCACTCCTCACTGCGCGATGCTGCTTGCTGATCTTGTTCCGCGTTACCTCGATCCTGAAGCTGTGTTTGTTGTTAATGGCGGTGTGAAGGAAACGACTCTTCTGTTGGAGAAACGATGGGACCACATCACATACACTGGTAGCACGTGAGTACTTGCGTGACTTCTGTTGCGATGGCACCGTCTTACTCATCAACACGAACGTTTCCAGCACTGTTGGAAAAGTGAGAGATTCCGTTTCTTTCATGTGGATCTAGCGTTCATGAGATTTCGACGAATCCAGATTGTGATGGCAGCTGCTTCAAAATTCGTCACTCCTGTTGTTCTGGGTGAGTTGCTTCGTGTGTTATTTTGGGTGTCGTTGTTTTCCACATTTTACAGATTTGGACCAGAGCTCGGTGGCAAGTCTCCCGTCATAATCGATGGCTCTTTAACGGCTGCCGACATGGCCACTGTGGGCAAACGTCTCGGTGGATTCAAGTTCTTCAACGACGGTCAGACATGTAAGGGCAATTCCAGTAGGTGCCCATGAGAGAAAATCAAACATTGCTCCTTGCGACCAAGGTATTGCCCCGGACTACGTTCTCTGCCCACCTCACTTGGTTGCCCCGCTTGCCGATAATGTGTCAAAATACGTCGAGTCTGCTTATGGCGCAGACCCGTCCACGTCACCTGATCTGGCGAAGATCATCAACAAATCTCACACGCGCCGTATTGGAAGACTCATTGACAAACAGGTTGCTGTTTCGGGAACCGTTGTTGCATCGGGAGGTGTTTGGGACGAGAAGACAAGTTACGTTTCGCCGACTATCCTCACCGGCGTCCGTGGTGATGGTCCCATAATGTCTGGAGAGATATTCGGACCCGTACTGCCTATTGTGGAAGTCGATGGTGTGGATTCGGCGATTGACTTTGTATTGGACCGGGAGCGTCCTTTGGCACTCTACATTTTTTCCAAGGACAAGTCCTTTATTGGAAAGATTCTTGACCAAGTGACGAGTGGCGGCGTTGTCGTGAATGACAGTGTGTTACATGGTGCCATCGATTCTGCTCCGTTTGGTGGTACGTATGCAAATGGAGATTTCACTCCGCAGGTCCTGAGAAAGTCACCTTAATCACAATCGATCTCTAGGAATTGGAGCTTCGGGGCAGGGGATGCTCCACGGAAAGTACGGATTCGACAGCTATTCCCACCACCGCACAGTCCTTCATAGGCCCCTGAACTGGGTATCGACAAAGATGGACGACTTGGGAGGACGGTTCCCGCCTTACTCGGACCAAGCGACCGACCAGGCGATAGGAATGCTGAAAAAGCCATTACCCCGTCCTTCACGGTTCCCTCAGTGGCTGATTTCCATTAGCGTTGCCGTGACTGGTGTATTTTTTGGTATATTTGGTTATGCTAGGGGAAAGTAATCAATAGTGGGTTTCAAAGTTGGCCCAATCGGCCCGGCTGACAGGTCGGCGGCTTCCAAGGGGTGTCAGCGGAGCGTCAGCCTTTAGCCCCAAGGGTTCGTTTTGACATGCGGTCCGGTTGAACTTCTGCTCCTGCTCTCTTGGCTTTCAGCGTCGTTTCCGCTTGGCAACTACACGTTGATACACCTAACATGAGTGAATCGGAGAAGAGCAAGGACGGAAGCGGAGGTGTTCATCCATACGTAGGCAATCCGTCGTTGACGTCACGACGACTCCATATTCCATCCTTCATGTTCCCTCGCAGCCCGGAAACGCAAGCTCCTCTTCCATGATGGATCAATCAGCACACGAGATCTCGGTCCGCTCGCAGACGGGAATGGGTCAAGTTCCAAAAGTGATGGACCCCGAAACGGAAATGACGCGGAAGGAGTTCGAGGGCGAGGGAGTCGGACCTGGTTCGTGGCTTTGTTTTTGGTGAATTGACAGTGCTGCATAGCCTGACGGACGAAAAATCGTAGATGGACAGTCGAGCGACAAGAAAACGGCTCCGACGATCGCTGAGGCGGAATCGAAGCATGCAGCGGAGAACGCGAAATAACGAGTGTTCTACATCAGATTTTCAAACAATAAAATTCATTTGTGCACACAACGGGAGGTTTGATTGACTGGCTAACTCCTGTTGGCACAGAAAGAGCACTCTTCGCGATACCCGAGAGTTCAGTCCCCTACAAATCCGCCCGTCCCGTTTTTTCCAACAGTCCTGTGACTGATTGTTTTGGCCGGAAGTGTCAGCAAAGTCGGGCGCATCGATACTAAGGCTGACCTCACTACTCACCTCGTTCGCACTCCTTCCAAAGTGTTTCCATTCCCTTCCTGTCCTGCTGGTACTCGTCCGCCCTCATCGCCTTTTTACTTGCGTAACCACCAAGTGTCTTGTGGAAGTTGTTGGCGTTCGTCAGCGAACCCTCCACCGCACACCATACGGGTGTGTCAGCCCCCGATGCTTCCGAGTCTGGACCAGGCGTTCCGAGATCGGCAGACAGTTTCGACGGCGCCCATGCTGGGTAGCTGCAATTGACGCTATTGAAGGCACGCCGCACGTCCGATGATGAGTAAAAGGGCAACGCACCATGACGAAATCCAGACAGTTCCCTTTTGGCATTCTGACATTTTCTCGGCAAAGGATCCGGTCATCATGCGCTCTGCCTGCTTTGACGCTCGATACGCAGAGTTATTGTCGTACGCCCGTCGCTTGAACTGCATGTCCGTGAGGTCGAGCCCGCCAGCATATCCCGATGCGACGTTGACGACCCGTGCTGGATCAGCTTCAGTTCCGGTGGATACGAGAGCGGGCCACAAAAACTTTGTTAGCCAGTAGTACGCCATTACTTGACACAATTAAGAGACGACGAGGACGTCGTCGATGAAGGGTGACGAACAGAAAATTGTCGTGAACATGACCCACTGTTCACTGCAAATTGTGCTTCGAGTCCCTCCGATGTAACAGTACCTGCGCACATAGAGAAGCGAAGCGTCGACGGGTGAATCATTTCAATCATTCATGCCCGGAGCAATACTCACGGGTTCGGGGCGTTGTGGCGGCGTTGTTCACCAACGCATGGAGTTTTCTGCCTTCGGCAACAAATTTCGTTGACATTGCTTTGATGTCCTGGAGCATCATCAGTAAGATCCCTGTGGAGCAATGGGACGACACCGACATGGCTTACTTTGTAGGATCCCAAGTCGCATTCAATATAGTCCAATTCGCCTGCGCCGCTTTTCTTGGCGGACTCCTTGATCCAGTTGACTGTCTCCACGCATTGGGCTTTCTGGCGGCAGACCTAATGGAATGCTCGGTGGTTATCCACCGCTCCAGTTCGGCCATCGATCGCATCGTACGCTACCAGGAACACGTCCCAGTCCAGCTCCCACAGATTCCGCGCAATCCACTTGCCAAACGCGCCGTGTGCGCCTGTCACGATCGCAGTTTTCGTCATCGCGGAAATGCAGGTTGAGACCACAGCACGTTCTGTTGAAATTCTGCCGGACATCCAATCATATTTGACCACGTAGAAAACACTAGTTTGATAAGCTACTAGTTTATCCCTTTTTTTCTGTTGTCTTC
>KQ965768.1:133640-244610 GCA_001574975.1 Gonapodya prolifera JEL478
CGCCATTTTGGAATTCGCTACTCACGGGATGGAGCCATCAAATCCGACACACACCATCAGCCTGGAAAGGTTTTAGCTGGATGGTCAGACGCGGATTGGGCCCAGTCGGATGCAGGAAGACGATCCACTGGAGGTTACTGTTTTGCGTTGGCGGGAGGACTCGTTTCTTGGTCGTCCAGGAAGCAATCACGGGTAGCCCTATCCACAATGGAAGCGGAGACAAAGGCTCTTGTGGAAGCAGGACGTGAAGCGTTGTTCATCCGCGACATTTTGAACAACCTGGGGTACAAGCAGGACATGGTCACAATCTGGACAGACAACCAGGGAGCCATACACACTGCAAACCAACCTGGAGTNTTTCATGGAAGGACGAAGCACGTAGAGATGGACACGTGCTGGATCCGCGATGTGATCAAGGATGGAGAAATAAAACTGGAGTTTGTGGCCAGCACGGATAACNTTGCCGACATGTTAACCAAACCGCTCAAACGCCCAGCTTTCAGGAAAATCAGGAGTCTCATGAATCTCTCAAATGTTGGAGACAAGAAAAGGGACTGAAAATATGGATGTCGTCAAATGGGGGAGTGTTGAAATTCTGCCGGACATCCAATCATATTTGACCACGTAGAAAACACTAGTTTGATAAGCTACTAGTTTATCCCTTTTTTTCTGTTGTCTTCGTTCTCGGACATAATCATATTGACGAGTGTGGACCGGCTACAATTCAAACACGTTCTTGCATCTTCCCATTCTTCTCCTTCAACCGTTTTGCAGGACAGTTCCATGTCTAATCTAGATAATGGCAGAGTAGAAAACAAAACTATGACGTTACACCCATGCTTGGAAGATACCCTCCTCCTCGAGCGCCAGCTCAACCCGTTTTATGATCTCTGCTCCGTACTGCGCAGAAAGACTATCGGCACGGTTGGGAGCACAACCACCAGAATTATTGTCGGTCAATAACGCGATCTTACGAAGCTTTCACTCAGCCCGCTTACCTCTCTTCGCGCCGGCTGAAGTGCTCGTCAGCCTCTTTTTTCGTGAGACACACCACATTCTTGGTCGATATAGGCTCGTCTCGTCGCCAACGAACCAGGGTCAGGTCACGCGCCTCGCCGGAAAGCGCTGATCGTGTGCGGTAGAGGTCGTGCAGGAGATGTGAGATATGTTGAGGAAGTAAGAAAGGAGGCGGCGATCTAAAAGAAAACCCAGCATAGGTTCGATTTGATATCATTCACCGAAAGCTGCTCCCGTCAGCCAACAAGCTTCAACACTCACCCGCCACCAAACTTTCTTTCTCTTCCCTCCACATCGCGCCACAACTTATCGTGCGCCTTCGCATCCTTCCTCCTCGAAACCTCCCTACCACCCATGCCGCCCTCCGCGAGGCCCCGCAGTGCGGTGGCCACCTCGTCTGGTTTCGTCGCTTCCACGTCGCTCTGCGCAACCATTCCCGCAATCTTGGCGACACACCACCCCGCAGCGGCGCATCCAAACGCGGCGGGAACAGTGCCGAGAACGGGAAGCACGCGTGCCCGGAAGTTGGGAAGAGGCGCCAGTTCCCTGGGTTCGTGCGGACGGGACGGTATCAAAACGGTGGACAGGTCCGACGGGGCTTTCGAAGGGTCGGTATCAGAGGTGGCGATAGACGCGGGGTCAAGGTCGTCGGGTAATGGAAGAAGGTTGGCAGCTGGCCGCTCAGGAGAAAACAGAACTAAATGGTAGCAGAACAACAACCTCGTTGTTCACATCGGACAATCTCATCATCAATTCATTCCCCGACGTACCATTCACGCCATCCTTTCCGGTCCCCTCTGCGGCATCGGACGCAACCTGCTTCTTGATCAACCCACGAGACCGCAACTCCCGGCGCATCCGCTTGGACAGTGGGTCGTCCTGTGTATCTGAAATATCGGCGATTTGGATTTGCGTGGGGTCACTGCGCGGTGATAAATTACGTCGTGCCGATGACATCGCGGTTTTGAATCATGTCCATCGGGATCTGTGGCATCGGTCAGGGCACTCACGCTTTCCCACCAGCCCCCATGACACACAAAAACGGTATCGAGCGCTTGATACACGCTTCGACGAGGTCGAGTTTTGTGGAGAGATTGTCGATGCAGTCCAGGAGCGCCGTCGGCGGGGGATCGAGCAAGCTGGGCGCGAGGTCTTTGAAGTGTGTGTGGGGTCTTAGATCACCGCAATCAAGCAATCGCGCGGGGTACATACCAGCGTTGAATAAGGCGTTGATGGGCTCGATTTGAACAAAGGGGGCGATGGCGGAGAGGTGTCGTTGCATGACCGTGACTTTCGGAAGGCCGACGTCCGCGAGGGTGGCGACTGGTTTGGAGTAAGAAGGGAGGCGATGAACGAGAGACAAATGTTAAGGGGAGTCCGTATGAACGGCAATCCAGCCAACATTCGACGAGCCCCAACACGTCGTGAGCAGCAGCATTAAATGACATGAGCACCGAGGTCCTCAGCCACCATAACAAGCGCAGGTATAAAGACTTCATTCGTTTGATAGCTCGGTGCTTGCGGTTGATACGTTGTCACCAACTCGCCAGTTGCGGGGTCTGCCGCAACCACAACACTTGTCTCCCACTCACCAGCATGTCTATTCAAGCTTGACAGCGTAACCTGGTCAAAGTCCACGAGCGTGAGCTTGCCCACTCCTGATCGTGCCAACATGTGCGCTGCGTGGGATCCCACGCCTCCAACTCCCACAACGACCACGTGAGCGCGAAGGAGATTTTCGAGCCGCTCTTCGCCCAGGAAAGAGAGGTTCCGCGTAAGCTGCTCCCGTATGAGGTGGGGTGGATACGTTGCTGGTGTCGAAACGGTGGTGAATCCAAAGCTCCCGTTCCCATTTAAGTGTCCGTTCACTCCTCCCACGCTCCAGCTGCGATCGCCCACGGTGTCGACGGCTCTGTGAGATCCTCGGGCAAATGGGGCCACTGAATTCGATCCGTGAGCACCATCGTCCCAAGAGTCCCATTCGGGAAGAGAAGTCTTGATTCGCTTCTTGAGTTTCCTCACCCTTCTCAGCTTGGCAAACTCAAGCCCGCCGAGGATCGCCACAGCCGTGAGCGTCGACGATGCTAACGTGAGCGGGAGCGCTGGATGGATTGCAGCAAGCGGAGCTATCACATGAGAATCCACGAGTGAAACGACACTCGACACGAGCGATCGGGCGTTTGGAGTGAGTGGTGTCGCGGCCATAAGTTTTTCTTTCGGACAAGCACAAGTTCGTTTTGAAGGCACCCGTCCACAAGCTTCGACCATCACATTCATTCAACAGAGATCCGTCCCAGTCGCTACCACCTCTCCCTCCTACATTCAAATATCCTCACTAAAAGCTACACCTTCTGTGCGACGGATCCTTCAACAACACCCATCACCATCACCATACCCACTCACACCGCCTTCACAGCCGACCACCCCGCTGCAACCACGGGCGGCCCGGCGCCTAGCATCGCAAGTAGTCTCCTCGACTTCTCCGCCAGATCGTCCGCGGCGGACCCAGTCAGCTCCATCCCACCACTTCCAGCACCCGAACCCATCCCACTTCCGACTCCCTCCATTCCTCCACCTGCAGCAAACACATCCCAATCTGAACTTCTCTGGACAAGCCCAGCACCGAACGGTAGCGCAGGTGCAGGCGCGGGGGCAAATACGACACTCGACCCACTCTCCGCACGCGACCTCGTTCCACTCAAGAAGGCCGGTGGCGGAGGCGGGCGAGGCGGGTAAGAGGATGCGAGCGCGGGTGGGGTTGACGAACCGGGCGCTCCTGCTCCTCCTACATCACTCGTCGTCGCGACAGTGCTAGACGCGGTCGATCGTCGGGTGAAGGCGGGCACGGGGAGCGCGGCGGGGGAGGGCGACTTTGCGAACGCGCCGCCTGCGTAGTAGTGGTCGAAGCGACGCGGGGAGGAACTCGGAGCAGGGGTGGACGGCGTCGCGTGGGTTGAGGGAGGTGCGGGAGGGTTGTTGGAAGGCGAGGTGGGGACGTTCTTGGGCAGTGCGGAAGGCGTTGATGGCGCGCGAGTGCGTTCGCGGTCCACTGAGCCATGCGTTTGCTTGCCCTTGCGTCTTTCGCTCTGGCCCTGGCTCTGGCTCGGGGTATTCTGTGGATGTGTTGACCCGGCATCAACGGAGGGTGCGCCAGCCGAGGGAGAGTTGCGGGGCAGCTTGGCTTTGCCCAGAGGAGGCCTCTCCTGGCGTTCCTGGGTGCTCGGAGGAGGGGTTGCAGGGTCGGTCGATTGCGATTGTGGTGTGGTGCCATCATGTGCATGAGGAGGTGGAGATGTGATCCCAATACCGAGCTTTTGCTTAATCAGCGATTCAATCAAACGACCGTGGTTTGCGTCAGGTTGGGTGTGTGTGGAAGGTTCAAAAATGTTGGGGAAGGAAGAGTGCGCGGTAGTTGTGATGGGGTTCGGGGCGGGTGGCAATGTGGTGGTGGCAAGGAATGTGGAAGTGGGAGGGTATGAGTGTGCGAAGGGGACGGTTGAGGACGGGGAGGGGGTGGTAGCTGATGGAACACAAAAAAGGGAAACAAGAAACAAAGTTATGAGAGGAATACGAAGTGTTTCTCGTATCTCCATCCTTCCCCTTTCAACCCCCAGCAAGTCCTTCCCGTCCTTCCCGTCTACCGTCTCGCATTTCTCACCTTGTGCCAAATCATTCAAGAAAGGGTTGGATCCTTCATCCACAAGTGCAAATGATGATGTTGTCGCAGTCTCGCCGTCCCTCTTTGCAGAGCGCTTGCCGCGCGGCGACCGGGGGTATGCAGCTCCTTGGTTCTGTCGCTTGGGAGCGTCGGTGGTGGTGTTGGTATTGGACGAGCTCGAACTCGGTTTCGGCGGGAGGGTGTCTTGTTCCGATTGTTGTTGGTGCTTCTTGTTCTCTCGGGGACCCTTCGCATTCCCTCCGGTCCCCTGTCCCCTCCCACTCTTTGCCTGATTCTGCAACTGTCTTTGTTCAGACCTCCTCTCTCCCGCGAGCTCTCTCCTCGAGTGCTGCGAGTTGCGGGGTCCGGGTGAGGGCGATGGCGAGAGCTCTCGTCCTGCCACGGCGACGTGGGCGATGGAGGAACGCGGGCGCGGAGTGGGGGATCCGGTGTGCTTTGCGCGGGCCGAGGGTGATAGGGGGGCGTTCATGGGACGAGGGCTGGTGGAGGGAGATGTGAGCTGAGTTTTGCCCTCACTACCCGACCTCAAACGACACAAGACGGATCCCCACCTGCGCCTCGCTGCTATCTGGGTCGAACTCATCGTTTGATTATCGTCGTCGTCTTCGTCTTCTTGGGTACCTGGTCCGTCGTCAGTCTCGTTGGTGGGCTGTTCGCATGTGTACCACCCTCCCAGTCAGGGGACAAGGCTCTCTTTGGGAACATCGCCAGAACGGCACCAACCAGGTTCGTTCTTCTCAACACGTCTTCTCTTCCGCTTGGACTGTTCGCTTTGGCTGTCCCGCCTTCCGGTCTGTTTCGCGTATCGTTGTTCAAATTTCGGTCATGCGACCAAACGGGGCGCAGCACACCACACCCTCTTTTTTGCGATTTTTTGTTGCTCTTCTCTCGCCGGAAAGACGATTGGCAGATATGATTTGCCAATATTTTCATTTCACTAATAGAGCGTCAGGACGAAGAATGCTGATACTGCAGCAAATACGCCGAGACTACAGCAAAAGGAGACGTAATTTGCGAGTACAAAAGTAAAAAGTACACTTGGCCCTTAAATTCCTATTATTAGTGGTGTATATGAGCACTGTTACGATGGAGGTGGGGGACAGCCAAACGGAGGGCGAAACCGGTTCTCCTTTCTCGCTCAAGTGATACAATTAGTGCAGGGTATTTCTTTCTCTCGCCTTGGCAACGGTAATTCGCCTCACCCAAGTATACTGTTTCTCCTCTGTGTGCAGCCACCGTCCCGGCAAATATATCCCGGCAATATATCCCGATGGAAGCGTTCCACGCCCCCTGTTGGCACCGCGAGCTGTTCTCTCGACTTCCTCCTCAAAAATAACGCAGTCCTCGATCAAATAGCGCACTGCAATCGCATCGTGCATCTGGCTGCGACATCCGTTGCATTCCGAGTCATCACCTCCGCCTTCCTCATTCCCTTCAACTCATGCCCTACCGCATTCCTCATCGCGACCCAGACAGACAGTCTAATAGAGGTACGCATACGCGCGCTCATAAAAGACCCCCTTCACCAACTCCATGCTTACGACGCCGCCCATTCAAGGCTTCGACACCGCCGTGCATGCACCGGAGCCCACTCTGCGAACATACCTCCTTTCTGCGACCGAGCTGGGCCTGTCCGATGTCGCAAAGCCAGTGTCGTGTCCCCGGGCGGGGTGCGGGCACGCTGTGATGCTCAAGTTTGTCGATCTCGGGTGGGCCAGCGAGCGCAACCTGTCGGCGTTTGAAGAGGAGGGAGGTGCGGAGAAGGAGGAGCACGATCACGAACAGGACCAGGACGAGGCGGAGGTGGACTACGAGCCCGACATCCGGCTCGTGATCCAGACCTGCAACGCCAACAAGAACGGGCGCAAATGCAACGGTCGTTTCCTGACACCGTCCTGGTGGGAGGGCGGCACGATCGACTACTCGACGCTGCACCAGAAGCTGCGCAAGAACGGCGTCATCGATATCGGCGCGACAAAGGGCGGGCGCAGGCAGCAGCAACAGACGCAGCAACAGGAGAAGGAGAAGCTGGTCCTGGACCAGGCTGAAGTGCGGCGGACGCGTAGTCACTCTAAAAAACAGCGGCGAGAACAACCCGACACGGACCGACACGACACCCCTGCTCCCGCTGAGGCGCCACAGCCGCCGCCTAGCCCCACCATCTCCGCGACGACGTCTGCCTCCGGCTGGTCCGGCGCTACGCTCTCGCCCGAAAGTTGCACCGTGTCGCCCGTCGGGTCGCGGGCTGTGTCTCCTGCTCCTACCGTCTGGGCAAACTCACCTCCGCCAACCGTGTGGGCCACTTCACCGTCTCCGACCGTGTTTGAAGACCCCATCACAAACACGTATAGTGCGGACTTTGGAATGCACGCATCGATCTCCCACACCGCTCTCTCCCCACCCATGAACCCTGTCCCTTCGACACACCAACAACAACAACAACAGCAACACGACTCCCTCCCCTCATACCACCAACCGTTTTACTGGACCGACATGTCCACACAACTGCACGTGCCCGCCACGCATGCACAAGCGCAAGCGCAGACGCAGGTGTACGGATACAGCAGTGAGCAGCCTGCACATGCACAGACGCAGGCGCAGGTGTACCGCTGTGCGCTGGACGCGTCCTATCCTTCCAATTTTGTCTTACAACCCACGACCACGAGCACATTCCCTCTGGTAGTCCTGGGCAATACCAGCGGTGTGCCAATCCACGAGACAACATCGTACTACGCCCCCCACACGCACATACCCGCTGCGTCGTTGCTGGCACTGGCACCTCGGCTTATGCCCTCCACCGCCCCTCCCACCACCTCCGCCTCCGCCTCCGCACCTCACTCAGACACGCGATACGACCCTTTGAACCCCTTCACGTACGGCGCGCTGGACAAGTCGGCGACGCTCTCCATCTCTGTCGCGTCGCCCCCTCCCTCGAGTGTGAGCGTGCCGGACGCGTCAATGCTGTGGGGGGGAGATGGGGGGTTTGGGTTCGGAATGGGAATGGGAATGGGAATGGGAATGGGAATGGGAATGGACGATGTGTTGTGGCAGCAGAGGGACCATTGGGCGGGAGGCGGAGGCGAGGTGATGGTGATGGATGGTGATTCGTATTGAGCCATTTTCATTTTTCAATGTGAATAGAATGAAAATCGTATAAATGAAAATTTTATTTTTGTGTTCTTCCAATAATTGGTGGTGGTCCAACTCAACAATGGGAGGTCTCCAAGGCGGGTTTCAAAGTTCGATAACGATTGCAAGCTTGCCAAGTGAAGTGAGCTAGTGGCAAGCTTCCTAATGGATCTCTATTGCTATCTCGGTTGAAAGCTATTCTCCAAAGACATTTCGAACTGCGAGTGGTATCCGCACTCCACACTCCCTGAGCTCCTCTGCCACTCTGCCACTAGATCTCACTTTTTTTGTTTGCGCCCAAGGCCTTTCACGAGTGCTCCTGCAGTGCCCAAGTCTCCGATCCCATATGAGCCCAGCCAACGTACTTTCACAAAATGAAGCATGGCTTGTCAGAGGATGGACGACCTTCCCAAATACGTTCTTTGTATAACCGTGCGCATATCACCAAGGAGACGAGGCTGCGACCAGAGTTTTCTGGTTTGCTTCGAGAAAGGCATGACGAATGTAGCCCCGGTTCGATCTGGGATGAAGAGTTGAGGACTGCGTTCGGACAGAGCGTCGCACAGCGCATCAAGTCCCCCTCCCACGTCAAAGCAAGGACGGAGGACTGAGTTACGTGTCGTTCTGATAATGAAAGGGTGAATTTGATTCGGCATGCCCTCACTCCATGCTCTCACGGGACTTTGCTGATTCGCCGATTGCCGACCCCGCCAGCCGAAACATGGTCACGCGGACAAGCATCCCATCTCATTAAGTCATTTGGAACCGAACGACCAGTACAGTACGTTTTGTGCTATGCTCGTGCTCGTGCGCTGGTAAGTATATTGCCCCAGCCCCACACGACACGGATGACGGACTGCCAAGCTTCGCCGACCGAGGTCGGAGATTTAACGCTCTTTATATCTTGATGCATGTTCATGGCGATCGGAAACTTGGTTTGACAAGGTGTGTTTGGTTGGTCGTTGTATCATGACGACTTCGTGCACGTCCAAAGATGAACGTTTTCACTCCTCTTTTCTCTCAATCCTGGGGCCACCTCATGTGCCCTGTGTCCGAGTCCCTCTCCGCACACACACACACAAAAAGCGGGCGCACACGTTCTTTTGCAGTAATCTATCACGTTGGCGAAGGGTAATGTTGCACAACACAATTGCTCTAGGATCCCTTTGCTGTGTTGGTTGAAGACTTTCGTGAAATATTAGTCTGCGTCTGGGACATATCTTGCGTAAAGCATAGCATTTTTCGACGCCTCTATCTTCCTATATGCTCCTCAACATCACATCAATTTATTTCACCGCCAACAAGACACGATGAAACATGAATCAAATGAAGGGAGCGGCATTTGCGTTGAATAAATGTCAGGCTCGTAGCATCGGTTCAAAAAGCTGTTTGGCACATGCCACTCTTGCCGGTGTGTGATGGGTGGGAACTGGGAAGACTGACGTCCGGTCTTGCTGGAGCTTGGAGCCTGGAGCCTGGCGCCTGGACCTCGGTCCGACGTGCTCCATGTGGGCGATTTGGGTTCAAGGACCGCTTTTGGCGACCATATACCACGTGAAGCTGTCGGTAGCAAGCAGCTCTTTATTGGAAAGCAAATTTCGATCGTCGTTATAGAGCTATGACTGTCTGAAATACGTCCACGGACGACGATGCCTCTTGTGCTGGAGTTGTGACGATGGATGGCATCATCTGGTGATTTCTCTCTTGCATGTGCAGACTCGGGTGCACACCACCGGACCCGCACTCGGCACTTGGCAGTCGGAACAGAACTGACCGACCACGGTGGCGGACATCGCATGGGAACAGATGCGTGCAATCGGCGAATCTTAGGTTTCCAGAACGGGAACTCGTGTGGACCCCTACCAACCCCGCGTGCCTCCTGGGACCCACCCACTTGCCAAATTCGGTGAGACGCGGTGCATCGCAGAGAGCATCGTCGGGCGAATCTAAGCCTTGTGATGTGCGTGTGGCGTGCGCGTGTGGTGTGCGTGTGGGATGTCCGAAAATGGATGGAGATTGGCACCCTCCGATCCCGGCAGAGGCTCGCTGAGGACAATAATTCCACATTGAGCAAGTCGAGTGAAATAGAGAAAAGAGCGTTGGCGTGCGCCGGACTTGCGAGCGCGTGTCTCTCACCCGCAGTCCGCTCAAACGCGCAAGCATCGCCAACCTTCCAAATGCGCATTCGACGCAAAACAGCCCTGCACCGCCTCTGTCTTCTATTATGCTGCTACTTGCTGTATCAGCAACCTGTGTATATTTCTCGTATGTTTTAGCTTCGGCCCTCAAGCGAGGAAAGTGCGATATCCGCGGTTATCCCGAAGTGCGAGGTCCCGGCCATGGGATAACCGCGGATATATACGGTACCTGCACAGCATCACTCCACCATTTTCGGAGCATTGGGCTTAAGAAGACTCCACCGCACTCAACGCGGTCCCTTCCACTGCCACGCGCTCAGGCGCAACCGCATCGTCGCATCCCGGACTCTCTTACCCCGCACTGCTGCCAAGCGCGCGCCGTCTTCACCCGCCAAACCGATCGATTGGTCACGGTTGGCCACTACATCCAAGCAAGCACCGGTACAGTCCGGATACAGAAGCAGCGGGCACGACCGAGTCGTCGTCCTGCTCCCGCTCCTTTCCCTACCTCAAACCCTAGCACCACACGCGCATTTCACCGCGCTACGCTGCGATCCCTCGTCCGCGGTTCCACATTGATCGTTTTCCATCTCATCTGGAAGGTACGTGCTCGCGCTCTTGCTTCCCGACTCGGCCATTCGCAGCCATGTCCGGGATGTCTGTTTCCCGTGTGAGACTCCCCCGACTGACGATCCCGTTCCGTTCCAAAAACCCACAGCTTCTCGTTTGTCCTCCTGTGACAAGTCCTTCCTTCCACGACCCACTTACGCATCGCATCAGACACGGGAAAAAAGGTGCCGTACCCATCATCAGCCGCTCAAGCCGTTCCCAATCGCTTATAATTTCATCACGCCCCCCGCGACCAGTAGTCCATACGCACAAGAAAAGACCTTGTGCATCAACCACTGACAAAAAGGTACCGTCCGGATTGCCGACGATACTCAATCCGTTTCAATTTGCTCACATTGTACATGTCCCACCCCCGCGGCAAGCAGACCCAAACGACAATCAGCTTCCGACAAGGAGCAACTTACGGATCAAAACAACTGAAAAGGTACCGTCCCATCATGGTCTGCTGCATGCCATTTCCATTTGTTTACATGTTACCTGTCCCCCGCGGCCAGTAGCACCCACCCCACCATCCCACCTTTTCCACCCTCCAAACACCACCCAAACCACCCAAAATGGCCTCCCTCAAAACCATCCTCCTCACCGACGCCCAAATCGGGCTCTCCGGAATCGCCGACAAAGTGACCTGCCCAAGACCGGGGTGCGGGCACAAGATCCGCCTCAAGTTCGTCGATATGGGGTGGGAGAAGCAGTCTCCTCCACCACAGGGGCAGCACCAACAGGGGCAGCAGCCAATGCAGTACGAGAAGGATATAAGATTGGTCATCCAGACCTGCAACCGCACGCAAAACTCCAAAAAATGCAACGCGCGGTTCGAGAGGCCGAGTTGGTGGGACGGCGCCGTGATAGACTACTCGACGCTGCACCAAAAGTATGTTGTTTTTTCTTTTGCGGGGAAAAGGCCTCGGTGCTTGCTTGCGATGAGCTTGAGGTCTAAAAATACCACTTCCTCTTCCCACACCCATCCACCACACTCCCACTCACACTCACACTCCCCTCTAATCCAGACTCCGCCGCCGCGGCCTCATCGAACCCTCCCGCTCGCGCATGCGCGGGGGCGGGGGTGCGTCATCCCGGAAAGACTCGCCGGACAGCCACAGCTCCGACGGGGACGAATGCAACTCCCAAGCCACCTCTGGCGGCACGGGGACCGTGGCGGACTTCCCCGTGGCGACCGTTTCGGAACCGTTTATCAACTTTGGGTTCGGGCCGTTCGCCGTTCCGCTTCAAGTCCCGCCTTCGCCGTCGCTGTCGCCGCAGTTTGGCCAAGGGCACGGCACGAGCAACAGCCCTGTGCCCATGTACCCGACCAACGGCTTCACACCGCGGTTCTTCCTGAACGACCAAGGGCAGGCCCAGGGGCAGAACCAGGCGCAGGGCCACGGCAGGTTCAAAAGCGTATCGCCATACCCGCCCCAATTCCCGCCCTTCCCGCCACACCTGCGCACGTCCACGTCGGACCCGGACATCAGCACTAGCCCCGTACCCCCGCGCACGCACGCGCCCTTGACCCGGCTCCGCACACGGTCCTACTCAGGAGAACTCGCGAGCCTCCTGGCACTACGGCACGACACCAACACAGCGGACGTGGACGTGCACCATCTCGGGCCCGACTCGCACGGCCCACGGCGCGTGCACAGGGCGATCACGGACGGCGTGCTGTGGGGGCCGCCGCTTCGGGGGACCAGCATGAGCATGAGCATGAGGATCATAGGCGGCCCGATCGGTGGGTCGCCGATGGGAGGGTACGACGGGGCTGTGTGGCCGCAGAGTGTCGGTGTCGGACCCGGGGTTTACCAAGGGTACCATCTGGACCCCACGATGCTTCGATTGCGGGAGGGGCCCTTCCAGCATTACCAGTCAATCGCGGCGGGCAGCGAGCACGAGCATGAACATGAGCAAGGAGCGGACCAGATCGCGAGGGCAGAGTCGCAGTCGCCGTTCTTGGGGTACGCTGGCGGTGGGGAGGGTGATGCCAAGACTGAGTTTTTGATGTCGGATTTGCAGTGGAGTGGTGTGGTGGGCGTGGACGTGGATGTGGACGGGGGTGGCGATGAGTTGGCGGGGTGGTAGATGGTGGGAAGTAAGGGAGAGATGGCAGGGAAGCCGGACTGTGGGGAGAGAAGGCAGGAACTGAAAATGGACTGGACGGACGGACGGGCTGCGTGAACGAAAACTATTCCTATTGTTGTAAAAAGCTTTGTGCATAGATTTGACTACGTTTTTGTATGTTTGTCATGGCGTAGAATATTATATCAACTTCAAGAAGACTGTCAATCGAGTGTGCAACAATCGTTGGTTTGTGTTTCGCAAAATTACACGGCAATTTCTTGCCTCCGTACAGTGCGCACTAACGAACAAAATTATTTGTTTGAACTTCACCAAGACCGAGTTTCGGAGTTTGGCGATGATGAACTTGTGCCTCCTCCGCTTTACGAACTCCAGGCGGCGCACTCACCACAGCACCGATTATCCCCACGCAACCAATCCACTTTCCGGCGCCTCACTCCGCGTGCACGTCACTTAACCCCACCTGCCCATGGCCGCAGCTGCATCGGCTCTGCTGGCTCGGGCCTCGTCGGCTGGAACCCACGCAACAGCGGACAGCTGGGTCAATAGCTATGTGGCGGACTATGACATGGACGGCGGCGAGTCCCCGGCACTGCACCCAAGCGAGGACAACGTCGCCGGAGTGGTGGTCAAGCAGGAGCAGGAGCAGGAGCCGTACTTGGGTGACTCGAAAATTACGGTATCGGCAAAGAGCGAAGGGAGCTCGGCGGGGACTCGTGGCGGCTCGCGTGAGTGCTCCGACGCGAGGAAACATATCGCTGGTGCTTGACGTGTGAGGTACTTGCTCGGAGATTGGGGAGTAGCGTCGCTGTGGAGTCAAACGTAATGTTTGACAGGATATTGTGGGGACACTCCACATGATGGGGATTCCAATTCCAATTTATGCACCGCTTTCAACTCTACTCGGACGTCGAATGGTCCTCACTGACGCTTCTCGCCCGTTTCCAAACGCAGCCCCAGTTCGCGATACCCAACGGAAACCCTTCCCTGCTTCGTTTCAAGAGGACTGTGAGGCTGGTGGACGGATTGGCATTGAAATTCGTAAGAAGAACGAGCCAAAGTACAGGGAGGATTGTAGGATTGGTGGCATCAAAGGTGGGTTGGGTGAAAGGCGATGTCAAAAGACAAAGGTTGGGTGGACAATGTTCCGTCAAAGTCCGAGCTGCCGATACACGGAAACGAATGAAGGCTCTCGAAAGGAAGGCGGGAAGACCTCAGTTGTGGTGCATTGCATGGAGCTTCGAAGGACCTGGTGTGAAGTCTGTATTAAGAGTGATACTTCTGCTGAGGGGAGCTCCGCCAAGACTTCTTCGGGGCTGTCGAGCACCCCAAACTTCTCTCTCACCTACTCTCCCCCGTTCGTCCTTCTCAAAGTACAGGTGCCAACTCCAAACGAAACCTCCGCCACACGTCGCTTAAAACCTTTCTCCTCTCTGCTGCCGAACTTGGTCTTTCCGATATTGCCCGCCCGGTGTCGTGCCCCAAACCAGGATGCAACCACTCGGTCATGCTCAAGTTCGTGGACCTTGGGTGGGCGAGCGAGCGCAACTTGATGGCTCACGAAGAGGATGGGGACGGTGAGGAGGTCGACTATGAGCCGGACATTCGACTCGTCATTCAGACGTGCAATGTGACGTCGGGAGGTAAAAAGTGCGGAGGTCGCTTCGCAAAGCCCGACTGGTGGGATGGTGGCACGATAGATTACTCCACTCTCGATGTGCGGCTCAAGAGGAATGGACTGGTTGAGAAGGCTACCAAGAGGGAGATCAACGAGGACCCTCCTGCGAGGGCTACAGGCTCGGGGACTCGTGGAGCGACCAGTAGCCCCCCTCTGTTTCCCTCGCCGACCACTGCCACTTTCCCTTCGTCCGCGCCTGCCACGTTCTCTCTCCCCGTCTTCGACGATCCCCTCAATGAATTCTTTGATTTCTCTGGAGTCAGGGACGAGCTCGAGGCGTTCCACCTGGCGAACGCGGAGTTCGCACATGCGGCATCTCCAGCAACAGAGAGGGACGATCCCATGGATGTTTCGAGCCCACCAAGACCTTCTTCTTCGGGAAACGTTGGGAGAGCATCTTCATCAGAACCGCCTACACCACCCGCGCCCCCGCCGTACCTGCCCTTTTTCTCTCTTCCGCCTCTTCCGCCAACTGCTGGGCCTTCCGCACCGCCATCATCCGGTTCTGCCGCTGGCCCCTCGGGCCGTGCCCGCCGGGTCAACTCCCTCCCAATCGCGGTCCCCCCTCCCCCAACAATCACGCGGTCTCTCTCAACATCAGCCCGGCGGCGTGTCTCCTCCCCTTCTCGTCCTGGAGCGCCGTATCCTATCCTTCCCCCATCCCCGTCCTTGTCTCCCTCAACGGCCTCCCCTCTTTCTGCCGCAACAGACACAACCGGTCGGAGTGTGTTTGACTTCACCTTGCCACCACAACCCAACATGGTGTTCGAGATGGTCATGAGGGAGTTGACCAAAGGTGTTCCACCTTTGCGGCATGCAGCTCCTGGCGATGGACAAGGAGGTGATGCGACTGGGCTTCCGCCAATGTTCGCTCCGATGGGAGGGCTTCAGGGACACTTTGACAGCCACATGGGAGATCCTGGACAAGCAAGTTCCGAAAACGCGGCGTTTTCGGATCCAAATCATGTGTTTGAGATGGTCATGCGGGAACTGGCAAAGGGCATCCCCCAACTCCGTCATGCGGACCCGTCGATCGCAGCAACAACGAGCGCGACGCCTCAATTGGACCCCTTCGATCTCGTCCTGGCCGAGCTTGTTCGGCACCCACCCCCACTCCGGCCAGCACCGCACCCACCCGCTCCGGCGGATTTCACCATGGTGCTCACCGAATTGGTACGCAAGCCCCCACCGCTACGTAGAACGGGACAGCCGAGGGTAACGCCTGCTCACCGTGGTCCGGCGCAGTACGAGACGGTCATGAGGGAGATGATAACCCGTCCTCCGGTGCTGAGGACACCTGGGAGGATGCGTGGAGGTGGCGGTGGCAGCGGGAGCTTGGGTGCAGGTGGAGTGTCGTACGCACCGGCGGTGCCTAGTCCGTTGGGAGGCCAGGGAGCGAGCGGGGCAGGGCAACATAGGAGAACATCGAGTGGCGCCGTGAGGGGTGTGGGAGTCGCTGCTGCGGGAGGCCACGGAAGGACTACGTCGACCGCGAGCGGTGGTTATGATCCGATGGACCCTTTCACGCATTTGAATTTAGGGGCCCCCGGTCTGAGTGGAGTAAGCGGGACCGGGGTGCATGGAGAGGGAATGCTAAATGGGACAACGGGGAATGACGGTGGGGATGTGTATTTGTTGCCTCCATCCGAAGCTGGAGCCGTGCATGATGGAGCTGGTAGTGCGGGGCATGGAGCCGTGGGTGGGTCTCGGGACGAGGACACGTGGATGGAAATGGTTGAGAAAGTGGCGATGATGGGGGGCGCGGAAGAGAGGGCTGGGTGGAACGTTGGAGTGTGATGGTGGTGCATTTTTGATGGTTGGGAGCTTCAATGTATTGGAAAGGATCAATTCACTATTTGCAAATAAAGGTTAATAGATGCATAGTTGTGGAACCAGTTTAACAGAGACAGTGCTGTTTCAAAACAAATCAGTTGCGTCGGCAAATGAGTACATACATCCACTGATATGAGCAGACCTCGCGTTATCCGTACTCGCGTTATCCGTACGCGAGGTGTGGATCTTTATACATACACGGCATGATGGTTTTCTCAGGTTGCAGGCTGCCTATTTCCCTGATCGTGGGGACATTTCATTCCCAAGAGCGCAACGATCACAACAGCCTCCGTCACTCTGCAGCTGCATCGTCATCTGCATAGCATCCATGGGCGCTTCGAATGACACCGCTGCCTACGAATCCTTCCCATATGCGCTCAGTCAATCCGACGTCACTCTCGGACTCATCGAGCTCATCGTGTGCTCCCAGGTGAGCAGGATTTAGCCATGCCCCAACCATCCCGATTGTAAAATGGGAGCAAGGGGTAGCAATGATTGCTGAGCTGCGTTTCTGGATCGGCGATATGTTCATTCCATAATCCCATAGGGTGCGTTTGTGAACTTCGTGGTGTGCTACAACTTCATTCAGCTGTTCAGGGTGAGCTTCTGCACGTCGCTCTGACCCATGAAATCGACTGATCAAAGCCGTGTTGACCAGCGACGGGGTACCAAACATCTTGACGAGATGATCCAGATGACATGCTTTGTGGTAAGAGATCTTCACCATCTTTTCAACCACAGTAGTCACCGGATTGCTTTACCCGTCCAGGCCAACTTCCTTGCCATGTCCGGTCGCGTGATCCTCAAAGGTGCTATTATATTCCATGACAACCCAACCATAACGCACAGCATGTGCCAAGCCCTGTCTATGTCTGGTATGTCACCCGGCACCCATTCAAAGATGAGATCTCGTCGCGCTATGCTTGAAATCTCATATGTATGCACGTGACCCCCTCTCGCTCGTAGCGTGCGTGCCCTGGGGAGGGACGATCATCGCCCACGCTCATTTGGCGATGGAAAGACTGGCAAAAAAGAGGAGTATTATTGATCCAAGAGTGAGTTTCCCCACAGCTACGGGAGGGAAAGAACACTTTGGTATTCGCCTTCTCAAATCTTCGCACTGAATACATATATGATCCTTCACTCTCTCCACAACACTCAACTCGAAACCACCAGGGCAGCCTTGACGCAGATCGCGGATATTTTGGCATGAGTCGTAAGACAGCCTTCAGAACCGTCATCCTCGGCTATATATTTTCAATTCTGTGCGGGATCATATACATGGTGGTGTCGCCTGACGGATGTGAGTCGATTCAAGGACAGTGAGATTGGCGACATTAGACAATACTCATCGTGCAGACGTATTGTCATCTGGACATTTGTCGTGTAATTTTTACTTGTAAGTGCGCACAACCTTTGTATCACAGGGATAAAGAGTTCGGGGCGTCAGAAACTCTTCAGCCGGAAGCTCAAGATATTATTTTCATCAACCAACGTACATCTCACCCTCATCGCCCACAGCGCCGGTTCCCACTGGTCCCACGTCCTCTTCGGTTTCATCACGCTCTTTTGCATTGGGGTCTCCCTGGCTACCATTCTCGGATGCACTCTCCAAGAAAACTACGCCGCCGAGGCCTACTCACGCGCCATGGTGTCGATTGCAGGGGACTTTAAAAAGCTGACGGAGATGAAAAAGAATGAAAGCAGGCATGAGTCAGTGGAACAGAAGATTCTGATGGCGTTTGTGGGGTGGGTAACAGAACTGTTTTGGGGGGACCACTACGATTTTGTCATCTTTTGGAGAGCTGATAAATCACGGATTTGTTTTTGCTGACCTTCCCTGTGTGATGTCACACTCTTCCTCATGTCCCATACATCGTCCACCACTCATCCTACCAGCGAGTGGATCCTGGAAACCATTGTGATCGCACAGGAGATGATTACTCGTCAGCATGCCGACCCCGGTCTCTCTGTTGCTGCATTCCTGTGCATCAAAGTGTTAGTACTCTCTCATCTCCCGTGTCCAGGTCTCGTCCTCATTTTGGGACCAAAAAAATTCCCAAAGGTCAACCACAATCCAAGCACTCTTGGTGTTATACTCAAAGCACGAGTTCTACGCCAGTAACGATGATAATCTCTCGGGCAGTCACTTGGAGGTATCACCGACAACAGTGACGGTGGGTGGCAAATCGTTGGAAGCCTCGCCAACAATGGCGACTGTGGGAGGGAGGTCAATGGCTTCGAGTAAATATAACTAGGACAGGCCACATGCTCATTCGATCCTCATGACAACAGCACAATCGTCGTGTATTTCAGGACTGTTATGTAAATAATGTAGTAGATACTGATATTGCGAGCAAAGGTGTGTCGTGGGTGGAAAATACAGAGCCTTTTGTACGTTGATCCATGGGATTGATTAGTGGAGCGTATGTATTTTGGGGGAAGGTCAATTTATCCCCTTCCATTCTCGGAACCAATCCATGTGGACGATGTTTGTACGTGGATGTGGAATACTGAATGAAAATTTTGCGGAATTTTCTGGTTGTTTCCGTAAATTTTCTTCGATCTTCTTTTCGTTTTCTTTGTGGGAAACCTCCCCTTATAAACAACAGATTCCGGCACACATCCCATTGAAAAACCTTTCATGACCTTTTCCCCCCAAAAATCCTTGGCATTCCAGATAGCATGCTACTATTTCGCGAAAACTTTTCAACCACGATTGATGTCAAAGGGATCCAACAATATGCTGGATATCTAAATTACCTTGAAACCGGCCAATTTATCATCCAGCGTGTGAAGTAAATGTTTATTTCTGAAAATTCCCGCAGCCGATTCACTCTCCTTATATTCAAAGTGGTCAGATTTGTCTTATGGCTACCTTTCTCCATGATCGGTCAGGGGTGTTCCGATCCCACGAGCCTGCATCTAACAGCTGTTGTCAGCACGGATATGGGCGCTTCGAACGATACGGCGGTCAACGAATCCTTCCCTTATGCGCTCAGTCAATCCGACATCACTCTAGGCCTCATCGACCTGGTCGCGTGCTCCCAGGTAAGCAGGATGGAATCATGTCGAAATCGTCCTGATCGCGAAGGGAGCAAGTGGGAGTAGTGATTGCTGAAATCTGCTTCTGCCTTGACATTACGTTCATGAGAGCCATTCCATCATCCCAGGGTGCTTTTCTTAACTTCGTGGTGTGCTACTACTTCATTCAGCTGTTCAGGGTGAGCTTCTTCTCGTCAATCGGAACCATGAAACTGACCGATCAAAGTCGTGTTGACCAGCGACAGGGTACCAAACATCTTGATGAGATGATCCAGTTGACGTGTTTTGTTGTAAGAGATCTTCGCAAGCCACTCAGGCACTGTAGTCATCAGATTACTTCAACGACGTTTATTCCTCCAGGCCAACTTTCTCGCCATGTCCTGCCGCGTGATCCTCAGAGGCACTATTATATTCCGTGACAACCCAACCATAACGCACAGCATGTGCCAAGCTCTTTCCATTTCTGGCAAGTCACTCATGCAAAAGTGAGATCTCTCCACGCTACCTGGACATCTCACCCTACACTCTCACGTTCAGCGTGCGTGCCCTGGGGAGGGACGATCATTGCCTATGCTCATTTGGCGCTAGAAAAACTAGCTAAAAAGAGGAGAATTATCGATCCGAAGGTAAGTTTCCCCACAGCTATGGGACAGAAAGAGTACTTTGGCATACCTCTCTCAATTCTTTGCTCTTACAATATGATTCTACGCATGTGATGCACCCGTCGCCCTCTCTACGACACCCCATGAACCACACCAGCAGGGCGGTCCAGATGCTGATCGCGGTTACTTCGGTATGAGCCATAGGACAGCCTTCAGAGCCGTCCTCCTCGGCTATGTATTTTCCTTTTTATGTGGGATAATATACATGTTGGTTTCGCCCGAAGGATGTGAGTAGGTTCACGAACTGCAAAATTGGCCACATTGAACAGTACTCATCGCGCAGACGTATTGTCGTCTGGGAATATGTCGTGTAACTTCTTCTTGTAAGTGCACACAACCTTTGCGTCACGGGGATGAAGAGTTTTGGGCGTTCTGATCTTCATCAATCAACATACATCTCACCCTTATCGCCCCACAGCGCTGGCTCTCACTGGTCTGACGTCCTCTTCGGTTTCCTCACACTCTTTTGCACTGTGGTCTCTCTGGGCACAGTCCTCGGATGCACTGTTCAGGAGAATTACGCCGCCGAGGCCTACGCACGCGCCATGGTGTCAATTGCGGGGGACTTTAAGAAACTGACGCAGATGAAACAGAACGAAAGCAGGCATGAGTCGGTGGAACAGAAGATTCTGATAGCGTTTGTGGGGTGGGTACCAGGTATCGGGGGATGGGGAGGAATTTGTCATCTGGGGAGTGCTGATCTCAAATCACAACACTGGTCCCACCAGTGAGTGGATTCTGGAAACCATCGTGATCGCACAGGAAATGATTACCCGTCAGCCCGCCGACCCTGGTCTCTCAATTGTCGCCTTCCTGTGCATCAAAGTGTCAGTCACACTCAATCTCGGGTATTTTTCGTCCTCATTCTTTTCCTTTCCCACCAAACCCCAGGTCCCCCACAATCCAAGCTCTCCTGGTGCTATACTCAAAGCAAGGGTTCTCCACCAGCAACGACGAAAATATCTCGGGAAGTCTCTTGGAAGTGTCACCGACAACAGTGTCGGTGGGTGGCAAATAGTTCGAAGCCTCAAAGCCTCACCGACAATGGCGACGGTGGGAGGGATGTCATTGGCTTTAAAAAAACCATAACAAGGCCACGTCGCGTGCTCATCAGATCCTCATGACTATTGTAGAATCACTGTGTATTTCAGGGCTGTTATTATTCCCCTGCGTATTTAAGCAATGTACTATCTGTCCGCTTGTTGGAAAGGTCACTCTTCATCCCCCCCCCCCCCCCCCCCTTCCAGTGGACGATGTAGGTACGTGGACGGGGTGTTGTGTATGGTGACCTTGGGGAATTTGTGATTATTGTTTGCCCAACTTTCTCTCTGACCTCGACCTCGGCTTTTTCTTTTTTGTGAGAACCGCAGCATGTATGGAATTCCGAACAAGCACGGCTCATTGAAAATACGCGACCGGAAGGCTTAAAGTACGTTTGCGTGTGTGTAAGTGTGGGGTTTGGTGGGGGTTAAGACTTTGCGGAAGTCGGGTTTGAAGGGAGGACGAAAGGCGGACTGAACCTGCCTGGCTGGGCTGTGGTGCGGTGGGTGGGGCCAACAGAAACCGCACAAGAACAGAGAGAGCGCGAGTAGAATTGAGGGAATCGGACTCCGCGGAGCGGATTGAGGAAAACGGAAAACTTGGGCGGAGGGTTGCGGAGGGGGAAGGTGGGTTGGTGTGGGGTTGGGTGGGATGGGTTTGGGTACGACGGAGGGGAGGAACTCCGGAAGGAGGAGGGAGGATGAACGGACGGAAGGAAAGAGTGCAGGGGAGAGAGCTAGGGGGATTTGATGGGGGGGAGAGCGGGAGATGTGATTCGGTTGAGAAGTAGAATGACACCGAGAAACGAGGGCAAGTTGCGGAACGCGGAGACGTGGACACCCCGAGGGCAGCCAGCGAGCATGTATCGTGGTATGCCGCGTCGCTCACCGTCCCGCACACAGCACAGATGCGCAAATCCGCAATGCAGCACCAACACCCATCCCATCCTCTCTCCACGCTCTCCCAACTCACCACAAACACATCGCTCGATCCCTCCCGCCCCACCGCACTCCACCTCCCACCGCAGGCCATTCTGGGCCGCCTCGCATCCCTCTACCACTCGCTACGTCGACATCATGCATTCCACCGCCTTGTGTTCCACCCGGACCTGTCCGCCCATGTCTTGCTCGCGCCAATGCCACCCGGCGCGCTAATCGACGACTCGGTCAGGTCCATTGTCGGGAACTTGGCGTCGCTCGACCCTTATTATCCCCCGCATAAACCGCCAGTGGTGCCAGAGGGCGTGCCGTCACCACTGGTGTTGCTGAGATACGCACCAGCGTCGCTGCCACCGCGGGAGGTCGAGGAACTCATTGTCGCGTTTGAAGGTGTCAAGGATACAAAGTACTCGGGAGCAGCGGGTTTGCCGGCTGGGTCGTCCCTGCCACAGTCTATCTCTTCGCCAAACGCGGGGTCGGAGTCGCCCTCGCCGGTTCAGCAGCAGTCTCAGGGCGGCGACATACCAAAGAATGGCCAATCAAACTCGGCTCAAGGTCCATGGGGTCAATCGCAGCCTGGTGCAGGACAAGGGCAGAACCAAAACCCGTGGGGTCAGACCCCATCCGGCGCGAACCAGGCCCAGGGCGCTTGGAGCCACGGACCGCCCGGCATGGCGTGGGGCCAGCCTCAACCCAGTCCACCTCCGGGCCATGGTGCATCGCCGTGGTCCCACCCCTCACCTGCACCGGCTCCCGGCGCGTCACCGCCCACATCTGCACCTCCCGCGTGGCCCGTTCCCTCTCCCACATCACACACACCTCCCATTCCCTCACCGCCTCCTCCCGGACCTGGAGCACCGTCCACCCCGCCCCCTACCAGCACAGAACCACCGCCGACAGCGCACTGCCTCATCCACTTCGACTCGCTGCACCGCGCACGGGCATTCTTGTCTGAAATCTCACGCACAACGTCATGGAGTGCGTCCTACGTTTCTCCCACTGGTCCTCTTCCTTTATCCACGCCAGCAATGACCCACCACGTTGCACCCGTGGGTCCTGCTGTTATGGGGGTGTCTCCCAACTCCCTGCACACCTCCACGTCGTCATCTCAGACTCCTGGACACCAACAGCCTCCCACGCAGGGACAGCACTTTCCGTATCTCCTCGTCCTCGTCACGCACCCTGCCACCCTCTCCCCTGCCTCGGTCTCATCCTGGCTACGCTCATCGTCGCCGGGGGTGGACTCGTGTATGGCTACCGAGACACAACCAGGGCCTCTCTCGAGCGACGGTTTGCGTACCACGGAGGTTCGAGTTGTCTTTAGGTCCCAGGAGGCGTTGCGGTCCTTTTGCATGACGCCGCCTGGGTCATCCTTGCCACCTGTATCGGTCAGGCTAAAGGGAGACCCACCCCAGCAGCAGGGTGGGCAGGGTGGCGCATTCCCGCCTTCGAGGGCACCTGGTATGGGTGGGGGAGGACCGCAAGTCCAGCAACAGGGTTACCCCTACTATACGCCTCCTACGGGCCCGGGAAGCGGCTCAACCCCAACCGGTGCTGCACCACCATGGGGCCCACCACCACCCCCCTCTGCTCCACCCGGCCCGTCCCACCTGGCGCTACACCCGCCATTAGGCCTAGACCCCGCTGATCTGCGCCGCGTCATGCGGCTCCTACCCGGGTTCCGTCGTCTGCACATCGTTTCAGAGGGCGGGTTCGTTGCCGGGTTCGACGACGACGGAGCGGCTCGGCGTGCAGGGGACGTAGTCGCTGGATTAGGGCATGGCGTTGTTAGTGCGGCCTTGGGTGGACCGGCGGCGGCGGGGATGTGGGGAGGAGTGGACGCATGGAGGGGCGGATGGTGGGGCGTGGGCGGTGTGAGTGTTTTTAAGGGGTGGGGGAACCAGTATAGCTGGTGGGGTTCATTGGTGCAGCACGGGAGATGTGGTACAGAGGGGAGGCAGGAGGTGTGATTCGGAGATGACCAGAGTGGCACTACTGACGATCAATATTTTCCCCCCTCAAACCACTAGACTCCACCCCCGCCTCCACCCGCCCCACCCACGGCTCCGCCCACTACGACCATTGTCGCTTCAGTCCCTGCCCCCCCTGCGGGTGCACGGTCAGACTACTTCTCCCGCCTTGCCTCCGACCACGACGGTGTCATTTCTGTGCATGCCCTTGGCGATGCCTCGCGCCCCTCCGGGTACGCCATGAGGTTCAGAGACGTCGCGGCCGCAGCGCGGGCTGGGCGTGATCTTGTCGAGGGCACGAGCGTCGCGGTGCGGTACGCAAACGAGGGCGAGGATCTCGAGAGCTTGCTTGTCCCCATGGGGGGCGGGAGTGGGCAGACAGAGGGTGGTGAGGATGACGTGAGCGTTTGGGAGGACGAAAAGGAGCGAGAGAGGAGCGGAAGTAGGGGAAGTCGAAGGAGCTCGGCGTCGGGCGGGGTTTCAGATGGTGAAGGTGAAGGTGGCGCCAGTGCGGGCCAAGGCGGCGCAGGTGGGCCCAAAGGACATCTGGTAGGGATTAAGCAACGTGGCCGGTCTCACTCTCAATCAAGCGCACACTCTGCTACATCGGCCTCTTCAGCGGGAGGTGGAACAAGAGTCCCCCGCGCCACTGTACACATTACCAACCTTTCCGCTCCCGGTAACGGCCTTGACAAAGCCGATGTGAAGCACCTCCTCTCGGGATACCCCGGGTTCCGACGCGTGGCGTTCTATCGCGACTGGATCTTTGCTGTGTTCGAGTCCACCGCAAGCGCGGCCAATGCAGTTGGCAGAATCAATACGGATACAAAAATGAGAGCGAGTTTTGCACGTGACGAATACGCGCCCAATTATGTCGTCCCAGAGGCTGGGGTGCCGTGTAGTGTCTTGTATGTGTGTAACTTGCCGTGGGATGCGACTAATCTGGAGTTAACCAAGTTGTTCAAGTGAGTTGTTTTCGGGGGTGGGTTGATGGGGTTTGTGCAGGGAGTGCGTGGGAGAAAGGCAAGATGGTGCTGGACGGACTGACACTCCGATGGCCATTGAATTTTTCTAACTTGTACGCCCTTCCGCACCAACTTCTGCCAGGGCGTATCCCGGCTACCGGGAGGTCTACTTCTTCCGCGAGGCTTGCAAAGTTTACTTTGAGGACATCGAGTCCGCAGAGGCGTGCATGCTTGACGTGAATGCCACCACGAACCTCATCGCGACCTACTTCAAAGGCGAGACGGCACCAGGGCAGCTCGAGGACGCCGCGCGGGAAGAAGGGGACGCCGTCAGTGTTCGCAGCGGCCGGAGCGCCGCGGAGGGGCAGGACATGAGTGCAGGTCAGGGCAACGGCCCGGCGGAGAGCAGGCCGGGGCCAAAGTGCACCCTGCACGTGTCGAATCTGACTCGAGACAGGGCGGACCTTAAGGTGCACTTCCAGTCTTACCCAGGGTTCCTGCGGATCGCGTACTACCCCAACTGGATCTTTCTGGTGTTCTCGGACGCTTCTGGGGCTGCGCAGGCCATCAACAAGATTCACGCCACGACCAGAATGCAGGCGAGCTTTGCTCAGGTCGAGTACACGCCTGGGTTTGTCAGGCCGGATCCGGGACCACCAGGGCAAGTGGTCCGGGTGGGAAATTTCCCGAGCGGTGCGGGAGAGGGAGAGTTTGTCAAGTTGTTCAGGAGCTACGAGGGGTGAGTTTCGTGGCTCGTGGGGGTGTGTCCTGCATAGGTGGTTCGGTTATTATCGATTCTGTCCGAGCTCTTTCCTCATCGCTGCTTTCCGCTAACACCACAACATCCTCCTTTTAGATGTACCGACGTACGATTCGGAAGAGAAGACTGTCTCGTGTGGTTTTCCTCTCGGGAAGCCGCGACACGATGCCTCGACGACGTCAACAGGACCACCAACTTGTGCGCGGTCTACTACAACCCAGCGGCTGTCCAACCGGCCCAGCCGCCACTTCCTCAACAACCTCGTATGCCCGCACCTGGTCCTGCAGCCGGTGGATATCCCCCAGCTTTCCCTGGCCAACCACCGGCACCACCGCCAGGGTTCGCACAGTTTAATCAGCGGCAGCAAATTCCTCCACAGCAGACAGAATTTTGGGAGGATGATGAGCCCTCGGCGTCAATAAGCCACTCGATTCCGAGCTCCCCTGGTGCATCCTCTGGTGATCCAGGTGGCCGAAGTTCCGCGAGTTCACCATTCCCCTCGTCAGAGCGTTCCTATGGGGCGGACAGTTTGGCAAGCAGTCATGGTGCAGTGGTTGGACCTGGTGCAGGGCAGATGGGTGTACCGGGACTAGCACAGGCGTATGGCGGGGGCGCAGGATTCCCCCCGGGACACCCTCCAAAGACGACGTTGAAGATTGGAAACATCAATTTGGACCGGTCCGATTTGAGGAAGGTTCTGTCGAGTTTGAGGGGGTTTACCAAAGTAGCGTTTTATCGGTGAGCATTTTGCGTGTGTGGGCGATTACCAGAGCAGCCTTTGACCCCGTATTTGGTTCTGGTTCTACAGGGACTATGTCTATGCTTGCTTCGCGGATGTTGAATCTGCCAGAGCAGCCATGGACCTTCTTCACACGTCGTCTCGGATGCGATGTGTGTACCCCAAGTATGACTACACAACACATAACGACCGACTTGACGTGGGACAGCCGTGTCCGATCTTACATGTCAGCAACATGCCCTTCAATTCGAATTCCAGCGAGTTTGTGAAGATGTTTGGCGCCTACGAAGGGTATAGGGAGACACAGTTCTTCAGAGAGAGTTGTTTGGTGTTCTTTGCCACCGAGCGTGATGTGAGTGGAGCGAAGTGAAGAGGTGGATACAATCAAAACTGAGTTCTCCGACATTTTTAGGCTGCTGCGGCGCTGCAGGACCTCAACAAAACCACAAACCTTGTGGTCGTATACTCCAAGAAAGGGCTTTCTGCTCTTCAGGCCCTGCAGCAACAGGGTATGATACCTTACGGAAACGGCCCGAATCCACTTCAAGGGTACCCGGGCGGGGACTACCAGCACTCCTTGCCTACGGATCCAGCTCTTATGGAGCAGTTCCTTCGCTCAGTATCTGCATCTATGTCGGATCAGTTTGAAGCCGATGGTCGTCGACCTTCAGGGTCCTCCAATCTCACTGGCGGCACTGATTTCGGAAGGGATCGGCGAACTTCAGAGAGCGATGCGCGACTTTGGCAAAATGGTGGTGGCTCCGGGTTTGGACGGTCGCCCAGTATGCCACTCTCGAACTTTGAAGGAGAGGATGAAGGCGAATACAAGCGATATGCCAGAACTCCAGACAGTGTCTACCAGGATAACCCATCAGGGTCGATGGGCTACAGCAAGCCCAATGACATTCCCGATTATCTTCGGCAATACATTGAGAAAATGCAGCTCCAAGCGGCGGAAATGGATCAGCGCTTCCACGTAATGCAGCGGCAGCTCGCTGAAAAGACTATGTCAGAGCAACGACTCAAAGAGGAAGTTATACAGCTAAGGGCCGCGCTTTCTCGGTTCACCGGAGGCAGGGGACATGAGATCCGCCGAACTGAACAACAGGTTGCTGGAAGAGGAGGGTACGGAAGGTTCACTCCCGATCTCAATGGAGGACCTCCCGGGCCTGGGTTTGGATCTGCTCTTGGGCTGACGAGGTCCACTTCCGGACCTCCTCAACGGAATGTAGGCTTTGCACAATATGCAGAGGAGCAATATTATGCTCCTTCGCCGACTGCCACGGTCTTTCCCCCGCAAGCACAGCAATTTCGGGGTGGCCCAAATGATGGTTCGTACCCGAACCAGTACGCACCATACGCTCCCCAACCTCAACAGGGACAAGGGCCTCCTTCATTCGAATTGAGCACACACGATTCAATTATAAGCATGCTAGAATCAGACAGCGACCGCCAGGAAGCTCGCCGTCAACAGCAACAGCAACAGCAGCAACAAGCTGATTACGATGCTCGAGACGCATGGAATAGTGTCACGTTTGGTCCCCAGGCGGGTCAAGGCGGAGACGCGGGAGCCGGAATGATGGGAGGTATGGGCAGGGGATTTGGTAGCAGGTTCGGGAATGGGTCTATCTGGTAATCTGGGATATTGTTGTCGGTCCACTTGTTTTGTGCACTACACTTGCTGTCGCACCGTATGCCATTATGCCATTTCCCGGCCGCAAGGCTTTTTAAAGTACTAGTAGAAAGGCTCTTGTGGAGCGCTGTGCTTCGTTGGAGGTCTTCGTTTCGTCACGAAGTCTCACCGTTGTTTTTCCGTCGAATAGCGTGAGATGTACATAGCTCGTGTCATCATCAGTTACGAAAAATTGTGGAAGTTCAACCATTATAGTTGTTGCAATACTCATTGGTGAATTTCCGTCCAGTGATCATTTACTTTTTGACTTTCTATGCAGTTTTCATTACGTTCTGAATAAAACTGCTTACAAATATAAACGTGAGCAAACGCCATGGTTGAGAAATGAAACGAGTATTCCGCCTTCCCCATAAACATCCTTATGGAATCTAAGGTTGATCGGGTATGTATATGTCAATTTTCAAACTTCCTCCCATGCATCCCACCTGCCTCCGGCACCTTCCAAATGCTTTGGTCCAAACCTCTGCACCATCTTAACGACAATCTCTGGTCTGGGTCCTTCAGTGCCTTTCGGTACTTCGTATTTGAATGATCCAAGTTTCGGATGTCCAATGATTGCCTCGAGTGCAGGTCCAAGCTCCTCTGGCTCACAAACAAGGGCTACATCACGCAAATCTCTGCACCTCTTAAGCAATTGCTCGAGTGCTCGAGCATCGGGGTTGCTGTTAGATGACAGGTGAAGAGTGCGCAGGCGAGGAAGCAGTTCTGGCGCAGCCACAAGAGCGTCGGTGTATGATTCACTGTCGGCGCCCGGAAGAACAGCAACAACGTTTCCTTCTTCATCGACTTCGTCACCCCCACAGTCAATTCTTCTCCGAAGACGAAGGGCTTGCAGGCTTGGCCAAGCGGAAAGAATTGAGAACCAATCGGCTTCCTCCATTGCATCGTGGTCAGCAAGAGTCACTTCTCTCAGTTTACGTAGTCCTCGGAGCTTGTAAATAGAGCGGCGAGGTATCGGGACAAAGGGAAGCCGCTCTATGACCTTACGGCCATCCCAACCACCTCGACGCTCAAAGGTCGGGGATCCCCAGACCGCGACTTTCTCGAGTCCAGGAGCAGTATCTACTACAGCTCCCATGAAAGAGTCCAAATGGGCTGCCGAGGGAAAACGTAGGCCGCGGAGGTGAAGCTCTGATAGTTTGCGAAGTCTGTCAAAGAGGTTTGTGGGAGGCTCGGGCCATGGAAGTCCACCACGGGCACTACAAGACACTCTCAAAGTGCGCACATCATCAAATGTCCGAAGGGCCCGGGCTGTGACACGTCTAGCGGGATCCAGAGGTGAGGTATCATGTGGTGATTTTGGTCCAGTCGGAGAAGCAGGTTGGTCCACGTCCGGGTCAGCAATAGACACGTACAGTCGTCGCACTGTCCATGAAACAGCGCGGTCGGGAATGAGGCTGGATTGCTCTTCCAGTACAAGCATCTCTGCACCGGACACATGGAAGTGAATCCCTCCCAGAGCCTTTGTTGAAACAGCAGATCCAGGACTTCCACCAGAGCGTCCCCCAATGCCCCCCACTCGTCTTTCAGGCTCTTCAAAGAACACCGTAAGTCCAGCCAGGTTTGGGAAAGCTTCGAGTGGTACTCGCATTGCTTCCACCGCGCGGCGCACTTCTTCGGGTCCGTTCCTGGCATTCGCCGCGGCAATCGACCAGAAAACATCCGCGGCTGCGCGGTCGGCGAAGGTGATGTGAGTCGCTGGTAAACGGGCAGCGGATAAGGAAGAACGTTGGGCACGGAGGCGGAGAAGAAGTGATGCGGGGTTGGTGGAGGACCATGATTTGGAGGGTGCACGTGCAAGAGAGGGAGCGGAGTTGCGTGCGGCGGACCAGGTGTTTGTACTGCCCAGGGCGATACAAGAGGGAAGGGTTAAAACGAGTGTACCGACTAACATCTCCCAATTAAACGGCTGAAACTGCGAAGTACAGTTTCTCTTCTCCCCTTTGCACCAGCGCCGTTTTGAAATAATCTCTCGTGAAGGTTCTTTACGCTGAAGAAATTATCACATCATGATTGGTGTATTGAATGCAGGATTTGAGTCCGAATCCATCCTCCAGCTCCGATCCATAGCGCCCTTGCAGCCTGTACATTTGCATCTCTTGTGCGAACTCACCGTGACAGACCTCCACCCAGCGTTTCCGTCCCTCTTCGCTCAGACCCCGCAGCAACTCTCTCAGAGACATTTCTGCGCACCAGCGCTCCACTCCGGTACCCTCCCGATAGCGTCAGGGTGTAGTTCCTTGCGAGCCGTTTCACGAGGGGGGCAGCCGCCCGAAAGACATCCGATGTCTCGGGCAATCGTTCCAATCGCTTCTCGGCCTCTCGGGCCTTTTCACCCCCCCACTCCCGCTCCTCGCCCTCGGCAGCAGACGCCGCATCATCGTTGTGTTCGGATTCTGGTTCCTCAAGCTCCCGCTCGCAGGCCTCGATAGCGCGGCGCAGTTCTGGTGTTCGGTGTTCAGGCCGGACAGAGAGTGCACCCGAGTGGAATAAGCGCAGGAGAGGGAGACTGGGTGACATCCCGTTGTGCGGGGGGAAAGTGTATCGATGGCCAATGCGTTGCTGCACCTTTGTGTTTTTCTCGGGCGCCTTGGTTTGCCTGACGGATGATCCTTCACACTTGGCGAAAGGTTCACCCGAGCTGCCACATCTCCCTTCCTCCTCTCTCCAGATTTTCCAGGACCAGTTTTAACGGTGTGCTGGATATACTATCTGAGAGGCCCAGCGGATTGCCACCTCGGTCACAGTCCATTCCTCATCAACAAAAATGGAAGGTCATCTTCAAGCTCCCACAACAGTTACATAACGAGTTGCCAAAACCACTAAAAGTTCTCCTCCAAGAACTGCGCCGTCCGATGGAAGCAATCCAGCGCATTCCGCTTCACAGTCTCGTCCGTAAAGTCACCCCTTACAAGAGAAGCAGTGAGGGGTGCGGTCACAAGCGCACAGCAAAGGTTCAATCATACCTCGCGGTGCAGAATCCATGCGGTACCTCTTCGTAGCGATGGTGCAGCACCGTCTTGCACTTTGGGTTGTCTTGCATTGCCTTGATGACTTCTGTAAAGTCCGGATCCTGTACAAACAAGGAAACGATCAAACGGGAGTCGGGACCACGTCATAGACATGCGGTACTGGCGGGTAGGGGCGAGTTTCAACTCACGTTGTTTCCCGGTAGGAGCGCGACTGGGATCTTGACGTTCTCTCCGTCCCGGATTGTGATGAATGCGGGATGGATCCCAACGACGACTTTGACGTCGCCGATGAGATCATCGTCTTGTGCCGCCTTGATGATGATCTCGCCTTGGTGGGACGGGACCAACGTGGTACCGGTCAAACACAAAGGCACGCCACCGTCCACTCTGGTTGACCACCCACCTCCATAACAGAACCCAACAATCCCAACTTTTTCCACTCCGTGCGTCTTCTTCAAGAACGCGATGGTGTTGACGAGATCGTTCTTGACAACTTTCTGGTACGACCCTGCGCCCTTTTGGGTGAACTCGACGATCCTGTCCCAGACGCGGCGGGTGAGTCCAAGCGAGGCGATTTCGGCGTCGGGGGTTCCGGGTTCGGGTGGGTCTAGTGAAGCACTTCGTCAGACACCTTCCGACCTGTAAAAGGCTGTTTGAAAAGAAAACAGATTGACCACGCACCAGCCATGAATTCTGCGACTGGCACACGGCGCCTGAACACGTCAGGCTGGACTGTGAGCAGGCCGGTGTGGTTGGCGAGGTAGTCGCACGCTTGTTTGTTGTTTGGGTGTCCCGTTCCCTAACGTATTTTGTGAAACGCAACCGTTTCAGTTCACCACCAGCACCCGCCTGTGTTGTAAGAACCTACCACAATATCATAGATGACAATCAAGGCTTCCTTGGTCGACTTTGGGCCGCCTTCGGGCTCGACGACGTAAATCGGGAGTTCGCCCAACGTATCATCTTTGCCGCGCGGTTTGAACTGCGGCATCGTCTGCTCAATGCACCGGCGCACACGTGCCACAAAAATGCGCGGGAGTTGGCACTGTACTCACAAAGTTTGGCGGGACGAGAACGGGCTTTGCGTAAGCGGCCCCACAGCAGGACCTAACAACATTTGATTGAGCGATCGAAATCGCTGCGGTTTCGGCACGTCGAGCCCCGCGATTCACGCATCACTTACTCGGCGACAAGAAGCTTGTCTTTGGGGTCTTCGATGGTCATGGTGGGGGAGAATTGGCTTGAGTGTCGGTTTGGTTGTTGCCGATCGCAACTAATTAATTGAAGGGTCATCTACCATCATGTGTAAAATTTGAACATGCCTAAGTACGAACAAAATGCCTTCATCTCTCTCCGCGCAAAATGAAACTAGACGGTTCAATGAAGGAGCTCATTTCCGCTGTCTCCTCTCCCAACACGACTGAATCTGCCAAAACAAACAAACTACCCCATCGTGCCTTTTCATTATGGAGTGAAGGGGGTGATTAGGATGGTTCTCCGGCATTTCTGTTTGTACATAACAGTATTTCAAGATATTTCCAACGGATTTCAGCAGGAGAGGTAACCACCCAAAACACACTCGAGAACGCTGTTTTCTCCAGTTAGAAAGCGTCCGTCTTTTCAGAACGTCTCTAAGAAGCTAAATAACGTGACAGTAGTCAAGTGACAACTTCTGAGAGGTACCTCTCCTGAAGTTTCATCATCACGGTCTTCTTCTTTTCCCATGTCATAAACGTACCCTCTTTGTCAACAGAGGATACCTACGTCTATATCTAGTGAGTTAACGAACTAGAAATCTAATAAGTAAACTCGAAGATGATGTTATATTCTTCAATGAGTTCGACCCAGCTTCTTCGGTCTGACCGCAGGAGAGAGAAAGACAGCATCGAGAGACACAGGAAGAGCAGAGGATCGACAGGAGGAGAGAGCGCACATCGGACGCAGCGGAGAATCGGAGTGGGAGAGCGCGGGCAGAGCGGGACAGCAGACGCAGCGGGCGAGCGAGGACACACACACACACACAACAGATTGGCAGCCATGGAATCGGTCACCTTTGCAAACCCGCACATCCACTTTGCTCATCTCCCGCTCACACGCGCGGATTCTGCGCCCGACGACGACTTCGACGCAGACGACAACGCGCTGACTGTCCGCGCCTCGCTGTTCCGACCCCGCCCCCGCTCGCCGCCTCCGCCAATCCCGCCCTCGTTCTTTGCCGCGCACACGGACGCGTCGGACATCGATCCGGGATACCTCGACGACTCAGAGTCGGGCGACGACGATACGGATCCGTTCGGGAACGAAGTCCAGCTCGACCCATCAGACCCCGTCCCCCCACCGCTCGTCCCGCGCACAAAGCCCGCGCTTGCAAAGAGAAAATATACGCGTACTCGCCAGCAGCACGCGCGCAGATCCCCGCCCGCCTCGCTCTCATCCTCGTCCTCGTCCTCGTCCCTTTCTGCACTCGAATACACCCCTCTCCAAGCAGAATCCTCCTCCGCCTCCTTTTCCTCACCCGCCGCTCCGCTCTCCGCACCCACGCAAAAGCCGCGACCCAAGAAATGGGCCTCGGACTGCGTCACGGGCGGGATTCATGGCATTGAGAAGCGCAGGGAGGACGAGAAGAGGTACAGGACAGAGTGCTCAAAGGGCGGGATTAATGGTGGGTGCAGCCGAGACGGAGCGACCGAAACAACAAGCAGAAGTCGTGCCACGGAGGACGCAGGCAAAAGTCGCAAGGACGGGGCCAGATGCGAAGTCGCGAGGAAGAGTGGGAAGTATGAAATGCCGTGTGCCGGAGGCAAATGATTCTACGCGGAGCGTAATCTGTGTGAAGCATGAAAGGCTGTGCCCGGAGGCGAACCAACCTTCGCGCAGAGCGACGGTGACGAATTAACGTGTTACGCGGAGCACATTGCGAGGTCTGGAGTGCAGAGCTGGGATAGCCGTCAAGTCTGCTGCGTGTTCAACTCTTCCCCCCCCCCCCCCCCCCCCCCCCCCCCCCACTCACCTACCCCCCGTCCCACTTTCCACAGCAATCTCCGCCAAACGCAACCTGCGCCACGTCTCGCTCAAAACCTACCTCCTGACCGCGCCCGAAGTCGGCCTCTCCCACCTGGCTCGGCCCGTGCCCTGCCCTCGCCCCGGGTGCGGACACTCTGTGATGCTCAAGTTTGCCGACCTCGGGTGGGCCGACGAGAACCCCGAGGCGGGCGCGGGCGGGGGAGGGGGAGAGGGAGAGGGAGACTCGGACGCCTCGTACGAGCCTGACTTGCGACTGGTCATCCAGACGTGCAATGCCGTGCGGGATAAGAAAAAGTGCGGCGGGAGGTTCGCCGTGCCCGACTGGTGGGCCGGCAGGCCGACCATTGACTACTCGGCGCTCGATTCGCGACTTAAGCGAAACGGTCTCGTCGAGGTGTCCCGCCGCAACGAGGAGGGCGACGCAGCAGCCGCCGCCGCCGCCGTGCCGAGGAAACGCCGCAGGGGGGGGGCTGGTGGAAGTGGAGGTGGGGGCGCCAAAGCTGCCACGGGGGCCGATGGGTCCGCACCTGCCACTGCCGGTAACCTCCCGCCGCCGCCTCCGCTGGAAGAGCCGGGTTCGTCCGGATACGAGAGCGGGCAGAGCAGTTGGACGACCATGACGGGGACTACGGCCGGGTGGGACGGGGACGGGGATGGCGACGCAAGGGGCGCGGGGGGAAGGAGAGGTGGCGGGGCGGGCATGAGCGATGACGATGACGAGGATGGGGATGGGATGGGAATGGGGATGGGGATGGGGATGGGGATGGGGATGGGGATGGAGAACGCGGTGAACCTGATGGATCTAACTGGCGAGCGCGGTGGAGGTCAGTGGGGGTGGGACGCGTGGGCGGACGGAGGAACGGTGTGGGGCGTGGGAGCGTTGCCGAGCGGGATGGGCCAGCAAAAGCAACAGCAACAGCAACAGCAGCAGCAGCAGCACAATATCTTGACCTGGAGTGTGCCGGTCACGCAGCATCCCGCGACGATGGGAAGACCCGCGACCGCCCCGGTGGGCCCGCAAGTGATGGCCCAGTCGCAGGTGCAGGTGCAGGTGCAGGTGCAGCAGCAGGCGCAGGTGCAGTCGCAGTCGCAAGTCCAAATGCAGGCGCAAGTGCAATCACAGCAACCACTGGCGCAGGTGGCTGCGCAGATCTCGCGGTCCATATCTGCACTTGGAAGCGGCGGGACCGGTATGGGCATGACGCCGGCCGCTCCAGCGTTCCCCGTGCGTCCCGCCAGCCAGCCACACGCACAACCGGCGCCCCCACCCGTGACGCTCGCATGCAGCGCACCCCCGGCGGCGGGTGTTAATATGAAAGTGGAGGCTGTGGGCGTGCGACAGTACCAGATGATGGTGCAGCAGGCCATGTTGCAGCGTATGCGGGAGCAGGAACAGGAGCAGGAGCACAAGCAGGAGCAGGAAAGGTGGGGTGCGAGTGGAGGTGTAGGGAGCGTGGGCCATCCCGTTTCGACCTCGAATCCGACTCACCTGCAAGCACACATGCTTGGGACGGGTCCCGCACCCCTCTATTTGACTGGCCCCGCTCCCCCGCACGGAGCCGGTCCCTCACCGGGGGGTTTGTCTGCCCACACTCCTCTTTTGCACCCTGACGCGCCTGAGATGCTCCGCCGGGCGCGGTCCGTCCCTGTACTGGAGGGTGACGACGGCGCGGGGCGGGCGGGGTGGCATGAAGCTGTCTCGGGTGGACAGGCGGGGATGCACGGCGCTGTCGCGGCCCAGGGGGGGCATGTGGGACTTCATGAGGCACGGCAGGGCGCGACGGGATTGCGGCGGTCGGTGTCCAATGTAACTAGTGGCGGAGGAAGACGAAAGAGCGTAACGTCACCTCCCGGAGTGCACGTGGATGCGGCGGGTGGAAGTGCGGGGGCGGGGAATCACGGGCACCCACACCCACACCCGCACCCACACGCTCACCCACACGGACACGCCGCCCACGTCCACCATCCTTACTTCCACCCGACGTTCCACCCGTCCCCCCTGTCACACTCGCTGGACCACCAACCACGGCCGGGAGATGCCCAACACTTGCAGGCAGTGGGGGTGGTAGGCGGAGCGGGAACGGGCACGGGCCCCGTCCGGTCGCGGCACTCAAGAACCCCATCAAGAGCGCATTTGACTTTAGCGATGCCCGGTAACGCTGTCGGTGGTCCCGGATCGCCCAGTCCGCGCACCGCGAGCCCCGCGTCGGCTGGGTCGGGTAGCGTGGGGCAGGGCGGTTTGTGGGCGGGGCCTGTGGGTGGAGGGTTTGTGGGAGTGCCCGTGACGGTTGGAGTGAGCCACGCGATGCAGCACGTTCCCGTCACCCAGCAACAGCACCCGCACACGCTCCAGCACCCGCATCAGCATGTCCACCAGCCGCACATGTCGCCGCAAGCTCATCATCCGCAGCTGCACATGCCTGTCCCGATATCCATTCCCCTGGCGCTGTCGTTTGCGAGCTCCTCTACGTCGTCAGTGGGGTCCGAGAGGGACACTGCGTCAGTTTCGGCGTCCTCGTCGGCACCGGCGAGTCCCGCGTCGAGCGTGTCCAGCTCGGTCTTTTCGCAGTTTCAGAACGTACTCAGGATCGCGGATTGGGGCCCGCCGGCACCGCAGGGCGGGCACAACTTCTCGACGCAGTTTGGAAACCCGTCTGTGTCGCCGTCGCCGTCGCCTGGAGCGTTGCATCTTGCGCAGGGTGGGCGAATCCCCAACGGACCCTCCGTCAATGCAATGTCGCAAACTTCCTCCACTCGGATGGCCTTTCTAGAGCTTTGGTCTGTCGTGGACAGGGACCAACTCGACGCCGTGAACCAGTCTGGTGGTGGTGGCGGCGGCGGTGGGGGCTCCGGGGTGTTTGATGAAGCTGCCGCGGCGGACCTGGCTGAGCTGCTGCGCTTCGATGGAGACTTTGGTGACGACGATGGAATCGAGACAGGCCGGGCCTTTGGGATTGATCTGGGCTTTGGAGCAGGACTGGATGGGATGGGGCGCACCAGTATGATCGAAGGTATCGACCCAGAACTGGCAGAGGCGGCTGCGGCGGCCATGGCTGGTGTGGACGGAGTGGACTATGGGGATGCTGAAGGAGGCTCCGGGAACTTTTTCGGTGCGTTTGCTGATCAAACGAACACTGGCCAAGGCGAGCATGTCGTAAAGAACAAGTACTCCGAACAAGGCACTTTGGTTGGGGTGGTGGGCAGCGGTGGAGTTCCTGTCAGTGGCAATGAAGGACAGCTCGAACAGGGTTCAGACGATGAAGAGGTTGTGATGCAAGACTCGGACACGTTTGAGTGGGTTGCGATGGAAGGAGTGGAGGGAGAGGATACGGGACCGGACTTGTACGGATGACAACGGGTGTTATTGGACATTGTGCTTTCAGATTGTGGTGTGACTCTGTCCCAACTTCAAGGAGAGAAAAAAAGGCCAGTTGGTCGTTTTTGATTCATGTATTTCATATTACGATTTTACCAACGTTAACGTGTTTGACTATGACACAGTAACTTTTTCAAATGTTTGAATTACAATTGTGCTGTCACAACATCCCAATGCACTCCAACATCACTTGGTGTAGCGTGGGACTGTTCACCTGTCTTCTCCATTCTTTGCACCACCTCACCTGCCTTTTGTTCTCATTCACGCACATGTGTTTGTTGCAGACAGATGCAAAGCAGTTCCCATGCCACCACCCCACTGTCGAAACACAGTCAGAAGAAAAGTTTTGTGCGAGCAACCACAAATAGCCCCTCACCCCCAACACCCCAACCGATCGGTATTCCGCAACTAGACTCAAAATCACATGCGGAAACTGTCGGAAATATCTTTTTGCAGTTTGACAATTACGAGTTTATGGCCGCAAAGGTCCGACCATGGCCAGCCCAAAGAGACGTCCAGGAAGTTTCCGAGGAATTCCTGTGGGCATTAGTGGACTGCTTTGTTTCCTAACTTGCAAATTGCGAAGGCGTTGGAGGAGAGTTTGCCACCAAACCCTGATACCTGACAGGGCTGTATCCGCGTCTCCCAATTTCTTGTGACCCAATGCGGCCCGGAGATAAAAGTTCTGTTATAAAAACACCGGTCCCATCGGAACGAATTCTGTTCGAACAGTCCTCCACGGATCGACAGTCACCTCCGTTACTTCCATCAACCAACACCACACCATCACACATCATGGCAACTCTCAGCGAGGACGAGATCCGTCTTGCAAAAATGGGATACAAGCAGTGCGTTCCGCTGATGGCAACATGGATTCAGCTGATGTAACACAATTCTTGCAAACAGAGAGTTCAATCGTGGATTTAAGTTCATCCACGTGAGCACACAGCCAGCTCCTTTTTGAAGAGAACTCAACTAAGCTCTCGCCTCCCCCAACAAACTAGAACTTTGGTGTCTCGTTCTCCATCCTCTCGGTCATCGTAGGAGTGAACACACTGCTATCGTACGCTCTGGTTGCTGGTGGAAGTGCCGGAGCAGTGCTGGGATGGATCGTGGTGTCTTTCTTCACTATTCTCGTCGGTTACTCGTAAGAAGGCATTCAGAATCTCTCTCAGTTTGCGCGGTGGAGTTCTAACGTGCTCGGGGCTCTTTTGGCACAGTCTGACGGAAATTTGTTCTGCCATGCCCACGGCAGGCGGTCTCTACTTCTGGGCCGCCAGACTTGGGGGTGAAAAGTGGGGACCCGTCTTGTCTTGGTACACTTCTTGGATCGTTATTATCGGTATGTCAAGCGTGGATACACCCTCCAATTGTCGGCGTCTTCACCCTTCACAAATCTAGGTGGTGTATGCGGATTTGTGTCTGGCTCCTACTCGATCTCCCAATTCGTTTGGAGCTTGGTCATGGGTGAGCGTCATGATATGGACCAGCCTTTGACGGTTCGGTCCGTATTGGTTCCACAAAACTCACACCACTACTTGCAGTTTGGAAACCCGACCTTCAAGTCACCATCGCGATGGTTGCCGTTGTCGCCATCGGGACCATTTTGGTTGCCGCCATCCTCAACTCCATTCATGAACGGGTGCTCGGCCTTCTAATGGAGATCTCGGTCTACACCCACATTGTCGGCACGGTAGGTTCAAAGCAAGCACGAAAAACATCTACCGATCGTTGCTGATTTCATTCGGTTGCCGAACTAGGTTTTCGTCATCATTATGGTGCTCGTCAAAGCCCCTACCAAACAATCAGCGTCGTTCGTTTTCCAGTCGTTCAACAACTTGACTGGTCAAGACTCGATGGGTTACGCAGTTCTTTTGGGTTTCCTTTTCCCGGCTTGGAACGTGAGTTTTCACTTAGAGTGATGATCCGTATCCATATTTCATACCCACTGATTGGAATTACTGACACTTCGTTTAGTTCTTGGGATTCGATGCTTCCGCACACATTGCTGAGGAGTGAGTTGAAAGTTCGTGTCCATTGAACAACAGGAGGCTCACAGACAAATCCATCAGGACCGTTGACTCTCACATTCACGCTGCTCGTGGAATCTACACCTCCATCACATCCGCCGTCATTTTGGGATTTGCTTTCCTTCTCGCACTCCTCTTCTCCATCCAAGACTTTGACGCCATTCTTGCGTCACCGTACCCCATTGGGATCACCCAACTCTACATGGACGCTTGCGGACCCATTTGGACAACTGTTGTCTTGATTCTTGTCCTGATTTGCGGTATCTGCAATGTTGTTTGCTCCATGATTGCGAACAGCCGCGTTGTGTACGGTACGCCAGAGTCGAGTCTGTTCAGCCCTTCAGAAGTGATATTGAAACTTTTCTCTCTCACTTTCTAGCATGGTCGCGCGATGGTGGATACGGTGTGAAGCTTTCCAAGTTCCTCTACTATGCTCACCCTGTCACAAAGCTTCCTTTGAGGGGAGTGTGGATGACTGCTTCCCGTGAGTGACATCCCTTTGCATTTTCGAGCTGTGTTGAAGGATTCGATGCTGACATCACGATCGATCAATTTTAGTTGGCATGATTTTGTCCTGCATTGGATTCGGAAGTAACGTTGCACTGACTGCCTTCTCCTCTGTTTCAACAAGTGAGCGCTTTTCCCCTGGGTGTTCCGGTTTGGATACTTACCTTCCACTCTTCACTTTAGTCGGATTGATGGTTTCGTACATGATCCCCATTTTTGCCAAGGTTGCTATCGCGGGGGACTCTTTCAAACCCGGTCGTAAGCCATCTCCGCCTTTCTGACGCCATGAGCACTTCTGACAGAGGGTTTCTGTTCCAGCATTGAACCTCGGAAGGTTCTCCAACATCATCAACTGGATTTCCGTCGTCTGGGTTGGTTTCCTCGCCGTGCTGATGTCGCTGCCGTCCGCGTACCCGGTCGTCGCGGTGAACCTCAATTGTAAGTCCATTCGTACAGTCGACGGTGTGTTCAAATGTCCAACGTCATATGTCTCCTCCTCCATAGATGCCCCAATCATCTTTGTTTTCTGGGTCGGAGTCATCACTGCAATTTGGTTCGGGGTACGTAGTGCAGTTTTGCAATGTGCGGTCGAATTTTGTATTGATGGCTGTGTTGTCCTTCCAGTCCGCCAAACACTGGTTCCGGGGTCCAGTCGTCCACATCTCGGAGGAAGACCTCGCCAACCTGGAGGAGAAGTTGTCTGACACCAAAGCGCAGAAAGTGTAATTGGAGATAGTTTTGATATTTTCTGTATGTAGCATGTATGTACCATCCTTTATATATTTCAATCTGCAAGTCGCATTATGCGTCCCCCTGTCGGACTTTACCGCCATCTCGGAGCGCACTGCATCATGGCTTCGTGTGGCGCTGTTCTGGACGGCCCGATTGGAGTTTTGGTCAGCAGGAGTTGACGTTGTTCCGTCTGTGTACCTGCTCTTTCCTTCCTTCTCCCCTGGCCCCCGCTGGTCGAAGAGCCATACTTACCATGTCACATGAACTGCCTCATGAGGTGATCGTGAAGGCGTTGGGCACGATCGGACAGAATGCGAATCCAGCAGACCCATCGGTGTGCTTGAGTTTTCAGACGCAAATTCCGTCAAATCGCAAAGAAGAAAACGAACTGATGCCTCTCTGTACTATTCGTAGATCCACATTCCCGAAACGTGGCAGCAGGAGGAAGAAGTCATTGGAATGAGTAGGCAAGCCTTGGGCTTAGGTACGCCGGATTTCACTGAATCTGTTCTGCGAGATTGTGTTCTAAAGTTTCTCATATCCCAATACCAGAGTACGAGACAAATTTCAAACAACAGAATCACAAGGAAAGGTTGATTGCTCTCCGGGAAATGTGAGACTTTCAATATGAGTCACTACTCAATATGTGCTGAGCCAAATTGTTGTGTCCCACTATATGTGCTTTCAAGGCTGGCCGCGACTCCGGCCCCACCGATGGAAATAAAGGACGGGATTCGATTTACACCCGTTGTCATACCACGTTCCTCAGTTGAGGGACTTGTGGAAATATCAAACCCCGGAGATGTGCTCGCTGGAGAATGGGTTGAGGCTGGCGAGCAATCAGATGGCAAAGGAGTTGTATTGTTTATTCATGGAGGGGGAATGACACTCGGGACCATTAAGTCAAACCGTGACAGCACTCAAGAAATTGCACTTCGGGGTCTCAAAGTTCTTATTATTGACTGTGCGTTCGTACTATGTAACTCTTTTTGCTCCTTAGAGACTTATTGTTTGAACCCGTGTCCAAACCAGATCATCTTAGTCCTGAGGCTCAGTACCCTACCTCTCTCATGGATTGCGTGAACGCGTATAAGTGGCTTCTCGAGGAGAACAAAGTCCCTGCATCCAACATCGTCATTTCTGGTGACTCGGCCGGCGGAAACCTTACCATTGCTCTTGCTTACTACATTCGGGACCATGGGCTTCCCTCTCCAGCTGGCATCGCCCCACTCACGCCTTGGGTAGACTTGACGCTCTCCGCCCCCACTGTGAAATCGAACAACCCAACATTCAATGCCTGCATGTTGGCGCCTGTGAATAAAGATTTTGGGGGATGGCTTCCGGACTGTGTCAGGGGTTACGCTGGAGAGGACAGGGGAAAAGATAACAAACTTGTCAATTTGCTTTTGGACGACGTGAACCCTGAGAAGCATCTACCACCAATGTTTGTAAGTATCAGTTTGTCTTGCGTCTTGCTAAGACACTAAAACACGTCGGAACCAGCTCTCAACGGGTACAGTCGACCGCTTCCTCTCTGAAACACTCGCCTTCTTCATCAAAAGGGCGCAAGGTGGAGAGCATGTCCACATTGTCATATTTGAACATGGCGCACACGTAAGTTCAGGATTTGCCGCCCAAGCAAAAATTCAAAGTGCCCTCCACTACAGGTCTTCCAAATTGCCATCGGCTCTCCTGCTTCGACCCAATTCTTTGACGATCTCGGACGCTTCATCCGCGATGCTATTGCGAAAGCTCGAACCGTCCAGACATCGAGCTTCACATTTGTCTCGGCGGGACCTGACGTTGATTATTCGCCACACACCAGCTTGACGATCAAAGATGCCAAGCTCTATCTCAAAGGCTTGATTAATGCTGTCAAGGAGGAGGGAGCTACGTTTACCAATGGTTCGGAATATGTGAGTTGGGAGTGAATCTGATGTATCTTGGATGCAACTTTCTCACTCACATTCTTCACATTTCGTCCCAGATTTATGAGGAACTGGCAGTATAGATGTAAGCACCGTGCTCGGAGATGTTTTCATCGAAAATCACACATGTATGAACAACTGGTTGCATAGATGTTAGCACCACGCATTGGTGCATTCATCAAAAGTTATCGAAAACATATGTGTAAGCTATTTTGAATCACAAAGAGATACGCTACTTCCAAGTGACGGAATCGCACCCGTACTTCTGGCACAACGCTTGTCTGGGAACGGAAGGAGGTATCAGCTCCGTTGGTGTACTCCCACTTCTTATTATTCATTCAACCACCAATCAGCTTTCCTTTTTTCCCCTCAGAACTACGTAACTTCAATCTAAAAACACCCATAGCTCCTTCCGTCTCTATCGTCTGCCCCTTCACACGCACCGCCCCTTACCAACACTCAACCTTAACCCAGCCGACCTTTACCCAATACTCTTGCCCCGCATCCCCCCAGTCCACGAACCCTCCCGCCCACTCCCGTGTGCCCTCATTGCTCGATCCCCCGTCCCACACTCCGATCTCCACGTCTCCCCGCCGCGTGGGAAACAGCCATCCACCATCATACGGTGGGTCAGGGCGGGGGTACTGGACGCGGTAGATTGTGCGGACAGGAACCGAGTCGACTGACCATCTGCCGAGCGAAAGGGGGTAGGACGTACGTGAGGGCAAGGAAGTGGTGGGGTTTATGGAGTTCGAACATCAGGCGACCAATTTAACCCATTGTGGGCGCCACGACTCCCGTACCAAGCGTACCTTATCAAGTCCTCAGTCCACTCGATCCCGTACTCATGCGACCCTCCCTTGTCAACACCTGGAATCTCGTGCGCCATGCCGCGACCGTACTCAGGAATGCCGGAGCGAAACCAGTTGGTCCAAACTTGGGAGGTCTGAGCGTGTCGTTGTGTGTGCGGTGGGAAAACGTTGAGAGCGAGGTATGAAGCATGGTAGAAACATGTGCAGTAGTTAGATTTCGACCCGACGTTGGTTTCGAGGTCAATGGAAGGTGGCGTTGTAAAGGGAGATGGAAAACGCCATATTATCCATTGTGGTTTCGTCCGGGAGAAATGGGAACAATCACGCCAACGCATGGAATCGTAAAGTCGAGCTCTTTTTCCATCATCATCCAACACTCAGGCAAGTAGATGTGCACTTCAAACTCACGTTCGCCCCGACCCACTCGAAATCGATTTCGTCACCCTCGGGCGCAGCAATAACCATCGCCCCAACCACTCCTGAAGCCTTTGTCATTCCGGCACACACGCAGAAAAAATGTAAACAGCAACGTGACTATCTCCAGTTTAATCTGTGCCAGGCTGTTCACCGACTCACCACCCCTCCCACGTCCATCTCGGCCCTCACTTTCCCAAACCCCACCCGACGACTCCACCCCAATGTTGTGGCCACACCTTCATACCGTCCCGACGTAGCCGGAATGAGAGAGTGGCGAAGTACCATCGTAAGGGCGCCTGTCGTCTCGTTGATGGAGTACTTTCCTATAGTGTGAGATCCGTGAGAATAGCCACGACAAAGTACGGTATCTACTATCGGAGTCCAACCTTCGGGGTTCACGCGCCAAGTAGATGCCGGGTAGATGGTTTCGTTGAAGGGAGGAGGGTTCTGGTGGGGTAACGTTGCCCATTGAAATTCTTGAGAGCTTGCACGGCAAACAGGACAAACAGGCACAGCTCACCGTGACAGGTTCCCGCACAATGGTTGTGGCTCGTGTTACAATTGCCCAAGTATCGTTCATTCCTGTTCCGTTCACGTCCGTTTTGTTTCCTCCCATCGCGATCCCCACTCCCGTCCCATTCAAAGCCAGCGTCGCGTTCCCGAAGGTATAGTTGCCGCTGACGCACGCGTATCCGTCTCCGGCTCCCCTACCGGCAAGTCTCGGTCGCATCAGTCGAAGGACGCCTGGGCGGGAAGATCGGGACGGAACGGGCAAGACAACGATGGGGAGAAGAAGGAGAGGAACAATGGATGGGATACGCATGACGACACAAGTGCCACGGTAGCGAGTGACGATTGTGGTGTGGTGGGGTTGCGTTACTTTGCTGGAAGGGACACGTCAGCTCTGCTTTTCCGAAACCTCTATTATCAGACCCAACTCCGAACATCACCAAAGGCTCGGAAATGAAATAAGGTCAAACAAGCATAGTGACATAGCGCTGGGGTCCGGGCCAAAGATTATGTTAAAATTGACTTCAATCAGTAAACAGTCTCAAGTAAAACATGCACACGCCCCTATACACTGTCAACTAATATCATTCCCCCTGTCGGCCTTGCCTCGTGTGAATTTTAGGTTATCAAATGTTCTAGGTTGTACCCAACGTCCGGGATAGTTTCCCCTTGCCCTCAAATAGATATTTGAAGATATAAAGGATGACTAGCGGGTCTAATTGATATCACGATGGTCCTCAACAAGCTGGGGGAGAGGGACAACAGTCAACCAATGACAAAAGAGAGAGAGGGGAGCACAAACATACCTTCTCGAATTCGTCCCTCAAAGATTCGCAGAAGTCATCAATGGGAAGGCTAAACGAGGTGATAACGGTGGTGAATGAATAACCGAAAGGCGAAAGCAGACACTGAAGTTTTAAACTCACTCGTTTTCGTCTGTTTGAAGCAAAATGAACGTGGAGGAAACCGGGGAAAGAGAAAACACAAGCAATTATACACAAGCAATTTATTAAGCAGATACCCAGCGAACTGAAGCCGACAAGAGCTCACCGTATCTATAAGCGATTGGAAAAGATTGCCAATCCAACACGAATTATAGTTCAAAAGTTGCCCATAGCTGTCTCAACGCCTGCCAAATCTACTCACCCGAAAGGCATCTCCAACTGACGAGCAATCATCTCCACACCAAGCAAACAGTACGCTGTGATTGCGATTACGAGCACCATCCACCATCCGAGCTTTGCCATCAGCTGAATCGGGAGGGAGAAGCAATAAATGAGCAGAATTTGCTTCAAGTGGATGTTATATGCTTTGGGTCTGAACAAAGAAAAGCCGTGACCACCATGGAAGTGAGCGTTGTGGTCGGACACCATGAGTGTAAGTCATAAGCTCCAGACATCCCAGACGACTCCCAGCAGCACACCAACCCACATTGGTGTCGTCGCGATGCGTTCGAGCGTCGTCGACGCATCAACAATACCAGTGATCATGCCGTCCAACGAGTTTCCGTACGGAAGAAGCACCATAGTTCCCTGCGCGATGTTGACAGCATTGTGTTTGGCGAGCGCCTGCGCAATTCGGACTGATAACATGACGGAGGGAAACGCGGCGGGCATCCGTGAGCTTCATCCCAATTTGCGGACTTTTGGATGGATCAAGACCCACATGGCAGCTTATCCGGGTAAAAGTTAATATTTGAGTCAACATCTACAGACGTGGAAAGTCCTTTCTTGAGCTCAGTGGTGGAGCCGGTTGTGGAAGTTGCTACCAGAGCAGGGTTAGACGCATTGGTGGGATCTACAGGACCGTTCTGTGCCGCATCGGGGACGACAGCGGGGGGTATAACATCCAGCACGTCATTCATATCCTCCCATTGGGATTGGTCATTCTCTGTCGGTTGCCGACGACGAGTAAGTTTCACCCGAATTTCGCTTCCCTCCAACACACATACCCGCGCGAAGATAGTGTTTCATGGAGTACATAAAGGCCACAATAAGTTTGTAACCCTTTTGTATAGCTTCGTCACCCGCAGGAGTCGGGGGGTTGATCGTAATTCCTGTGACTAAGAGCCGCATCACGTTCCGCATCTGTGCTGTAAGGGTTCCGTACACTTTGCGACCTTCACTGAAGCGCTCATAGGCCTGGTTGGACCGGAACGCTAACAGCAAACTGAGGACGACACCAAGCTTCGTTTGAAAGTGTGAGGAATATGGGCAGGATATCGAGACAGCGATGTTCTCACAAGTGTAATAAATGTCTCGGAAAGATAGATTTGTGCTGAATTAAGAAAGGGTTTTTTGGAAATCGAGGGAGGGGTGAAATGTGTATGAAACGGACTCACCTCCGCCATAGTAGTTCAGAACCGCGATAAGAACCGACCATACGGTGAGAAGAAACACAGATGGAAGAACTTGAGAGGCAATCGAGCCCCTGTGCTGAAACAATGCTTCCCAGAACCAGCTCTGAGTGGCAAAGAGAACGGTTGAGACCACAAGGGAGAGCGACGGCCACCGGCATTATCCTCGACGTACGCGTTTCACTCGTCGGATGTGTTTTTTGACAGGATGAAGAATCGGGGCCGCCATCCTGAAGAAGTGGGTCCGGATGTGGAAGTGAGATTTGGGTCCCCACCGCACTTCATTGCACAGCAAACCACAGTAACATGTATTGCTTCCGACGCAGGAACATTTATGCACAAACAAGCTTTTGTGTTATGCAAAGAAATAGAGTCTGGTGAATTGATATGTCTTATTTGTGTGAGGCGATGAGCTATCAACGCACATCATTATCTGTCAGAGCACGGCAAACGTTTCAGAGAAAGCATCAACACAAACCCGTTGCAATTCGTCTTTAAGCACTCCGCAGTAAAGGTCAAGGGGAAGGCTGTGTGGCAAACCGCAGGATGATGACTGACTTAAACAAGAATTGAGGAGGAGGTACTCACTCGTTTGGATCTAAACGTTTACCGAGACGACGTTAGAAGTGATAAAGATAAACAATCAGTTGTTATGAAGCGCTTTCAGAAGTGTCTTAGGTTCCTCACCGTATCTGAATGAATCCATTAAAAGTTTAGTGACGCGTCGTACAAAGTACGAACCGCTGAACACACTCACCCAAAGGGCATTTCGAGCTGCTGGGCAATCATTTCTATACCAAGCAGACAGTATGAAACAAGCCCAACAACGAGAATCATCCACCATCCCAGATCTTTCGTCAACTGGATAGGGAGAAACGCGCAGTACACGAGGAGAATCTGCTTGAGGTGAATGCTGTACGCTGGTGGACTGTCGTAAAATCATCGAGGAGGTTGGACAGGTCAATCCGTACTTCTGGGTGGAGTCAAGCTTACATAGGAGTTGTGGCAATGCGCTCAAGCGTAGTACAACCATCGATGATACTTGAAATGAGCGCATCAGAACCGTTGGTGAAAGGACCCAGAGTCATCAATTTCTTGTCAAAGCAAGATGCAATGTGCTTTGACAACGCAAGAAGAATACGGACTAGCACACAGGAAGATGTGAGAGTCCGGAAAAAACAAACATTGGATTTCCCAGTGTCTCACAAGGCATCCGTGGTGGGAAGACTTTGATGTGATCTTCTTTTCCAGCGACTGCTCCGTTTGCTGCCCCGTTTGTAGCACCATCGACATCATTTCCTCCATTTTGATGTTTATGAAGTACCGCGGTTGGGATCTTGATGGGCCCGAGGTGGACAGTGGTGGCGATATTGCTCGTAGTCCGTACCAAATGTAAGAGGTGAGTTTGCTTTGGAAGCGGTACGACATCCATGACATCGCTCATATCATGCCACTGCTCTGGGTCATGTTCTACGAGAAGAAGAACGAAGACCAATGAAATAATGTGATCGCAACACCTTAACCATAAAAATATTCTCACCTGCGCGCAGGTAATGTTTCAAGGAGTATATGAAAGCTACTTGGAGCTTGTAGGCTTTTGTTATCGCGCCGCTGCCTGCCTCGGATGGGTTGACGGTCAATCCGGTCACATAAAGGCGGGTCATGTTCCGGAGTTGAGATGTGATTGCCGCCCACGTCTTCCGACCCTCGCTGTACCTCTCATACGCTTGACTCGAGCGAAACGTCACCAAAAGACCCAGAACAACGCTGAGCTAAGTGGGGACAGAAATTTAACGTGGGAGGGTGGGCGTTTGGCGACAGGAATCTCACCAAAGTAATGAGAGATTGAGGGAGGATCACTTGAACAGTGGTATAGTTGTTGATTACTGCAATTATTGTTGCCCATATCACCAAAATGACAACAGATGGGAGCTTGAGACCAGAATATGTTGCGGTGGGTCACAACGTATGGATCCTCGCACGTGAAGACACAAAAACGTACCACTTGGAACGTAACGGATCCTTTGTAGCTGAACGCCTCTATCCACAGGTTCTATTTTCGCGTCGTTACTTGTAAGTCGGAAGCTTTCCATAACCGGACAAATGCACGTGGACGCACACGACGACGAGTCCGCAACCGCTCCTTCACCGGATAGGCGATGAGGTCCGTGTAATCATGACTGCCAGCCATCGCTCCACACGACCGCAACGAGTATGCTATGCGCCAAAAAAAAGCCACACACTGCGGCCACCCATCCACCAACACATTTCATTTTCATTTCGCTGCGTCACCATTTGCTCGCGTGGATTACTTGCAATCTTCAGATGGGTGAGAAACCCATCTTTTCATTCGGAGGCTCACACCTCTGTTTTGCGTTATTCACTTCAATGCCGGACTGTGACGGAGGAGGCAGAACCACCTCACTCCAGTTACCATTACCATAACGCGACGCTCAATAAATTACAAGTTAAAAAAGATTAAACATATGACGCCACCATTGTATCAATTTCTTCTCGCAACGCATCACACAAAGCGTCTAATGTGATGCTGAGGAAGATGTCAGCACACATGCCATAGAAGGCTATGACGTTCAACTCACTCGTTATCATCTGCAAAAAGAGGAAGAAGACGAAGAATATCCGAGAGGTATGAGATTGTTTCGTCAAGAACGTACGGCATGTTTTGATTCACGAATGAACACAAGAACACGCACCATAGCCGAAAGGCATTTCAAGCTGCCGCGCAATCATCTCAATGCCGAGAAGGCAGTAAGAAACAAGAAAAACGACCAAGACCATCCACCAACCGAGGCCTTGAACGAATTGTATAGGAAGGAAAGCGCAGTAAATGAACAGAATCTGTTTGAGATGGATATTATATGCCCTGGGTCTGGAAGGACACCTTTAGTGCTTGCGATAGCGGAAAACAAACAGTACCAACATTGGGGATGTTGCGATTCGTTCAAGCGAGGTCATGGAGTCCACTATGCCATTGATAAGGCCTTCAATAGACGAGCCAAATGGATTTGCAGGATACCACTTCCTTTCTAAGCAGTCGCTGTTCACACGGCTGATACATTGTGCTATCCGGGCTGTGACCATAAAGGGCATCTCAACGTGGAGAAAGAAGGATCAAATATCGTGGTTTACTCACCAGCTAGCTTCTCCGGATATTCAGGTTTACTGTTTATTGTGTTGGTGACATGTAGGTACTTTTCCGCAAAGTCAGCATATTCCTGAAGCGGCAGGTAGTCTGACACATCATCCAAGTCACTCCATGCTGACGGATCATACTCTAAACATCCAGGGGTCAGATGGTCTCCTTCAGCGCAACTCCTCGCACTAAGCGGTCAGACACACCTGCCCGAAGATAATGTTTCACCGCCCTCGCATATGCTACTGCCAGCTGTGCGACATTGTAGATGACTTCCTCCTTTTCGGGGGATTTGACCACCGAGAGTAGCGTGCAGTACATGCGGACTAAATTTCGCAGTTGCCCTGTCATTGTGCCCCACGCTCGACGTCCTTCGATAAATCTGTCGTATCCCTGACTACTCCGGAAAGATAAAAGTAGGCCTAGCACTACACCGAGCTGGAATAGGTGGGCCGATCGCGCGGTAAGTGCACGTCTTGAACAAGGTAAGAGGAACCTCGATTTTGTTGGGATATCTCACAAGCGTGGCAAACGATTGAGAGAGTTGGAAGGTCGTGTTCACGTAGCGATTCACGATGACGACCAGTATGGACCAAATTAACATGATAATGAGTGAAGGGAGCACCTGCAGTTTTTTGGATTAGAAGCATCGATTGTCGACCTTGGTAGGAGTTACTTCTGACTTGAGACAACGCGGAGCCCTCTATTTCAAGGGCCTCCCGCAGAAAGCTCTGAGCATTACAGATTTCATGTTCGATTCAGGTACCGTGAGGGATGGGACAAGGCAACAACACCTTATTGCTCGCAAACAAATGCTCCGCGTATGCAGTTCCGGCCATTCTGAAGTCCGCCGCCTCAATCGTTCGTGGATGGGCAAGTTGTGAGGATTGCGTTCGGCCAAACTTCAATCAGATAACACAAACCAAAGTGGCTGAACCTGCAACAATATATCTACAATTCACAACATGGTATTTAAAATCATGCCCAGCACGAAGTCGGCTCTCCAAAGCGCTCTCCGCAAAGTCATAACACTGAGCAACGCTGCCAACAACGACAGTCCCGCAGTGAGAAACATTGACCAGACTACCCATGACGGTAGCTTGATGTGCTTCATACCGTCCAACTCGATCTGGAGTGAAACAACAGATCGATGGCTACGTCCAGCTCGACGATTGCTGACGAGGAGGCTTTCATTGTCCCTTTGTGGCGCTTTGTTTGATGACGAATTCCGTTTCAGAATTTGCTGTGTACGTCGTCGACTGTTTTCATGTTCTCTCAAAATTTGACGTCCATCTGATCCACGTAGACTGTGCGCTCGGGAATGCGAATGCCCATGGACACTAACATGACGGAGTCTGGAGTTGGTGGGATGAGGTGGTGTTCCCATACGATTTGACGGGCCCACTCGAGTTGTAGGAGCGGAATTGGAATTTGGAAGCGTAGGTGCAAAACGGCGAGGGGGGGATATGGAGGATTCAAAACCGGAGGAGTCACTCCCGTCCTCGCTCTCGTACGTTTCTGAAATGACAGTGGAACCAGATATTGAGAGAGAGTTCAGCTCCCCCACCGCTTCCTCTTCCACATCAGCCTCCCGGAATTCCTCCTCCTCGGAGGGAAGAGAGCGAGAGTGTACACGGGATAATTCAATGAACGCAAAGGCTTCGTCACGGCGGAGAAACGAAGTGAAGACATACTGTGTGCAAGGTTAGCCATTTCCCTCGTTGAGAAGCCGGCGTCAGTAACACACCTTTTGGTCTGCGGTGTTGACCTGAAGCGAGTTCGGTATCACAAGAGCGGTAGCTTTCTTTTCAACAGTCGTTATTGTCGACGATGGGATTTTAATGGTTGTCGTGTATCCCAGAATGTTGGAGTGGAAGCATATCCAGGAGTCAGAAATGTACAACTTGCCCTGCACTAAAAGGGCGTCTTTCTGCAGCGCGCAGACGAAGTCCTCGACAAATATTGGTTCTGTATCCTCGACTATGTTGAACAGCTTCCGTAAATCCCTGGATTTCTTCGCCAAAACTGCTGTCTGAGGTGAACTCTGGTGCATTTCACCGGTGTCGGGTTCAGACAGTGTATCCTGTATCAACGTCGCACTGGAGTTGAGACGTGAATCGACGACGGTTGACGGAGGTCGCAATCTTCCCGAATCGGACAGGGTCTCCGTTCCATCCTTCGTGGACCCCGCGAAGCTGACTGGCCTCTCTTCCTCTTTCTCTCCATTTCGTCGGTTGAGTGAGAATTTTCTGAGCATTGAGCTGCCGTCCTGGGTCCCTCTTGGCTAGGTGGCAGACACCTACTATTGCGTTGTCAGGTGGTCTGAGTGGGAAACATCCGTTTGATTAGCCGCACCGTCTTTCCTTTTTCAGCGTGGATTTTAATCTAACCCCAAGTGTACGACAGCTCCCCCGGCCTAGATCTCAGGCAGGCTGAATTGGAATGGACCCCGAGCTGGAAGATTAGTGGTAACGACAGTTTATGAAAAGCGTGAAAATGTTATGTAAAAGCGTCTATAAGTCTAGTGATTCGATCTAACGATGAAAAAACACTATTCACAACAGCAAAGGGGTGCAAGTGGAGATGCAAAGCCCCAGTGGAATGTCATCAATTCAACAGGAAATCAAGACCAATCCTTCTGGGTGCTGGTGCGTGAATGACAACCTTCTCGTCCTCTGGTTCCTTCGAAATGTGATCCCTTTGAGACGTGTTCGCTTCTGCAACGGGAGTGACGACACCTAAACCCCTCATGCCCAGAGCAGGACTCAGTTTGACTCTCGATCCGGGGCCCCAGAGAGCTGGTTCCACTGAGGCTGCAGGAGCGGTTATCGCTGGTACGACGGCAGTGAGAGGCGGGAGTGCAAACATGCCAGGGCTAGCACTGCGGATCCGTGACACAGGGCTGAGGCGAGAAGCTGCTGGGTGATGGGCAAGGACCGGGTCCGGGCTGCGAACAGTGCCAGGTACCCCTAGTGCCGGAAGTGCCGTGGCTGCATTGGCGATGGATGGTCTACGGATCATCGCTGCGGCAACGAGGTCATCCAAGCTGTGGTTGTGCCGAGGGTTTGGTACAGGAGTTGCGCTACAAAGGTTCCAAGGGTGCACACACAGATTAAGACGACGAAGCACTCTCTTGAACACTCTTCCAACATACCTGCCGGAGGTACCTGTGGTTTCAGCACTGCCTGTTCTTGCCTTGACACTTTGACCGACAGCACCGGCGTCGGAGCCAACAGATCCAGCTGAAAACTCCGGACTGGGTGTGTGCGGTGGAACAGCTGGGCTTGGCACCCTCGGTGAAGGCATCTGGGGGGCAGGAAGGTGCAGTGGGGGCTGAGGATGAACTTGTGCGGGTGCACCAGGTCCCATGGGCGGGCTCTGATAAGGTGAATATCTATGCGTGTGTCGAAGTTGCAATGCCGGCTGCCCAGATCCGTCTACAGAAACAGCATGCAACGGTGAAGTCGGGCGGTTTGATCCCCTCAAGTGTCCACTCGAGTTCGCGGGCCTGTGGCGAGTGTTTGAAGCATGTAGAAACGCACCAACACCAGGAGCCATAGGTTGATGGTGAGGCTGAGGGCGACGCATTGATGATTGTGGATCCAAATGGAGTACACCGGGCCAGCTACCAACGCCCCTCGTTTGCTGTTGGCCGTGATACTGAGATTGCACCAGGGCAAGATGATTCGCACTGCGTGAGGTTGGAAGTGTCGGTGGTTCAGTTGCTGGCGCTGCATGACTTGCTGACTGTGAGAGTGGACCTGGAGCAGCTCCCATCATTTGAGCCTGCTGCCCATTGAGGTACGGTCTCGGCGAGTTACGCCCGGGTAGTTGCATTTGATGATGCTGGTATGTCAGAACGGTATTCGCCGTGTGTGCACTCCGCCCGAGTGACAGCGCGGACATGCGAACATCTTGAAGCTCCGGTCCTGGCGTTCGTGCGCCAACTCGGGCTGGATCGTCTCCACCGCTGCTACTTCCAGGAGAAAGAGGCGTGGAAACGGGGTCGTGCGAGTCCTCGTCCGAATCAGAATCCATGACAAATATCCGCCCCGACTCGGTCCGCGAAAGGCGGTGAGATTTCGCATGCGGCTGCTGTTGACCAGGAACTAGATTTTGAGGTGGCGCTGGATGATAGTGGCCGGGAAGGGGCGCATCCAAGTCCATCATTCCACTGGAAGGAGGTGGTCTCGCAGGAACCGGCGTGAGGATAACTCGCTGGATCACCGTCTCAGGGGTCATGTCGGCATTTTCAGCTGAGCGGCGCTGCTTCTTGTGCGGGCCTCCGTCGCCTTCCATATCCACATTGTCCATTTCCTGACTCATCATTCCGACATTTACATCATTCCCCCCAGACCGCGATCCTTGCACTTCACCCGAAGCTACAAGAGAGTCCCACACGCGATTAACAAATGTGCTTGTCACGCCATCGGGATTGTTCCCAGTCTTTGTAAGCACCGCTGCCCAAAGAGTGCGCAAATCCTGCGGGGTCTTGGCGAGTCGCTTCAAGGATCGGCAAAGGCGCTCGTGGGAGGGTTGTGATTCAAAGGATTCAAGAGCCTGCACATGGGCAAACTGTGAGAAACAGAAAACTTTGTCGACGGTGTTTCGAATGTGCCTCACCTCTAGTACTTGTGCGCAATCAATGAACCTGTAGACCTGAGCTCGAGAAATTTTCCAGACCTCTCGGAAGTACGCCTCAAGACTGCAAAGCATTCGAATGACATCATTTCCGTGCAGTGGGGGACAGGTGGTTCCATGTGTCATGCAAGGATACAATAAAAGCAAGAAAATCACGTGCTCACCTCGGTGCTTTTGCCTTGTACAGTTTGCCCTTTACGATTGCGTCCGCCGCCATGACAGTCTTGCGGAAGCGCTCCTGCTTCTTTGAGTAGTCGTCCCTCGACAAGTAGTGAAATATTTGACTGTCAATCTGAGATTCGAAGTGTTGCAACTCCGACGAGCCGATATCGTCCTTCTCCATTAGCCTCTGGTCCCGGGGTATCATGGCATGTATGTGAGGTGCTGATGGAGGGGAGCCAGAGAGAGGGGAGGGTGCAGGACTCCCCGCCACGTGTCGGAGGTCACCATTGGTGACAAAACTCGGGGGCCGGGGCAGGGGGCTCCATCGGCTATGGAGTGAATCCAGCACGGCTTGCGAGTCCATTAGGCGGAAGTTGGGCCACTGTGTGGTTTGAGTGAGGTTTTTTTCGGATGGCTTGGGAGGCTCGGTACTCGGGGAAATTGCGAGATATGCCTGGGACGGATTTCGCGGGAGGACGTTCCAGATATCGGACGATAAGGCACGATAGATGCCGGACCCACCTGAAAAAGCGTCGTCGAGTGCGCTGGGAGACCCTTCGGAGTTGATGTCAAAGCAGCCCTCCGTTACCCTTGCTCGATTGGTTCCGAGGGTGGACAGATGCGACGGCTCGGACGGGTTGCTGCAGAGGCCTGTGGCGAGTGTGCAGGCGTCGACTCCGCTGTGCGCTGTGCGATGTGTTTGCAAGTGAAGTCCCGTCTGCCCGCGGGAGATTTTTTTTTTCGAATCGGGTTGGCGGCCTCCGCCCCCTCATTATAAGGGCGCACGTCTTATCAATCGAAAGTTGGACACGATAACACTATGAAAGCCAGCGGAAATACGCTCTAGTATATCGCTCGCTCTCCCTGCTCGCTTGCTGCCCTGTTTCGTATTGTCGGGGGAAAAGGGAACTCTGTCCCCCACTGTCGACATTTGGCGCCCTTCCAAAGTCCATGTGTGCAGAAGATAAAATTGTCGATTACAGGCAACCATCCTTGGTTCATTTACCCTTTTGCTTAGCGCTAACGACCGCACCTTCCACATTCTTGTCCCGAAAATGGGCAAGAGCTGTGGATCTGTCAGATTAGTGAAATGGTGACAAATGACATGATACCTTCACCGATGAGCTGAGCGAGAGTCGGCCCATGTTTCTGTGGGGGAGGTTGTGGGCTTACAAAGGCTCACATACATAGTTATCATCAGGGAGACTGTGGGAGATAAGCCTGACGCCATATGTACGTAGCCTGACACAGATTCCTTAAATGTTAACTTACCAGAGACAGCTTTTTGGACCCTGCGTGGACTTTACACTCTGTATTTTGGGGCCATTCTCATGTTTCGTGTGGCCTACCTGCTAAAATTGCAAACGTGCTGCATTAGTGGAGGCACAAGCAAAGTAGATAGAAGGTGCGCCCCGACAAGGAAGAAAAGGTGGGAAGAAATGAGGATGGGACAACAAGCGGGGCAGCGGGCGGTGACCGGCGGAGGGGTGGGTGCTTTGGTCAACTTTGAGGAATCCGGCAGACACTTTCCGTTTGAAGCAACATACGAATGGATCGACGTCCAAAGAGATTCGGATCGGTCATCAAACTTCGTGCGGACACTCTTCGCCGCTACCACGAGTGGCACAACGCACCGTCGGAGATTCGCTCAGCGGTACTTGCCAGACTCAAAGCCTCAAACGTCCAAAACTACGTCATCTACCACACGGTTTTGGAAGGGCTGGGAGACATCCTTTTCTCCAGCTTGGAATGGTGGGGTGCGTGGGACGAATCCAAGGGGGATGATGGATGGAAAGAGGGCTTCAGCAAAGGTAAAGTTATTCTGTTTCCATCGCGCTTACCAACTCAAGTTTAAATCACAACGCGGTCAGATATGGCTGCAGTAGCCGCTGATCCTAAAACCCGAGAGTGGTGGGCCATCATGGAAGAATTTCAAGTCCCGTTCTCTTGGACTGGACCAGCACCATCGCAAGGTGGAAAGGGCGATTGGTGGCAGCCCATGTCCGAAGTATTCCACATCGATAAGGATGGTATTCCCTTTCCGTCGGAAACAAGCAGTTGAAAGGTGTTGTGACTACCAATAGTGACTACCAATACATTATAGGATTTCGCATGTATGCCACTTTTGATGGAGCACATCGATTTTGTTCCAACTTCAGCAAGTATTAGATTAATTAAGTTACAATGTACGACCGGCGTACCCTTAAACCATGCGCCCCTCATTTGTTTGGACCTTGTTGCCCTTTGCGGGCGTTTGGTCGCCGTAGTCCGAGCCCAGATATTCACTGTCGTAGGGATCGTACGGGTCATGTTCGGGTAAAGCATACCCATCTTCGTCCGTTTCGGCAGGGTCGTTGTAGTCCATTGTGTAGTTTGCGGCGTTTCCAGGCTTCTTCTTCTTATCCTTTTTGCTGCCCTTCCGCACGGCGCCCTCGTCCATTCCTGACTCCTCCGCCATGTACCCATCGCCCGAGCTCTGTCGTTTCGCCTTCTTGGATTTGCTGCCTTTGGGCTTTGGGCCCCGTCCGGGGATCGCATCCTGACCCCACTCCATTTCCAATTCGGCTTCGTCCTCCATGACCGACACATTGGGACCGTTGCCGCGAAGGTTACCAGGCAATCGCGCAGGCGAGTCGGGTGGGCTGGGCATGACGTTGAACAGAGACGGTGCCCGAACATCACCCTTGGTCATCCAAGGCGGGGCGGGGTTGCCATCAGTGAGATGCCGGGGCTCCTTGGGCCCAAAAGTATCCATTTCGCGCATCTTCCGTGTACCGTCCTGCCCGGCAAAGGCATCTCCCAGAACCGCCATGGGCTTTTGTCCTCGAGACAAGCTTCCTCCTCCTCCCCTGTCTCGCCATTGCTTCCGGCTAAAGGTCATTGTGAAGAGGCGCTTGCGAATGCGCATAATGACCGACGGGTGGCGGCGTTGCACATAAAACACAGTCGCCACTACAAGACCAAGAAACAGAAGGACTCCAATGACCGCGCCAGCAACAGCTCCAGCGTTGCTCCCTCCCGAGCCGTTCACTTTGAGACTTGCTAGGAACAGCGGGCTGGCAGAACCCGATCCGAACGAGGGACCGTATTGCGGTGCCGTGTTGGAGAGTGAGTCGCAACAAGAGCTGCGGTTTGATGATCCGGAGAAGGCGTTGCAGTACGCAACCGCGACATCGTAGTTGACAAATCCTTTCACGATTTTTGGCACCGGTTAATTTTGGGAATCATTTTGCCCTCGATCACTGCACTCACCACATCTTCCCACTTCGGCGGCAACGGCGGGAATACAAGCAGGATTTGTGGAACTCGCTGTGCCAGATGCGCAAATCTTGGCGACATCGGAGAGCACAGCTTGGCGTGCCGCCTGGACTGTGTCACCAGCAGAAGGGCAAATGGCAGCAGAATTGATTATCGTTCCAAGTGAATCAAGGTACGTGAGGCACGCTGTGCGACACATTGGCTGTTGAACGAGAGGGTATTGTCGTGGGTCAGGATGATTGAATGCCCGCCCGTGTTCACTTTACTCCTTACCGGGCCACCAGCTGGCTGGCATTCCCTATGTTGTACAATAGCAACCGCACAGGCATAGGTAAGCTGGTACTGAAGGCCCGCTCCATCCCAGCTGACGTTCGGTGGCCATTACATAAAAAGTGAAGGTTTTAGTGCCAGAGAACGACAAAGCGCACGGGGACGGAGTGACGCTCACTTGCATCCCAGCTTAGTGTTGAAGTCGGAAATTCCGGATGTGCCAACGGCCCAGTTTGCTAGAGCAGCACTGAGAGCGGTGGAATTTTAACAACCCCCATGGAAACGCTTCCTTCCATCACCGATCGCACAAAAACTCACTCGAAACCCTGAAAACTCGCAGCGGTGGTTCCGTTTTTCAAGACCTGAACGGAATTACTGCCCCAAACGTTACAAATCGCAGCCGTGTTGTTCACAGGGACGCAACTGTAGGCCGCCGCCGACGTAAAGGTGGGAACTGGGTCGACCAGGAGTGATGCAGCGTTGGACGAAGCCAGAAACAGAGAAAGTGACAAGGCCCGAAAGAGGAAAACGGCGAAGTGCGATTGCGTTGATCGAGTTTCCGACATTCCCGGCATTATGACCGAGTGACAGCGAGGCAAGATTCTTCAGGTCCCCGCTGTGTGCCAACCAGGGGAACAGGCAACTCGGAAGTTGGAAAGTTGGAGAGGGAAGGATGCTCAGGTCAGTGTGGCGTTTCACAAACTCAAAAACTAATGAAAAATGTATAGATTCCAGAAATGTATTTTTATTGTAAAATGAGTAGCATATTCAAAAGGTATTTCCACTTCTGCCAGCCCCCGTCAATTTCTTTTCTTTGTGCAACGCGGCCTGATTCTCCTTGCCCTCGATACCACCGCCATCTTTGCTGCGACTGTTCAATGACATCTTCTGCATCCCATTAATATCACGTGTTGATGTACGATTCGAATTGCTTTGGCGGGACAGAGTGTTTGAGAAACTCGTCGAGCGGATTCGCCTTTGCCCTCCATTCGGTCCAATTAGGTACTGGTCTGAAGTGGGAAGAATGAAAGAATCGATCAAGAGATTGCCCACACAGTACAAATACTCGAAAGGCGTACCTGTTATTTGCTCGGCAGCAACTTGCGCCGCCCGCCTGGATGGTCTCAACTTTTTCGGAATGCCATACGTCAAACCTCCAACATCAGTGTCCTCTGTTGCAGCCACCGAGCGCTCGTCAGCAGTATCATCGTCATATCCCTCAGGGTCACGATGCTCTAAGAATCTTGATTCATAACCGTGGGAATGAATAGGGAAGGTGGAGGGGTCGTGGGTCGAATCGGAATGGTGGTTGTGCGATTCAACACCAAAGAAGTCGATTTTCTCATCAGAATTTGTTCGGGGGTTGAGAGGTGCTTCAACGGAACAATCAAGTCCTTCGTGGAGTTCGAGCGACTTTTGAGCCTCAGCCAATCGATCCCATTCCTCCCATTCCGGTTCTCCCTCCACCACGTTGTCTTCCACCTCCACGGCTAAGACGGGGACGTATTTGAGCTGGAAATCCTTCTCTCGGCGAAAGAGGTAGATGTGTGGTTCGGGACCGTGAAGCAGATAGTGCTCCCAGCCAGGTGATTGCTGAATGCCTAGTTGGTTCAACGAGAAAACATTATTCATGTTTGAAGGCTTATGGCGTCTGCCAACAATTCGTGCGTACCTAGTGCTCTCCATTCAGACTCGTTGAGTAAACGATTCCGAAACCTGTCCGGGATGTATTGGCACAATCGTTTGGGTAAAATAACATGACTGAGATGATGCAAAAGAACAAGGGTAAGAGTTCATAGTTTTCAAAGTGGTATCCACATCAAGTATAATGATGGCTACTTACCGGTATTCGTGGACATCGTCCGCATATTTATCCGCGTAGAATATCGACTCCTTCAATTTAGAAATAGTCATTTGCGTGTTCGAATCATATTCTTCAAATGGATCAGGTAGTTCGACAGGTGGTTCATAAATGAAGGGTAGCGGCTGAAGAGGCAGCGCTTTTTCAATTTTCCCCGTGTCATGCCGGCTAAGTGTCTGCTCTTTTGGCGGAGGATTGAACGGATTGAACGAGTCTTCACAAGTCTCTGTCGTCCTTCGGGATGGAACAGAACCCGCTCCACGGTCAGACCCCAGAGAAGTCTCCATTCTCCTCTTTTTCCCGTCCCTCGAGCGCACAACGTCAAAGTTCCGATTATCAGTGTCGTCCCGCACCGGGTCAGCCATCAATGAATCAACGAAGCAATGGCGCCTTTTTAGTTCCCCATCCCGAAGTGTCGGTGCGGTATCAGACTCAGATTCTGCAGGAAGAGTTGGTCCTGAAAGGTTTCCTGATGATATTTGTGGGTATGCGTCAGATTTCATGATGGAAATACAGGAAACGGAAGAGAAATGGAGGGTTCGAGTGGGTAGTAGGGTTGCTGAAATGTCACAGGGGGGCCGATTTCGAGGGTCGATGGGAATACGTGGCTCGTCAGGGAGTCGACCAGTATCGCGGGGTGGTCGTGCGTTGGGTGAATGGCGCGAATCAAAGGTGGGAACACTTTGGGGTGGTCGGTTTTGAACCGAGCGAATCCACAGTACAATACATTACTATTATTGTTGATTATTTCCTTTCCCCAGTCCACGCCCACGTCAAACAATGAATTGAAAATTTTTGACTATAAGAACGCTCAGAGATTCGTTTCTGTAAGGTGATTTATAAAAACGCTTCATTGGCGTGCATAGTTGCTAGGATAGATAGCCGATACATTGTAAGTCACGTTTCAACGTTAATTTGTTGAGGAGATCCCAAGAGATTGAATTCTTCTTCTTATGTATGTCGTAGCTTTCCAAGAAACGAAACATTGCAAGGGGAGACGTCCTGCAACGAACGAAATGGCCAGCACTTCTTGAAATCCCTTGTTGCTTGTGCCATGAAAGTGTCTGTGCCATGCAAAATAAAGTCCGTCGTTGTTTTCATGCTCACGTTCGGGGCAAATAGTCTCCATTCAAACGCAACCCTTGTGGTCGTGGAACGACGCTCAAGATACTGGCGTTTCCATTTCATTGATTCATTAAATTCGACGTTCCACTACCGAAACGGAAAAGCTTTTTACGTCGGCCAACGAGTTGGCTCAACACGGTTCACACTGGCATTCTCCAGTTAAATACCAAAGCAACACTTTCTGTGACATGAAGAGTCGACTGGAATGGGGAATCGATGTGCTCGGAGTGACATCCGAGACTCTGTTTCCGAACAGAAGCGCTGATCCGACTTGGAGGGCCAAACAGGCGAATCACGCCAAGGGTTCTATAAGCGTCACATTGTAGCATTACCAGTCGTTGGTTGATGCTGAGAAATGCAGCAGTTGATGAGCTTTTCGTTGATTTTTTGGCCGGACATTTCACCTATGTTCCCCTCCACTTTCCCATCCCAAGCGTGGGAAAACAGCCTTGCTTGTGCGGGCGGCACCTCGCATGATCCTACTGGAGCGATTGATGTGAGAAAATCAGGGGGTCGTCGGTGTTTTGGATAAGTTTTTAGGGAGGGATGATGAGCAAAATTTGCCGCGGGTGAACTTTGAACACACGTTCGTTCCTTTGGGCGATGGCTGCCCAGCTGCTCCCAGGATCTTCGTTGCCTACAGAAGTGTGGAGTTCTATTTTCCACTATCTTCCCCTTGGAACGCTGATCACCGTGCGTGAAGCTTCCCATGTATGGAGTGGCTTGGCGAGTGCGGAGTTTCTCAATCGAACGCTCCGATACAAGCTCGATTCGGTCGAGGCCAGTGAGCGAGATTGCGCTGAAGCTCTCTCGAGCTGGCGCTTTGGGTTCGGGACTTCTGGGACAACCGCGTTCAGACGCGACAGGATCGCCCTTGTCTTCGATCGAATATGGCGAGAATCTTTGACTGCGGCGTGCCAGCAGCAGCAAAAGAGGGTGAAGAGGAGCAACAGCTCCCAGAAAACACGGGCAAGTGCTCCCCGCGTTCAAAATCAAAACCATAATGATGGTGATGGGAGTGGTCGGAAGTCTACACGAAATGATGTGCCTCCAAAAAGCAGTGACGAAAGAAGGAAAGGCAAAGCTAAAAAGAGGGAATTCAATTCCGACGTTGAAGGAGATGGGAAGAAACTGGAGGAAAGGAATGATCCTGTCGAAATTACGACGACGATCCTTCTGGACCCAATAGAACTAGCAGCGGTGACGAAAATGCATACGTTCGTCCAAGATGCTGTTGCGGACGAACTTGGAGAAGCACCATTCAAAATGACGACCGAACGTAAGGCATTGAAGACAAGCTTCGTCGTCGTCGTTTTGCTGAAAAAGTTAACATTAAATTAGTGAGCGAATGGGCACTGTACTCAGTCTCAGCCAATTACGTGGACGTTTTGGATGACTTCCGACGTGAATTGGCGCACAACCGAGGAAGGGGCGTTGTTTCGCGTGAGTACGCGTCTTGGGAACAAAGAACCGAACTACTGAGGGCAGAACTGAGAGTGAGTTTGCTTGAGTTCCACAACCACGATGAAGTCTAAACATTTTCGCCGCCCAACAGAGAATTATCGCTCTGTGCTGGGCAGTGGGTGCTCGCAGGATGTTTCCATTTGCTCCACGCGAGAACAAGGAGTGGAGAACCCGCAAGCAACTTCGCCTCGCGGTTGAGGAGGCTCCCCCTGTCTCGCGCCTGAGTGCAAACGAGATGTTCCACCGTGCAATCAGTTGCCTCGATGTGGTGACTGCTGGAACGTATGGATTGGAAGAGTACACGCCCCAACTGGAGCCCACTGTCCTCAGCTCCTCCCCACACGACTCCGATTCCTCCCTGAGCGATGTTGAACAAGAAGAGCTGGCAACCTCTTCTACACCATCGGCAGGGAAGGGACAATCTTCCGAAACCCAAGATTGGGTACTACTTCTGTTCCGCTTTCTCAAAGACACCTCACCGGCTGCTCGCGTTCTTCGGTTCCCACCTGGTTTGACCAATCGTGAACGTAAGCGCATCCACCAGTGGACAAAAAGACTTTCAACGAAATCAAAATGGGGTAAAGGCGCCAAATCTATGAGTTTTGGGGAAGGGCAGGACCGCTTTGTCGTCGTCGTCAAGCGAGGAGTCGATGTGAAAATGATGTAAATGTAATAATGACGGATAGACGAATCGACAGTTGCAGTCTACGAATTATATCCTTCCGACTCCTCACACAACCGTGCACTACGACGATCCCCGCAGAGCAGTTAATCGAGCCATCAAGTCGTCCTCTGGAGACTTCACAGCGCTGGGTTGTGCCGGTAGGATGGATCCTTTGAAGGCATACCGATGCAGGCATAACGAGTTAGTTCTAAATTTACGAGAATACAGACAGACACATTGGACGCCTCCATGCTCACCTGCTACTGGCATATCTGTTTTCAGTTCAAGGTTATGTTCGTCCGCCACCTGCTGCATCAGCTGCTCAACCTGGTCCAACGGTGTTGATGTCGCGGTGGTGTTCTGCATTGTCTTTTCCATCGTCGCAGATTGGACCTCGAGATTTTCCATTTGCTTTTCGAACCCGTCCATTACGGTTGAAATCTAGAGGAAGGTGTGAGCCAACATGTCTCGATAAGCAAGCCAGGCCTATCCTTTCAGATCCCATCCTCACTTGTTCCAAATTCATGGTATTCATGGCCTTCTCCATGTTCTTCGTCACAACCCCAATGTTCGATACCATCTGCCGCGTCATTATTGCGTTCTGTATCTGCGACGCGGCCGCGTCCATTCGAGATGCCAAACGGATGTAGTTTGCTTGCTCGGACTGCTTTCGTATGGCGTTGGCGGCATGAATCCGAGCTATATCATTTTGCCCCTTCTCAATAGCCTTGATTGTAGAGTTCCAAGAGCCAAAACGTTGGATGTTCGTTTGCCGACACCGCTGCCATGGACAACAACACCCACCTTCTTAACCTTTGACCGTTCCTGCTTTTCTTCCTTCTCGCACTTTCGAGCCGCCATCTGCATTTGCTTCGCGCTAAACTTGAACTGAAAGAGCTGGTCTGGACCCATGGCGATGGTCGCGATGAGGACGCGACGAATTGTGTGAATATCACGGGAAAGAGAGTGATGCAAGGGCGAGGAAGCTCCACAGCTTCAAAACGCACTTTCGAGCTGCTTGGACATTTCGTTGCCGATCGTGGGGAGCTTTGCGAGTGAGGAATGGAGGTGTGTGGTTCGGGTAAAATTTGATTGAAGCTGCTCATCCTTTTTCATTGCGCAAGATAAGATCAAGAAATGAATGGGTGATGTACAAAGATAAATTCTACAGCTTATTCACTGGCGGGACTCCTGGTATTGTGGGGGTCAAAGAAACTGACGACTGCTCTCGTGTACCAATGACAAACTCCTCCAACTCGTTGAAAGTGTGCTCCGAGAGTTGCTCTAGTGTTTTAACTTGTGGTATAATGAGGTGGATTTCCTTCTTCTTTGCAAGCTCCAGCGCTTCGAGAGGTTTCAACCAGGCAAGTGCTGTTGATTCGTGGCCGTCCGCGGAAACCGTCGTGGATGCAACAATGGGTTTCGATAGTGTGGTAAGGAAGAACCTCGTATCAAATCGCTTTGGTGCCATTGGTGGGGTTATCCAACGCGACCTATGCAAGCACTCGTCAGCACGATTTCCACGATTCGAATTGCACCTCGCAGCACTCACCAAGGCGCAACTCTCTCGATATTGGGCGTTACGTCGAGTGATTCGCACATTTTCACGAACTCTTTGGGAGATTTTGAAGCCTTTGAATTTGAAGTTAGCGCAGAACGTGACGAGCAGAAATCGCGGATATGTACCTTCTTTCTCCATTGTTCGATGGCCTCAGAATCCAGACTTCGCACGCTTTTGCCCAAGATCAAGACTCCGGTTTCCTCGAATGTTTCTCTGACCGCTCCGACAGCAGCTTCCCAGCTGTGAAACTCTGCCCCCGACTTGGTACTTCTCGGATGGCGCTTTAGAGAGGCGAATACGTCGGAAGAGTCCACGGGGTCTATCTTTCCTCCTGGAAACACCGTCAGTGAGCCAAAAAAGCCGTGCGATGATCTGGATGGTTTACGCCGACACACATTCCGATACAAAGAGAGCTCAACCTTTTCGCACCAGGCTGCACGTATCGTAGAGCAACGATCCTTACCGCTTAATCATCAGAACCCTGAATCCGCCTTTCTGCCCATAGCCCGGTTCCGACGACGACAACGGTGCAACGACCAGAAGTGTTGATGCGGGAATTGGCGTCGCGGGTGGCTTGGACGGGTCGCGCGCTTGAATCTTGCCACCTTGCGTGCTCGGGTGGGGCATTGGCAATTGGGTTTTCCGGCAAGTTGATCGGATGTCGGCCTGTGAGGAATCCAGCTTCCCTTCCCGCTTTGGCCTCACCTCCCATCCTTTTTTTCGGCACCCGCACAACCTTCAATCCACAATGGAAGGCGGACACGGCAGCGGGCACATCAGGAACCCCTTCCTCGACCCTCACTACCCATCCTACTCCACGCCGCATCCGTCCTGGATCCCGCGGGCGCCCGGCTGGCAGCGCCTGGTCGCGACAGGCCTTGGATCGCTCATGTTTGGGTGGATGAGCATCATGCTGTACAAGGAGTGGGACCACGTCACTGTGAGTGGGCCGTGGGCCGGTTTCTGCCGCGTGTCGGGCTGACGTTCGCCAATGCGCTTCCTGCTCCTGTCAATGTGAAGGGTGTCCACCCGTGGGACCGCAATCCGGACGCGTACCGGGCGTACTACCCCAAGGAGTATAAGCCGCACCACTAGGTGTTTCGCGGCGGAGGCGCGGTGGGGCTGCGTGGCGATAGGGGTGGTTGGACTGGAGACGTTGACATTTGTAGCAAATCAGCCGTTGTTTGTTTTTGCGAGTACGAATGGGACGACCCCTCGTGAACGATTGATTGAGGCTTGGTGCGTCTGGATGCCTGTGAGATTTGGTTTCCGGGTTCCAAGTGGTGCAGGGACAGCGAGTGGTTCACTCTTCCTCCATCGGCCCCTTGTGCTTTGCCTCCATTTTCCAAGTTCAACGGGGGACGTCACACTCTCTAGTGACGGTGCACCCTTACCATACCGGCTTTGCAAAGCTATTCTTTACCTGCGCTGCCCTCCCATCTTCCGCTCTATTCCAGTGCAAGCAAATGAATTCCCTCCGGGAACTGAACGTGTTACAACAAGGCCCTCTTGGTGGAAGCAGCAGAGCGAGACCGCGCACTGGACGGAGTCATGACACACCGGGTTGGATCCCTCCATCAGTTGCGTCTATCCCTTTTGCCCTTTACCTCACGATATGTTTACGTTCCCTCGCCGAGTGTCGCACGACGACGGGAAGGGGATCTTCACCCCACGACAACGAACAGTGAGGGAAACTACCGTCGTTGTCGTTGCTCTCGCTCGTCCCCCGAGACCGCACATACGTTTTGCACTGTGTTCGAAGTCGAGGTTTGAGTATCGCCGTAACGCGTTCTACGACGTCCGGGGTGGAAGCAGCGGGGGGGGGTTCAGGCAGGGCTCGCCGGGGTATGACCCAGTAATGAGGGAGGTGAGGGAGGGCGGTTTGAGCGAGACCTGTGGTTAGTGCATCCGAGCTGATGGAGAGGGAAAGCGGAAGGGGTGCCCACGGTACGACTCCACACCACACCAACCTTCCGTCATGTCTTTCGTGCTCGCTTTCTCCCCTGGTTCTGTCATCATTATTGCGTTCCCATACCCCATGCGAGTAAGTTCCCGACACGAAAGTGTGTTTGTGTGTATGCGTGCGTGTGTGTTTGCGCGTTTGCCGTGTTTGATCGGCTTGAGGTGAAGTCGGTGCAAATTAGCCCCATGCTGTACCGGTGCAAAGAAGATGAGGCTTGTTGAAGGAACACGTCGGTCGGTGCAGGTGCCGTGCACATCACGGTACACCCGTGCCAAGAAGGTGTACCTTGTGACGTGCGGCTGCGCCTTTGCAGGTAAGTTTGTGTTGGATGGGCTCGAGGGATCACGTCGGTGCACATCATGCTGCACCCATGCAAAGTGCAAAGAAGATGAACCTTCTCGAGGGAACACGTCGGTGCAGGTGCAGGTGTACATCATTCAACGCCGGTGCACAGAACGACAAACTTTCTTCGTCAAAACGCAAACGCCCTATCACGAAGGATCGCGAGACCTTTTCGTCGACCTCGTTCGCAAGACGTGAGGAAATCAACACTCGTGCAAAGAAAAGACAAACCTTGTTTCGTGCCGGTCAAGACGCAAAAGCCCTATCACGACGTACCGCGACACCTTTTCCGGTCCAACTTCACTCGTCCGCACGAAAAGAACAACCGTAAGGAAAAACAATGTCTCATTAGGGGGTTTCAAAATTGGAGATTATGCGACCGCGCATCATGCGAAAAATTATGTTGACTCTTGTGCCAATTTTTGAAACCCCCTGTTATTAAGTACCATTTCCTTTTTTTACCACCCCGTGTACATAACACCAACAACAAATTTGTACAAAATCTATCTACATGTTTATAAGCGTTCAACATTCACGTTCACGGTTCACGTTCTCAACTTTCAACGAGGGTTTTCGATCTTTCAAAGTGGAGCGAGGAGAGAAATTTTCAAAAGCGAGTGAGATGTTCCGAAAAGTCCCTTCACGTTCACAGACAGCTCGTCCACGTTTTTCAAGCAGCAACGCCCTCCCGTCGCAACTCGGGGAACAGCGCCTGGATACCCGGCAACCGTTCCCGTCCCGCGCCCACGCCCACGCCCACGCCAGCGTCACGATGCGACTGTGGATGCAGCGCGCTCGACGAGTTGTCGATGGGGAACCACAAATTCGACGGAGTCGGGTATGGGAGGGAGGAAGGAGCAGGGTGGAGAGCGGAAGCGGGAGCCAGCGGGGGGAGAGGTGCATCGGCATATTTGGGGCCGGTGTACATTGACGACGTTGGGGAGAACCACGAGGGCAGGCCCATTGTGGGTGGCGGGGAGGGTGTTGCGGTGGGTGTGAGGGCTGAGGTTGGGTGTTGTGATGTGGCGGTGATGGGTGCGTGTGGGAGTTGGAGTGCGTGCGGTTCGTGTGCCCACATTTCAGGGCGAGAGGAGGAGAGGGCCGAAGCCGAGGCCGAGGGGGCATAGTGAGGGTGAGGGTGAGGGTGAGGATGAGGCGGGTGCATGACGAGCGTGACGCGGTGCGAGACGGGGGATTTGGCGACGCGGCGAGCGACACGCTCCTTTGCGGACGCGGCGAATGATTGGTCCTGCAGGTGGCGTTTGGTGACGCCGAGTGCTTGGCGGCGGTTTTGGAACCTGGATCGGTTGGGTGGGAGGAAGGGTGCGGGATGGACGTCAATGTGAGGTGGGGGAAAGGTAAAGGAGGGAGAAGAACGCACCATATTTGGACCTTGCGAGGCGTCATTTTGAGCTGGCGTGCGAGCGTTTGGCGCAGTTCGGTGTCTGGGAAAAAGGTTTGTTCCAGGACTGCGTTGAGCACCTGTGCAACATGAAACGACGGAAATACGAATAACGAAAACAAGGGTCAGAAGCGAGACAGCCGGTGTAGAATGCGTAAACAGTGATATACGCAAAGAGCGTAGTCCACTTCGCCTTGGCGGATCGTTCGCTTGGTGCTATCGCACACTTGGCCTCGGTGCTCTGCACGACATTCGTCTCCGGCCGTTGGCCTCCGTCGCTCCACAGCCTCGGTCAGTGCTATCGCACTTGGGCCTCGGAGTTGCACTTCGCACCTCGCACCTCGCTCTCCTCGGTCGCTCAGTGCACGACAATTGGTTCCGGGGTGTGTGTGTGTGCGTGCAAAACCAACTCACCCGCGTTGCATCCGGCGTGGCCCTGCGCCGCTTGAGCGACCCGCGAGCACCGGGAGAGGCCGAGCAGACGTCGCCGATGTCGCTCAGATCGCCCTCGTCGTGGTCTGACGAGGCCGACCGCGGGGAGTTTGGGTGCAGCGAGGGCAGGTCCGAGTCGCAGATCTCGCTCGCCTCGTGGGCGGGTGAGTGCGCGGGAGCGTCCGAGAAGGAGAAGGCGGCTGCAGCCAGCAGGATGCCCATGCGAGCGGCGGGCGTCGGCGGGGGCGACGGTGTGTGTTGCGTGCCGGTGCTTGGCGCGGAGAGCGCGCGGGTGTGCAGGGCAGCGACCTCGTGGGGCGGGCGGGCGTCCATGCGTGCGATGCGGGTGGCGGAGCAGAGATGCGGGAGCGAGCGCGCGCGGATGTGCGGAGTGTGCTGAGTGTGCTGAGATATTGGGGCAGAGGGTTGGATTTCATTTTACTCTCGACGAGTCTTGGCACGGCTTGGCGCTTGGCACAAAAGGTTATTTCAAATGTCAGATTGGACCGCCCACACAGTCCACACAGTCCACACAAAAGACACACAAGCTAATTCTGGGATTTCCAAGTCATAATTCACGCAGATATCGACCGGAACGTTGTCGTGAAGGCGGATGCCAGGTAACCTTTTGGTCTCCTTGGCACCCTTTTTCATGAATGAAAACTGTAAAATCAATAATTAGCACGGGACACGACAGCGCAGCACAGCAGCCAGTCTGCAACTCTTTCTACTCGCACTCGACTCTACTCTTGCGTTTTCGAGCGACTCTGCGGCACAGTGCCAAGACTCATAAATGCATACACCCGCGCAGGTCAACAAAAGAAAGGTCAACAAAATTTCATCATCAGGTTCCGATTCCCGTCACCCCGATTCCGCTTGATAATAAATGACCCTTTCGTTTGACTGCCTGGCGTTATTAGTATCGAGATGTTTATAAGATGTTTCAGCATCGTGGTGAGCACAGCCACCGACTGCTGCTGAATACTTACGCGCTCCAACGGTGACACCCGATTTCAGAGCCATGACAAGGGCTCTTAGCTCTGCATTTTCTTGTAGAATTCTGTCCAATCGAACGTTTGTGCAAGGAACTGTCGTCTGTCCACTTTTGATTGTCCTTCGCCAGCCGTTCCTGTTCTGAAATTTCTCCGATTCGATGGATAGTGGATGGTTGGTTTCCCTAAAAGTCCGGAAGTGATTGTAGGGTCGTGCGGCCTGCGATGTTGCGTGTCAACACCCCATGTGACGAGGTTGATGACATCGACAGCGCGCAAGCGTGGAGGGCTCAAAGTTCAGATAGGCTTTTTGTATAGCCTCTGGAGTTGTTTCGACGATATTTGTGACGGGAGTCTGACCTGTAGCGGGTCTATTTACAATTTTTTTGATGTCCGCAAATCTGCCGACTGGACCGTTGGTCTTCGCATTTCCCCCCCCTTCCACTCCCTCTCCAAACACCCTCCATCCACAATGGTCGTCGACGGCTCCCGCCTTCCCAAACCCGCCAAACCAGCCTCAAGCTCCCGCGCGAGCGACAGCGTGCCGCACGATCCTTACAAGGACCAGATCGGGCAGTTTCGTGTGCTCAAGAGGTGCGTCGCTTTGCCTGAGGTCTCTTCCTTGAACGATGGTCTGATTGCGGTTGCGTATCGCGCGAGAAAAGACCGGACGAAGCGGCCGCCATGGCGCTGTTGAAACAGGTCGCTTCGCAGGTTCGTTGGTGTCACCGCCGTCTCCTGCCTGCTCCCACCATCATGTAACCGTAACCGACCTCTTCCAACTTCAAAACGGCCCGTGACGTAGGTTAAGCCGATCATGAAGAAACGCGGGTGGCGCGTGGGCACGCTGGAGGAGTTTTTCGTAAGCGTCTTGCGTCCCGCTTTGTTCCCTTCACCCATCTTGCGCAACCTTTCTGACCCCCCNCCCCCCCTCCCCCTCCCACCCACAGCCCTCAAATTCCTCCCTCCTCGGCCTAAACACCGAGCGCGGCCAAAAGATCTCCATCCGCCTCCGCCCGCACTCCTCCCCTTCCTCCTTCTACCCGCTGCACCACTGCATCGGCACCATGCTACACGAACTCGCGCACATCATCCGCGGCCCGCACGATGCCCAGTTCTACGCGGCGCTGGACGAGCTCGAAAAGGAGCACGACGCCCTCCTGGACGGGGGGTATAACGGGGAGGGGTTCGAAGCGCCGGGGAGACGTGTGGGACAGGGCGTGTCCCATGATGTGGCACCGCATGCTGCGAGGGAGAGGGCGGTGGAGGCGGCGGAGAAGAGACGGAGGTTGAATTCGTGGGGTGGGACAGGACCGGGTGGGGGGAGGAAGTTGGGCGGCGCGCTGGCAGCTGGGGCGCCAGGGAGTGAGGCGAGGGATTTGGAAAAAGTGCTTTCCCCACGGGAAATGGCGGCGTGGGCGGCGGAGCGAAGGGCGCAGAAGGATCGCGAGTGGTGTGGGAGCGAGGCGGTTGGCGTGGACGTCGACGTGGACGGGGACGGGCAGGGGAGTGCGGATGCGGGTACTGTGAGTGCAGGGGGCCAGGAGAGTCGGCCGATTGCGGGCCCGTCGTCGGGGCTTGCAAGTGTCGCGGTGCGACCCGTGGAGAGTCTGTCGTCGTCGTCGAATCAGTCGATTGTGCGGGCAGCGGGATCAGGCCCACCTTCCCGCGATTTCAAAGCACCTCCTGCCCCGTCGTCGAAACCGTCGGGCGCACGGGCTACCAGCTCGGCAACGTCTTCGCGAGATTCGAAGGAACGCACCTCGGGGATACCTTCGCACCGCTCGACCGAACCTCCACGTCAACAATACATTGTACAGTCACACTCCAACAACCCTTCAACATGGACCTGCCCAGTATGCACGCTCTCAAACCCCCTTACATTCCTCTCATGCGACGCATGCGGCACCCTCCATCCTAACCAGGATGGAGGCCACGTGATCGATAGTATCGTGGAAATGGACGACTGGAGCTGTGCAAGGTGCACGCTGGTCAATGCGTCAACGGCGGTGGCGTGTGATGCGTGCGGTGGGGGGCGGTAGTGTTGGGAGTGATATTGTGGACTGTGCACGCACACGCATCTTGTTTTTGCAGTATTGATTAGCATTTTTCTGTATAGTCGCATTGCGGTTTCTTCCATCCCATTTTGATAGATTTGATCATTACGAGGAATGAAAATATGCAGACGAATCGGATTGGCTGCAGGACCCAGCTCGCACTGAGGGATTTCCAATGAAATCACCATCACCCCAACCCCTAAATAGCCAAGAAACAGGATACCCTCGCTAAATCCACGCCATGCAGCTCAACGCCGACCTCTCCCTTCCGGCAACCGCCAAGTACAGCGACACGCGCTGGGTCAAGTCGCCAGGCGGGGAAGTCGATCGCGGCATGCTCGGTGCGTCGTGTCCCCTCTTCTTTCCCCTTTCCCCTACCGGTTCTTAACCACTCGTGGCCCCATGCACATGTACATGCGCAGATCGCGACGGGGATGAAGTCGCGCGTGCAACCTCCCTTGTCCGCTATGCTGCCGGTTCGGCGTTCCCGCCGCACACCCACGGCGGGGGCGAGGAGTTTTATGTCCTGGAGGGCGTGTTTGGGGATGAGCATGGCGAGTATCCGGCGGGGTGGTATGTCAGGAACAAGGTACGTTGTCGCGTTCTTATCGTTTCGAACGGTCCCCATCTCACGGCACCCGCTCCCGTCCATCCGTCCGTCCGTGGATTCTGGGTTCTGGATCGTAGGTTGGATCATCCCACTCCCCCCGAGTAGGCCCCACGGGCTGCCTCATCTTTGTCAAACTGCGCTGGATGCGACCCGACGAACCCGACCTCAAACTCGACACGCGCCCACTCGCAGATCACGGGTGGCACACTCTGTACGCCGACCCCGTCACGCCCGAGTCTGTCGCTGTCGGCGTTGTCGGCGTCGGCCCCACAGGTGTTCTCGACACCGCTGGAGACACCGCGCTCGCGCGACTTGTCCAGAATGGGTGGGAACTGGTCGTGGCCCAGGGACAGGTCGAAGTGGAGGTGGAGACCGTGTCGGCCACGGGCGAGAGCCGCGAGACGGTTCGGATGGACGTGTTTGATTGGCTGCGAAGACCGGCTTCCACGTCGGGGAACGGCGGTATATCGATACGCAACGTGGGAACGGGTCCTGCCAAAGTGGTGTTACGAGCAGGGTACATGACGCGGTGGCTGCAGTAAATTGAAAGCGTTTGAGATGAGTGCTATGGATGACGGTCATGTGAACTGTGGATCACCACGGACTTGCAGCATACATGATCGTGTTCTTTATTAATCAACGCCTCTCTGAAAAAAGAAAAAAAAAATGTTGCAACTACTTATAATATCAAGAAATCACTCAAAGCATTACTGAAACGCGAACACCGAACTCTACGCGGACTGTCCAAGACTCGCCTTCGCAACCACCGCCCCCCACTCCCTGAGCCCATTCTGGACCGACTGGACCCACTCCGCATGATACTTGCGCCCCTCTACAACCAACTCGTCCACGTCATCTTCTACGATCCACTCCAACATCCTATCCGCCCTCGCCCCGCCCAGCTCCCGCGGCGCATCCAGAAGCCCCACGGCCAAGTCCACCATCCCGGGCCACCCCGCGTGGTGATAGAACACTGTCGCGCCACACGTACCGCAGAACGTGCGCGTCACGGGGGGCGACGAGCGGTAGATCTTGGAGGTTCCCACGCGGAGGTCATCTGGAAGCGCCATGTGGGATCCCTGCTGTAACACGGTGATGGCCGAAATAGGAACAAACGCCCATTGCGCCGCGAGCACACCCGCGGCAAGACGGCACTGGTCGCAGAAGCAGTTGACGGCGAGCCATTTGGTGGTGTCGGCGGGGACTCTGGCGTGTGTGGTAAGAACGGAGGAGGGTGAGTAGTCGACGCCTGGGACAGGAGACCGGACAAAGAACGACACGCCGCCGCAGTGGCAGTGCGCGCGCACGGATCCGGATCCGGACCTGGTCTCCCCGTCGACCAGCGCATGGGGAGCGGGAGCGTCCGAGGAGGGGGTGCTGTCGTCCTCGTCTGGATTCCACTCCTGGAGCGAAACACCCCCGACGGTCTTCCACCACGGAACGGCGCCGCCTCCAGAAACGCTTTTGGTACAGTGCTGGGTCTTGAGGTCGAACACGCCACCAGCCCCCGCTCCTTTGACGCCATTTACGGCCGCCAGGGTCGCCGAGGACACATACCACCCTTCGTCACCGGCCTCGACCGCGTAGTCCAGCACATGGGTCCCGCACGTCGAGCAGAACAGGCGCTTTAAGTAAGGCGTGGCTGTGTAACGCGTACATTCCCCCGGGGAAGACGGGGTGATCCACACGGGAGGCGAAGGGACGTGCGCATCGACCGTGAACAGCGTCCCGTGCGTTCGGCGGCAGATAGAGCAGTGGCATACGTGGGCAGTGATGGGGAGCGATGAGCGCGGTGTGGAAATAGCAAACTGGACTCGTTGGCAGAGACATGAGAATGTCAGATGGGTTGCGTCATTCATTGAGTGTGGGCGCGTCGTGTCGAGTTTCGTCATTGTGGGGCCCGAATCTCAGAAAAAGGAGAAAGAAGGATGGGTTGGGTGCTCCTGCTTTATGCCAACGGCGCAACATTTGGGCATTTTCCGCAAATTATGGTTTGGCTTTGTTTGCGTCATCACGTCAGCTGCTATACAGATACCATTTGGCAAAATGTAGATACTGAAGCATGTTGCTCTCAAAAGTTGCTCAATTCAGCACCAATTATGAACAACATAGGATTGATTCTTCACGAGTATCGCGTTTCGTCAATATTCGCGTCAAGAATCGGACGAGCACGTCACGTAGTGGCGTGGAGCGGAAATCCGTAATAACACTACAAGCGCCGATAATAGCTCCAAATCGACCATTGCATTCGGAAAGGTGCAGGCTCAGTAATCGCAAGCTTCATCCACACTTGCTCACGAAGTTCAATTACGAAGAAAACTACTTCTGAACTCATTGCTGCAACGCAGTTTTTTAAGCGCACCTCTTTTGATAGGTGCATGAAATGGCCAACAATTGAAAACCCCAACATCCACTCAACCTAAAAGACGACGCATCCACCCCAGCTCTCCTTCGGGACAGCATCGCTCACGGAAGTTTTGCATGCAGGACCCCGGCGACCCCCAGGACCAACGTGCTGGTGATGAATCGCAAGCTGCCTCACCTGCGAAGGCGCGAAGAAAGGCGCGATCCAACGCGTCGCTGAACAATCTCGACGCACGGGAACACGATGCATCGTCATCAGGCGCTTTGGGCACAATCATCGCAGCGGGAGAGGCCGCGGACGCGTCTCACGTGCGGGGCAGTGGGACGAGGAGGAGGAAGAGCAGGGATTCCGAGAACGCTCTGAGCCATGCATCTACGGGAGATTTAGCACCACACGGAGAGCGTCGCGATCGGGAATCGTCGTCCAAGTCTCGGTCGCTGTCATCCATGCGAATCGATGCTGGAAGTCGGTCTGACTTGCTCGGACCTCCAAACCCCGCGCTTCCTCCGCTTCCCGTTCCGCCAGCAACCCCGCCACCTGCAGTTTCTGCTGAGTACTCGCAGTCCTCCTTATCAGCGAGACGAGCCCGCCGTCTGTCTCGGCAGACCACTTCGTCACAACTTCAGGTCAACCAACCGATCTCCATTCCTGCCACTGCCCCTGCCCCACTCGCTTTGCCGTCCTCACCTCCGTGAGATTCATTTGAATCTCTGTTGTTTCCCTCATACCCAATCTCGCTTCTTCGCCAGGATGCCCCCAGACATTTCCCCCCTCGAACGCGCGCGGCTGAGAGTTCAACAAAGACGGGCAAGTGCAGCCGCAAGGGACGGTACTGCAGGAGTGACGGAAGGCTCGGATGTCCTGGGATACGGTGCACGAGAGGTGAGAAAGAACCACACGGGGGTCCAGGCCTCATCATGAAATTCACCATAATTGCAGGCAACGCATACTCCTCCACCTCCGAGGTCACCATCGCCTTCCGTTCGTCCCCCACCGCGTGCGCCTACCCCGCTCGCTGAGCGGCTCTATGCCTCAACACACGAACTCCAAAATCGCAGCGCCCTTGCCCTCCCTCCCGGCGTCTCTCCCTCCGCTCGGCCTTCGATCACTCCACCAGCTATGCCGTTCGGCACTCGTCGGAAACGAGGTAGAGCTGCGGCGGCGGCAGTGCTTGGATCGACACAGATGCTTGGCCCGGAAGCGCAACAGCTGGAGACCAGTGCGGACAGCGTTGTACAGGTTCCTGAGCCTGCAAGGAGTACAGATGACAAAGACGACGTGGGATGTGCGTCCGCAGATTCTATCTTTCTTAGTGGTGGCGTTGGAGTGTCTCACGCTTCTTGCACCAATAGCTCCAATGGACCTGGCAAAGATACTCGCATCCCCTCGACCAGAAGTTACTTTTATTCCAGCACCGTCGATACACCCTAATAGCACCAGTAATGGGACCACACTGTCAGAGCTCGTGCGACCTTTGTCCCCAAGGACGCATGTTCCACCAACAGCTGATCACGCCGCTTGGTCGTCGGAGAGGGAAGGAGAGGGCCTTTTCATCGGGGAAATCCTTCGTGTACGGGAGGAAAACATCACGAGGACAACTGCTCGACTGGCAGTGAGTGGATGGAGGTACGTGGTCACATTGTTCCCTTGCAAGTTGTTGGGCAATCTCAACGGGACATTTTTGCAGTCCAGCGCCGCCATTCCCGGCACCATCTCCTCTGCTTCCCGTCCCGCTTCGGCCACTATCTCTTGCAGAAGCATCCCGCCCGCCGCCACAACATCTTGGAACACACCCACACCTTGCGTTTATCCACCACCCCTTCCGTTCCTCGTCCATCGGCCAGACGCAACCTCTTGTTCTCGTCCTCGACATTCAGCACCTGCAGTGGCGTGACCACCCGCTCATGTCTGCCGAGGACCTGGCCGTACGACGGCTCCAGGCGGCGTACGAGGAGCTGAGAGAGCACAAGAGGAGCTCTGCCGCCACGTGGCTTACTGGACGCATCGAGACATTACGATCGTCACTTTCGGATGCAGGTGCAGGTCCAGGTGCAGATGGTCGCTCTGCACTCAAAATTCTGGCGGACATCTCGCTCGCTCGCTCCGCTCTGCATGCGGAACGTGCACGGTACCGGGACCTCGTCCATGGCACGCTCAGGGCGTGGGAGGAAGTGAAGCGGGTGCGCGAGGCACAGGGGTTCACTTGTACGAACCTGATCGTCGCGGTTCGCGCCGGCCCAGAACTCGGCGAGTGGGACAGAGTCGATTATTTTCGTGAGCTCGAGGAGGAAGTGGAAGAACGAAGAATGCGATCGGATCTTACGCGGGACGCCAAGCTGCAACGACACGAGCGGAAGTCGGCACAGTGGGCAGCGTCGCAGGAGGCGTTGGCGTCGGCGTCGGTGAATTCGTTGGTCTCGAGTTCGGAGTTACAACTTGCTGGCAAGGGCCTAAAGCCTCCTCGGTTGGAGGCGTTTGACGAGACAGCGACCAGGGAGGAAGTTCGTGGGGTTCTCGACAAGGGTGGAGTAGGTGCGAGAGAAATCGAGGTTCGAGTTTCAGAGGGTCACCTCGTAACACCAACTGGGGTGGTCCCAAAGGTGAGCAGTGAGCAGTATTGTCGCTCGATTTTGTTGTGTCATCGTTGGCGCCCTCACTCTTGTTCTTTGAAGACTGAGCAATCTCGCCGACGACGCATTGTACAAGACCGCCGTGTCCAACTTCGTGTCCTGTGTAACGGCAAATACGTTGCCACCTCACCAGAGAGAACAGTAAACCCAACCACGTTCGGCGCGGACTTTTACGGTGTCTCTCCAGTACCTAGAGGACTCAACTATTTGGGCTCGAGCAAGAGCCGGAGGACAATTGGCCCCGCGAGTGTGGGAGGCAGCACGGCGCCCGAACCCGACCCCGACGATTTGTCGACGCAATCGGAACCTCGGTCCGACGGGAAAACGGGCTGGATGATTGTCATGAAACTCGAAGATGTCCCAATGTCGCTCGTGATTGAGGTTTTGGAAGCGGGCAACGTGGTTGGTGTTGTGGATGTGGCGACACCCGAACCAAACGAAACGGTGAGCAACATGGATTCCGACGGGAGAAAGTGTGCATTCTCTGGCATCAAGATTCGGGAAAATGCCGAGGATGGAAAGGTGGATCGACGGCTCAGTGGTGAGGTGACGTTGAAAGCCATGTGGGGTGTGGGTCCAAATGGAGAAGCACTGGGCCCTGGTGGGGGGAGGCAAAATTTGTTTGGGGACTGGGATTTGGGAAGCATCGGAGGATCCCAGCTGTCTGGAGCTCTGAGAGGGCGATTGGGGATATACAACATTCGAAAGTTGGTGGTGAGTGCAAGTACGTTGCGCGGCATAGTGCTCTGACGAGAACACAAGCTTTTAGGAATGGACGTCGCGGTTGCGGCTGGATCCGAACAATCCCATGACCTCGGATCTGGTGCGCCTCCGAGACCTCGTGATGGCATCCAGACCTCGAGACGGAACCCTGGACAGCCCAGCGGACCTCGCCTCCGCGGTGGAGTACTGGGTGAAGCGGCGCTTTTTTCGGTTTGCGATCCCATCGAGACTGCACCGGCTTATTTTGGGCGTCGGTGAGGAATGGATGGCAGCGAAGCGGGCGGAATTGTGCAGACTCAGATGGAAGAACAAGGTCGTTGTCAAGGGGCCCCTTCCGGGTTGGGACGACGCGATAACAGCTGAAGTGTGGGAGAAGATAAAGATTGAGGTCGACGAAGAGAAAGAGGCTGTAAGTTCACGGTGGTGACTGATGAATATCGTGATCTAACTGGTTGTTATTTCCCCCCCGCAGCTCGACAGCTATCAGCAGAACCTTGCTCATCGTGATCAAAACTCTCTCTCTCATCTGTCCACGAGCGTCCTTGAACTCGCGACGTCGCGTTCTCATTTGGAAGCCTCTGTGCCAGCACCTCCGTCCCCAATCTCCCAAGTCTCCCTGTTGAAACGGGTCCGCGCTCACCAAATTTTTCGCCAAGCAAGAATGAACAGACCTTCGCTTGTCTCGGACTTTGTTCGGGAGGAGTACCTCCCTCCAGCTGAACCTCTGACCATCTCTCTTGCCAAGTACGTCCGTATCAGGCGACCCTTAAAACCAGAACGTATCGAGCGCGCCAAAATTGCAACTCCCGAGACCCCCACAAAGTGTGAGCTTGTCGTGCAGGTTATTCGTGGGTTCAACGTTCCAGTACGGAAAGACGCCACAGCGATAAAGTCTGCACCGGCAGCGTCGGGCGCGAGCTCTGCTGTGTGGACTGGATCAAATGAAGCGCAATCTACACTGGTCCGGCCGTATGTAGAGGTGCACTTTCAGCGCCGCCGCGTTCGCACTGTCGCAGCGGACGGGCCCAACCCGCAGTGGAATGAAACTTTGTCGCTGCCATTTGCGCCCTTTCGGAATGAATTCTTCCAGGAAAACTTGCTGGAGACGGACGCGCTGTTGGAAATGATCTACATCAACCTGTTTGATGAGGTCATGGTTGATCTCGTGGTGGACGATAGGGACAAAGACAAGGTGATCCACCAGCGACGGGAGAAGAATTGGCTGGGATCCGTTGCCGTACCGTTTTCGTTCGTGTACGAACAGTTGCGGGTGCGTTATGTTGAATAGAATGGTGCAATACGTAGCATCCTCACGCTTCACCACTACCTTGGCTTCCATCTAGGTCGATGGCGTGTTCCCCGTCAAGCTTCCTATTGTGCTTCTTAACTACGAGAAAAACCGCTCGACGGCGCGGGAAAACGAGATCACGATTGGGGTGGACGGGAGCATGGATACTTTGTTGCACCTGTTCATCACGTTGGAGCCCCCCCTGGCCAGACCCGACCCGCTCAGCCTACGGTTCAAGTCGGACGAGGCGCAAAGAGTGCTTGAGATGTGCGAGACGTGGAAGAGGACGGTGAACCAGAGGATCGGGGCACTGCCAGAGGACAAAGGGAAAGGGAGAAGGGTCGAGGTGGGTGTCGCTTTGGGGAGGTGGAGGCTTGAGCTACCACTAGAGAGGGTCGAATTCACGTGCTCCCCCTTCTCCCTCTTCACAGGCTATTGCTCTGGACACCTCCGGACGCACAGTGCTTCTGCCTCGCTACATTCACCCCCAACACCCTCCTCCTGAGCTGGAGACGATCTCTAAGCTTGTGCGCTTCGTATCGCTGATCCCGACGGTCCCGTCAGACATCTCATTTATGTCGCGAACGGATATCCTGTGCACTTCCAAGGAATTCCTCGACGTAGGCGTTGGTGACCGTACTGAGCACGCAATTCTTCTGTGTAACTTTTTGCTCGCGTGGGGTCGCGACGCATACATCGTTGTGGGCGAGGCCGTGCCCGAGGGCAGAACCGCATGGGTACTCGTTCTTGACGACCGCAGGGACCAGCGAGGTTCTCTCGCCCCCACGGCGGCTACGGCACGAAAGGCGTCCACGGTGGACGGCGTAGGGGTGTCGGCTCGCTCTGGGGCCCGCCTCTACAACCCCGTCTCTGGCGCTGTCGTGGAGACATGGGAGGCCCACGGCACCCTGCGCCGTGTATCGTACGCGTTCAACAACACCAACGTGTGGGCCAACATCCAGACGTACGACGACGCGCCCCGTATGTCCTGGACGCTTTCCGACCCCGCCTGCTGGTGCAAAATGGTTCAGGAGGAGAACGCAAAGGCCTGGTATGGTGGGGAGGACGGGAACAGGTTCTGGTGGGCCGGGTTACCTGCGTGGTCAGGCAAGGCCGAGTTTCGTACGATTCAGGCCTCTGCGCTGACGTACATGCCAGCTCACCCCTCCTTCCCCCGCGACCTCGAACTTCTTTTACACCGCACACTAACAGCGAAATTGGAGTCGTGGCGTACCCCTCGGCACACAACGCGGTGGAACAGACTAATCTCGCGCGCAGCGTCAACGCATTTAGCAAAACTCGAGTTGGATCACACAGCGGGCACAACTTCAGGTGCCGCCTCGCTGCGCGGGGAGATCGCGGGATGGGCTGCGTCGGGGTACACTGTGCGGGGCTTGGTGGTCCATCAGGCGTGGTCTGACATCAAATCAGTTGTTGACGCCGTGTGGAATACAGGCGTCGGAGAGGCAGATGACGAGGGCGTGGAGTTTGCCCTATCGGTGCATGCGGCAGGCTACCCTGGCGGGGTGGTCAGCGTGTGGGTGTTTGTGGCGAGTGTGGTGCGAAAGTGATGCAGTCGTCGGGGGTGACGAACGGTCTTCTGGGTCATGTTGATTGCATATTTTGTTGACAATTTTGATATTATTTATTGTTTTTCTTGCGCTCATTATTGATATGTGATGGAGATTTCATTCAAATGTATTTCATTGTTTTGCGGAGAGGGAAAGGGAACAAAACACTCCCTCGAACAAGCACACGACGTCGGGAAAGAGAAGACGACTATGACGGTAAGCTTTGGCGATTCAGTGACTGGTTTGCGACGATTGATGAAATGACCGGCATCTCAGTAAGAAGTTTTCTTTGCGCAACGGATTTGCTCACTGAGTGTAGAGAGGAAGGAGAGATTCGTTACCGTTGGTGCTGCAACAGCTACAAAATATTCGGATTCTCACATTTTAAAGCGTCGGCAAACACTTTGATCATTGTTATGAACCTGTACTGGGTCCCGCGAATCTCTCTGGGTGAATGAAGACCATTTTTACATAATTATGTGCGTCATTTGGGGCAGAAAAACACTTACCGTACTATAGATCTTTTCCACGATAGTTTTCCTCCGCGAAAGTCCGAGAAGTCAAACACAGTGGCTTTTTGCATCATGGCAAGTATATCTTCAAGAGGCTTTGTGATAAAATACCAGGCCAATGCAATGGAAATGACGCACAGGGCGGCAACCAAACCAGCCGCTGAACGAAGTAGTTGAGATTGCCTACGTCTGGGAAAATAAAAGGAAAATCCATCTACCTGATAAGATGATGGTAAGTGCCGATTTGAAGCCTTCGTCTAGCAAGTTTGATTTCAGTTGTTGTGTGTCTCCCACGTAATCTTCAAGTAGTCTGGTCCAGTATATGTTGGAACGAACGGCACTTCAGGTGAAGAAACGTCACTCACGCGCCACAAACAATGATGTATCGTTACTTGTAGATCGTCATGGTGCTGACTCTGAATCGGTAAGTATCGGTGATCCAAGTGGTATCTGCAATTGCGGAAGTAAAGTTCCCTTGTACCAGATCGTACACGGCCCTTGCGGAGATGTTGACGAGAGGATAGGACATGCGATCGAACTCAAAAATGGTCCTCAACGAGTATACTTGAGCCGATGGGTTGACAAGCTTCTTCAATGTCTGGGATGAATTGTGATTGTTTGACTGGAAAAAGGTAGCAGATCAAGTCAAGATGCCTTATCTTGTGTAGTTGCGTTGAGACCAGAGATAGCCAGGACTTCCGCCTTCGATGTTAAAATACAGAGCATCGAATTTGCCACCCCAGAAGTATCCAATAGACCTCGTTGAGAAATTCACAGATAACTTCTGTCGTAAATACAACCTTCGTTGTTCCAACTTTTGCTCCGTTTGGCGCGTAGAGGCCCATATACATTCTCTGCATTATCACATCGCTAACCACTGAAGGAGCTTGTATTGCTGCTTGGCCTTTGTGATTTTGCGAAAATAGGTACGGACATACCGCTGGCATGCTTAGCGAGAGGTTTGCAGCGAGGTTTTGGAGCGACAGAGTTGCAGGGTTGAGTCCGTATACCATCAAGTTTCCTCCAGTATTCAGCCCAGGGCAAAAGCGCTGGCAGGCTGCGCTGGTCGTCCACAGAGTAATGACACAGTCATAGCTCCCGGATACCGCGCCTCGTCCGTGCCCCTCTGAAAACGTGTTTTGGGGGTTGAGGATTGCTATCTTCCCCACAGCTTCATTCAACCCAAAATTTGTGAGGGTTGAGTTGATGAAGGGCACTCCTTTTCTGCAACCAGTTGCGGAATGATGCAGAGAACGAATTGAGAGGACAGCACAAATGCAACGTACTCAAAGTCATTAACGTCCAGAGATCCTTGTTCAACAGCAACAGCAGCGCATTGTGCCGCAAGGTAAATATTTTGGATGTGCGAGTCTACTCAAAAACACATCAATTCACACGACAGCAATCAGTATACATGTTGCACCGAGCCCACATACTGATTTTCTCTTTAATGGTCTTGTTCGCATCCTCCTCGCGCAGTGTTGCAAGTTGAAGGATCTTCTCAGTCGCTGAGCATCAGTTATACAAGTCAGTTCCGACGCCTGGAGAAGCAAAACAAGCCACTAACTTTGATTGGCTGCACTCGTGACGCTCCTGCTGTTTGTCGAGACGCCCAAAGCCACAGTAATCAGTGCGACAGTGACCGTGCTGTGGAACCAACATGGATTCACTTTGCTTGGTCAGCAGACAGTTTCATGACGATGACGTACTCGTTTGGATCCATTCGGCTGCCGCATCGTCCCGATTGTCCACTCCTCCTTGCGCAATTATGTACTCGCATATAGACAATTGGAGCGGAGTCACTTTGTCGAACGGGGACACTCAATGCGTGACGCGATGAATCATTTGTCAATGTTTACAAAAGGTTCCTGCGGACAAGGCAACATTCAACCGAAGAACGCACCTTTACCCACAAACTGAACGCACCCACTGCCTATCTACCATGGACGCTTCTCCATCACCTACAGTACAGTCCGCCACGGCCACCCACGCTGCCCCCCCGCCGCCCGCCCAAACTCCCACCCCCCCACACCATGCCCCACCGACGGGGCTCCACTTCGTGGTCGTGTTCGGGTCCATGCGGCGCGACCGTATCGGCATCCGCCTCGTGCGCTTTCTCGCGCGCCAAATCGAGGCCAGGGGCAACGCCTGCACGATTCTGGACGCAATGGAGGAGAACCTTCCCCTCCTGGACCGCATGTACAAAGAGTACGCGCGTGGAACTGCCCCTGCGCAGATGGAACGGATTGCAGAGACGCTTCGGCGGGCCGACGCGTTCGTGGTCGTGGGCGGGGAGTACAACCACTCGATCCAACCTGGCCTGTCTAACCTGGTCGACCACTTCCTCGAGGAATGGTTCTGGCGCCCCGCGGGGGTCGCAACGTACTCGGCTGGGTCGTGGGGGGGCACGCGCGCGGGAGTCCAGCTCCGGTCGCTGCTGGGGGAAATCGGAACCGCGGTAGTGTCGGGGGAAGTTGCAGTCCCGAGGTGCCAGGACGCGTTTGAAGAGGATGGAAGCCCCAAGGGACATCCCGGAGAGTGGGAGAGGAGAGTCGGGAGGTTCTTGAGCGAGGTGGAGTGGTACGCGAGGGCCATGAAGGCAGAGCGCGCAAAGGGGCCCACGCCGTACTAGTGGCTTTGTGGAAAAGTGGCGGGGAGGTTGGAGGCGTCTGTGGTGTGTGGGTGGTGGCTGAGATAATGTCGTTGGATTGGAGAATACTTTTGGACTCATGATTTAGTCGATGAGACGCAGTATTACTTTCAGACAATCCTATCAATTGCACTCCATTGATCTCAAAACTTCCTCTTACAATATAAGTATCCTTTTCGAATTCAAAAACGAGTCGCTTTCAACTGTTTTCATTTCAGAATTGACTTGGCTGAGATCAACCTCAGAGGATGACCAATGACCATGAAGAGGTCAAAAGGAGATGTGTGCATTGATGGTGATTCGTGGGTTGGATTGGAGCTTCGCAAATTCCAAATCTCAATCCACAGTCAACCCACTGATTTCGACCCGTCTCCGCTCGGCATTGGTGCTCTTCCTCACTTAATCTTTTCGCTATTGGGATATCTTTGCTCCAAAGCGGGAATCGGGATCGGAGCGAGAATCTCACTCCGCTTGGACAAGTGATTAGCGGTCGAAGCAATCTACGGCGACTCGTCCTACAAGGAAGAAGCAGCATGGATAGCTTTATTTTCGATTCACCCCGACGGGTGAGTACAGAGCAGTCGTGTGGTGAGTACACTCGATTCTGTGTTCGGCAACTCATTGGACCGTGATTCACGCCAGCTCGCAATCAAAATCGATGAGGAAGCGGGAACAACGACCATCTTCGTCGTCTTTGCTGTTTCTTTCCGATTGGTCCGGGCGGGAGGTCATTTCATTATCGACGGTAAGGAACCACTGGTTGATTCGGAGTTCCTTCTGCTCATTTGTCGTGAAAAAGGCAGACACTGTTCTTATATTGGCATATTGATTACCGTGAGACGCCCGCGATACCGTGCCGGGGAGTTGGTAAAATCTCCAGCTAATTTAGCCATGAGGTGGGGTATGCAAATCGATATTGCAATATTCGAGCTCACTGCCATTTGTGATCTTACAGACTACGCAAGCGCTCGTTACCATGGAGGTGAGGAACAGAGAATTGATCCGAGATACAGCGAACTCGCTGACTATCGGCATGGATGACAGATACTTTCATGATGATCTGTAATGTCATGGGACGACCGCACGCTTGATCCTATTTGGATCGAGGATTCGCTGTAAGTGCGTATCAAGACGATCCACTGGTCCATTCTCTGTTTTCCAATTTGAGGAAAGCGGTTGGCGTACCCGCTTCCCACACGTTCTTGAGGGCACGCAGGCGCGGGGGCAGGAGACTCCGGAGCACCCGCTTCGTAAAAGTATTCGAAGCGGTTGAGGGTCAGAACTCGCCTTGGTGTTCGGTGATTTGCACCCACAAGCAGGATGTTTGCGAACTTTCTCAGCTTTTTTGCAGTAAGTACAGACTATCCGAGTACTCCGCCTCGTGTGACTTGAATTTGTCAACGTATTTGGTGGTAAAGTGAGTGGATCTTTATTATCATACTAAAGCTCACCGATCTCATATCTCTTTCTTTTCGTTGCAGAACAAATACATGAAAGCATTTACCCACTTTGTTGTCTTCGTGTCCGCGATTTCTTACGGGTTTCCGGACTGTTCTGATTCCAACGGGATTATATTTTCGACTCGTGCATCTTTGCCCTGGAGTGGTCAGTTCCTCAGAGCATCTATTGTGTCGTTTTGTCGGATTGTGTATACCATACATAGGTGGAGTTTAATAACGTGTGTTCCACACTTACATTGTTTTTTTGATACTTTTTGTTCAGGATGCTGGAGGGTCTCAAAGGAGAGGCCGAGTTTTTCGGGCTTGAAAACTTGATCGAGCTCAATCCGGCGGCCTGTAAGTTCGCCAAAGCAATGTGTCTGGACAGCAATATCAGCGAGGGCCAAAACGTCATGAACATCGCGACGAGGGGATCTTGCAGTCCGCTATTACTCATCGACAAGAATAACCTGCCCAGCCACAAAGATCTAGTCAACCTTTTCAACCCCACGTTCCCATATGAATTCCATGTACCATTTCCAAAAGCAAGAAAAAGCATCCGGAGCATCAGGCAAAAACCGTTTTTACTTTGGGCAAAGCAATGTTCCCGCAAGTCACCAGCGCACAATTATGAACACAATTCGATGAATGCTGTCAGAGTGGTTTCCACCCCCCCGCCCCCCCGCGCATCTTCTCCTTCCTTTCATATTGGCTCTCCGCTTGCTCATAACAAGAGCAAGTAATGTTTTTCCTTCGCGGAGTCAGTGAGGCGTGCGCAACGAAGTGAAGCACGACCCGGCTAAACAACTCCGGGTAAACCCCAGGGTTTGGAGTGTGACACCGAGCGGGCGCTGCCATCCACTGCACCTACGCACGCTGGCGAAGGAGCCGTACACGCGAGAGTGGCGCATCCGAGACGGCGCTGAGTGGAAAAGAGACACGCGCGAGGACGGAGAGGCGGGCGGAGGGTCAAATCAACGAGACAGACACGGCAGACAAAGCGGTGATTTGAGCGAGCGAGAAAGAGATTCGCAGCGAGGGGCGCAGAAAACCGCAGAGAGAGAAGCGAGAGAGCGGAAACAAGGTGGGCGGGGGCGGGGGCGTCGTGGTGCGGGTGTTGGTGTGGTCGCTAATGGCGGGATGCGTGAAGACACCCCCAGAGACACGGACACGCGATGCCCGCACCAGAACCATCCACCGCCACTGCCACGCCCACCGCCGCCACACTGCCCATCCCCTTCCACATCCCCACCGACCCCCCGTCATTCACGACACCGGCACTCGACTTCCCGTCCCACATCGCACAGCTCACGGCCCTTCTCTCCTCCCTCCTTCTTCTGCGGGACTCGTACTTCTCACTTGCGCCGTCCAACCCATCGTCACCTTCCCCACAGGCTGTGGTGGTGGGCGCGGTCGGACCTTCCAACCCAACGTTACCCTCCCCAGCACCTCTCCCCCCGCCCCCCGCCCCCCCCCCCCCCCCCGACCCTTCCACGCCGCGCGCCTTCCGCGCACACATGACACTCCTCGTAGGCGACTCCGCCCTGGCCCGCGTGCGAGCAGCGGCGGCACTCGCGGGTGCTGCCAGGGCAGACTGCGTCCAAGTCGCAGCACAGAGGTGTTTGGACAGGCTGGCGCAGTTGACCAAGCCGTATGCCGCGCGTAGGAGGGATAAGCGGGCGGAGAGTAGTGCACTAGGTCAGGGTGGAGCAGGCAAGGTTCCAGACGGGACGAGAACAATGACTGCCACGTCCGATGGTGCGCAAGGAGAAGGACACGGAGAGTGTTCCCCTTCCCCTTCCTCGTCCTCTCACACACCCCCAGTCCCAGTCTCGGCGCCATCTCGACCTGGCTCCAAACACTCCAAACATTCTTCCAAACAACCATCCACTTCCACTTCCACTTCCACTTCCACCTCCACCTCTACCTCACCGTCCGCCCCACCCGCCACCGCCACTGCCACTTCCACCGCCATCACCACCACCACCACCACGACAACAACACTCACACCAGACACGCCACACGCACCGCCCCGCACAACACCCTTCGACCCGGCCCTCACGCCCGCCCAACGCGCCGCATATCATTACGTCCGCGGACGCATGCGGTTCGTGCTTGCCACCATCGGGGATGAAAGCGGCGCGGGGGGTCCTCCCGGGGGCGGGGGTGGTGGGGGTGGGACCAGCCTCGCAAATGGCACATCTACCACCGCTCCCACCACCGACTTGCACCTCCACCTGCACCTCGCCCTCGCGGACCTCTCGACATCCCTCCGGCTCGACCCGCGCCACGCCAACGTGTGGGACGCCGCAGGCGAGGCGTACTGGGTCGCGCGTGACGTGCGGATGGCGGTGCGGTGTTGGATCGGCGCTGTCGAGGCGGTGAGTGTGTTGGCGAGGGGCAGGGTAGCCCAGTGGGTCTTGGTGTGTTCGTGTGTGCTCACATTGCTTGCGTTCTTGTTCCCCACCCTCGCTTGGTTTCCGTTTCTCCCTTCCCCTCCTCACACCACAATCCCCCCATAAAGGAGCGCACGCCGCACACGCTGTGCGCGCTCGCGATGGCACTTAGGCACTTGGCGGTTTCGGGGGCGGCTGTCGCTTCTTCTTCTTCTTCGGCGGCGGCGGCGGCGGAATGGGGCGATGCTGGGTCCGCGTCGGCGTCCACGACCAACGCTCAGTGTGGCTCAATTCCCACTCCGACACCTAAACCCACGCAACCTTCGAAAACCAAAAACAAATTCAAAACGAAAACCACCACCACCGCCCTCTCTGAAGCTCCCGCCTCCGCCCCCGCACCACCCTCAATCACCACCGCGGTTATCGCCTCCACGCCGACACCAACACCAACGCCAACCCTCGACACCATCCTTGAAACGGACCCGACCCGCGCCGCTCCCGACGCCCTGCTGGAAAGGAGCCTGCAGCTGACCAAGGAGGCCGTGGGGATGGATTTGGAGTGCGTGGAGGCGTGGGGTGAGTTTGGGTTGGGTTGGGGTGGGTTGGCGGACATACCGAACTAATCACCCCCNCCCCCCCCCCCCCCCCCCCCCCCCCACTCACACCGCCTTCTCGTCGCTGTCCGTACCCTCACCCACCGCAGCCGGCCTCGGCACGACGCACCTCCTGACGCACTTCCACCATCCCAACCCGCCACCCACATCGCTCTCCAAATCCCTCGCCGCGCTCGACCGCGCCGTCCTGCTCGCCCGCCGTTCCTCTACACCCGGGTGCGTCCTCGCGCCCCTCCTCGCCACGCGCGCGGCCCTGCTGGCACACACGGGACGTCTTAACGACGCCTCGCGGGATTGGCGCGACGCGGCCAGTGCCGACCCCGCTGGGTCGTACGGCGTCGTGTGGCGCGAGGCCGTCGCCGCGGGTATTGCGAGGGCTCGGGCAGTCGCGGGGGTCAAGACGGGTGCAAAGGTCGGCGGTGCAGGTGTGCCCCCGTTGCCCCAGGGCGGACAGGCGGGGAAACAGGGGAAGGGCCGGATGGTGGTCAAGTTGCTCGCGAGTGTGCTCGAGGGCGGTGGTGGCGGGAGGTGAGACCTGAGTTGTGGTTTTCGCTCGCGTGGAAACCAGTTCCCTGAACGCACCCTCTCCCAAATCCTGCCTCCCTACCCCACACGCCGCCGTACTCAAAGATCTTTCTTGGCACTCGACGCGACTCAAACAGCCGGAATCATGACGATGTACGATGTTGCGGAGAACGCTGTAAAAGTTGGGGACGTGGTCGCGCTCGAGGGGGGAAAGTGGGAAAGTACCGAGGTCGAGGGTGTGAGTTTGCGCCGCGGGTGGGAGGCTGGTTCGTGGACGTCACTTAACCTGTTGACCACTCCCCCCAGTACAACCTGACGTACCCGCTCGTCCGTGCCGACGACCCCACGAAGCTGTTCGTCAACGGTGCCCAGGCAAAGGTCACCGTGGGAAGTCGGGTTGGAGTGCGGATTGAGAGTAGGGCTGATTGAGGCGGGTGGTGGGTGGACAACTGTTGCTTTGAGTTGGTACCAAAAGTGTGATGATCCTGGTGGAGAGGTGAGAGGGGATTGCGGACTGTAGCCGTAAGATATTTGTATTTTTGATGCAAGAAGATGAGAGTAAAATAATGAGGTTGCCTAGTCATATTTTCTGCCTTCCGGGAGGAGGGTTTCGCGGTCTTCGCTTGGGCGGATATGGTGGACATATATTCACGACAACAAACCCGTGCAACTATGTGCTATACGCAAAACTCGATCGCGTCGAAATAAGCTATTGGGGACCACGGCCCCCGCCTTCCACACACTCTCAACCAATTACATCACCACAACCTGGCCCCGACTCGCAAGCCCCTCCTCCGCCAGAGTCCTGTCCAACAGCGCGCCCGTATACTTCCTGAAAACACCGCACGCCTTATCAGCACACGCACCCACACCTCATCCCTCGTGCGACCCCCGCACCACTCACTTCTTGGGAAACGTCGTCCCCACCACGACGCTCGAGCCGACCTGCGCCGACACCCACGAGGTGACGGTGCCTAGCGTGTCGTTGGCGGAGAAGGTAGGACGCAGGACCGAGCCTGAGGCGAGTCGGACGGCAAGTGTACACGAGGGGCCCAGAGCGGAGTTGGGTGGAGGGTAGGAGGATGCGGGGGGGGTGGTGGCTGGTGTGGCGGTGGCGACGGTTTGTGTGTGCTGCGTTGTCCACAGGAACGGGAAGTCAAGGAAGGGAATATGAAGACAGTGGGGGTGGGGATAGTCGTGTGTTTGAAGGAATGGCAGAGTTTCGCGAACAGAGTTAGCATCAAGCACAAAGTCCTCGCCATTCCCATTTCCCACTGAACATGTTTGTCCGTCCTTGCAACCTCAATTCGTCCCAAGAGGACGCAGTCCAAAGTTACGCAACATCATCAGACCTGAACAGTCCGGCTCATCCTTTCGCATCACTCCGACAGCTCTTCTGGCCGCTCCATTTTGTCACCTCCAGCCCAAACCATCACACCGAGTTGTCGGAACCACGAAACTCACATTTCCACCCAAACTCTTACCCCCAGCCAAGTCGTCAAAGCTCCCAGGAATCTTCTCTTCAACCCCAGCAGCGGCGTCTGAGCTTCCGCCCAGTATCGACCCAACAATGGACGCGACACCGCCCAGCACGTAACCGGCCGAGGACCCGGCAACACCAGCCGCGCTCGTTAGACCGGACACAGCAGCCCCTGCTGCTCCCGAAAGGACGGAACCAGGGCCAGAGGGCGCACTTTCGTGTTGCTCCTCCTGGGGTCCACCCAAGGTCCTCCCGCCCGCGCCCAAGTCCTTCCAGTAGTTATCCCCTCCTGCGCTCTTGGCATGCTTCTTTACGAGCGCCTCGAGCGCGCTGGGGTCGGCGCCGACGAGCTCGTCGATTTTGACCCCACGAGAGAAGACGGCGAAGGTGGGCATGGCGCGCACGCCAGCCTTGGAGGAGGCGGACGGTAGGTTGTCCACGTTGACGCGGAGGAAGATGAGGGAGGGGTACTGGGCGGTTTGAAAGGTGAGAGCTCAACATGCGGGGTTGATCGGTCCACGAATATCGAAACACACACCTTGCCCGCGATTTGGTCAAAGTACGGACCAATAACCTTGCATGGCCCGCACCAGTCGGCATAGAAGTCTACAATGACCTGATTTTTTCATTTCGTGTGAGTGGGAGGCGGGGTTACGGGGAAGTTAGTTAGTTAAGGTAATGCATCGGCAAGAGGACGACGCTGCAAGACAACGCACTGGCTTTGACCTGGCAGCGGAGAGCTCTGACTCGAACGCGGAGTCCGAGGGAACTTCGCGGACAGAGGGCATGGTTGCGTGCCGGATCTGGGAGTGGGTGACCGAAGTCAGTGAAATTCATTTGATTTCTTCGTCGTTAATTCATTTCGGCGCAGACTATAACGTGGCTTTTCGGCCACTGAAATAATGCAAAAACAAGCAACTGTTTCGACCAAGGAACTTGAAGTTTTGTCCCCTTTCGGCGCATTACGAATTTTCTTGAACTTCAGTCTTTTTTGGTGAAATAGTACAATTTGGATTTTATTTGTGTTTAGGTGCAATCCCTGTTGGGAGACTGTCACCATTGGATTGTGTGGCGCTCGTCAGAAATGCTCTCGGTTTCAAGTGCAACTGCGTCTTATCCGGCACGCCGAAGCTCGAAGCTTCTTCTATGCATGGTGTGAGCTCCTCCGTGATCATACTCGGGGGCCCGGGGCCTCTCCGTCCTTCAGAATCGAGACCACATCATTGTACTCTGTGTTCGGTGTTCCCGTTGCGGACAGACAGGAGGAGAACTCCAGGAGAGATGTGACGAACTATCTACGACATAATCTTTCCGCGATCTTCGTGACGCGATACTTCCGGCGGGGTTGTCTCCCTTGGCCGAAAAGTAAACCATGAAAAACCAAAACAGAGAGGTTTTGCGATTTCTCTCAAACCTCTAAAAACGTGAAAACGGTGAAAGTGAAGAAAAGATGAAATCTAGCGAGATATTTCATGGACTTTTTGCAAAATTATGCCTGGCCGAAAAGCATTGGGGCACGCAGACCATCAAGTACCTGTGATAATACATATGCAATTACAACGATACTACTAAATGCGATTGAAGCGAAAAATGTTCTAAACGGTACGTGGATATGCAAATGAACACTGTTCGGCTATCGCAAACAAACGTCTCGACACCTCTTACTCAAGGACCCACTCCTCCATCGGTCTGAAATTCTCCGGGGCCACTCTCTGTGATCCCTTCCGTACCCTTCGGGATGAACCATCACCATATTTTCGGAGGCCGCCTCCAAAATTCAGTGCACACGCGATCGCCGTCGCTATGCAGCTGCCCAGGAGGATTGCGTTGAAAATGCAAAAGAAGCTTCCTACATCACGAATCAGAAAGAAAGTATCGACGCTGAATGGCACAATTGGCCAGAGCTTTGGACACGAAGAGTTCATTTGCATGCAACAAATCACTCCATTAACTCAATCACACTCACCTTTTCCAGCTGAACAACTAGAATTCCTTCAATGAGTAAAGCGAGGAACAAGAAAACCACAACTGGAGCAAGCTTTTCACGTCGAACTGCCCAAATTAGCATGACAAGGCCACCGGTATAAATGACATAACCAGTCGTTGAGATGATCAAAAATGTTCGTGAGTAGGACCACCATGCATGAGATATAAAGTAGCAGCCCGCTACGACAGCAAAGTACACATTGACTTTGACTTGCACGACAAGAAGGGTGAAGATGCTGTTTGGTTTCAAAGATGCTTAACATTCTGCACACTGTATGCACCTCCCTAGTCCCTACGAGAAACGCTCACCTGTACCTCCACCGCATGCTACGATCTGCTCCGATCGTTTTAAACACCTTCCACTTCACCTCCCTCCAGATTCCCGGCAACATATGCCCTGGCCAACAAGGTGGAGCCCAGTGGCGACAGCTGTGACCATTCGCACAGGCTCAATCCGTCGACCCCAACTATCCAGCGATCTCAGAGTTACTCCGTCCAGGTACTGTGCGTACCAAGATCCTGTATCGCTGGTAGACAGTGGTGTCGGGGAGCTCTCCATTGCCTCCCATATCCGATAACGATCTGCATCAGACTTGTCCGATATGACAACAGCAGCAAAGACAATGGCTGAGAAGAGTATGGCGCCATATACCTGTAGGTTCAGGTATTCTAATAAAATGTACTTCAGAATTTAAAGCAGAGGAATACGACGAACTTCAAAAATGTTCTCGGTTCTGATTGCATGTAGAGCAAGCGAAACGGAGTATAGTGCGGCGACAATAGACGCGATACTTATCACTGTCAACAAAATGTGAGATTTAGAAATGAGTCAAACCTCCTTGTACATACCAATTTCATGAGAAGTGTAGTCTGTTGCGCGGCAAAGAGAATTAATGAAGGAAATCAAAAATGGGAAGGGAGGGGGGCGAACTCGAAGACCTTACATCGAATCGATAGTGCCAACCGCCATGATACCAGCGAGATTTCCACAGTGACTGCGATTATAGTCCAAACAACAAATGCGACGGACCATCGTCCTTTGCCAATTACGAATTTCCTCGCTTTCTTCCTCCAACCACCCTCACCCTTGCCAGCAGAGCTATTGGAATCCGAAGAACCGTGCAATTGGTTGGAAGACGTGTATTCAGTGGTCCCGAGAAGATCAACTTTGGTGGACGTTGTTTTTTGACGGGAGGTGTTGGAGGGCCAAGTTGGCGGAATGGATGATCGCTCCGGTAAATACGCCCAGGGAGGTGGGCGGACCGTTGATTCCATCGCAATCACGTGCAAAAACTTGCAGCGGGATCAGGTAAGCAAGTTTTTGGTGTAGAACCATGATCGAGGTGACGACCCTCGCCGTCAGGGTTGCAGGTTGACATACCCCGCCAAGACTTATTGTGGAAGCCGGAATGGTCGATGACGGGTCATTATTATTTCGGGACTAGTAAGTTACCTACGCGAAATACTCTCCGAAGTTTAGTGCCAAATTGTACTCGCGCTTTACATAAATAAATAAATGCACCAATCAATACACTCTATTTCGTGAGTAGACCAAATGCAGAAGCAGCTTTCTTGTTTTTCGCCCACTCCTGCAATTTTTCTCTTGCCGCCTGTTTGATTCAAGGAATAATGAATACTTGGAAGGTCACAGCAACTCTTCATCACATACTAACATTTGCACCAACATCGATTAACCGATCGAAATGGCTCCAGTCAACAGTGCCAAAATCATCAATGGGAGGGCGAAGGTAAAACACTTCCAGACAAGAGATATCCGTTGTGAAAAAACATAATGGAAAACCGGCTGTCGCAAGCACTGGCTCACCGTTTTCCATCTGTTTCACTTCGAGCGCACGAGACTTGCTCGTTAGAAACATTATACGGCTCTCAATGCCAAGCAGCCCTGGCATAGTCTGGAATTTGGGGTCTCGAACACCCCAGATGTTTTGCCACAGAACAGTCCAGCCAGAGAGGCCATTCCATGTATCCCTGTTGACAGGGCGTTGGTCGAACAAACCTCCAACTGCAACATTGTGAGTGTACACGAAATCAAGGTCGAAAGTTTTTGCCAGCACCACTCACTGTCAACGGCAAGAACCTTTGAGGCCCCAAATTTCTGCATCGCACGCGCTGGTAACAAATCGAAATAACCACCATCCTTTGGTCCAAACGTGGTGAGACATAAAACCAAACGGTGACAGGACCGCTCCAGCTCACCATCAACATGTTACCGTTGTCATCCACCGCCGGTGGTAACAGGGCTGCGATGGACATGGCTGCTCTAACGGCGCGCCAAGCCGTGCCATGTTCCATATACAAGTGTCGCGACTTTGTTATATCTTCAATTTTGGAAGTGTGGAGTACTTAACGTAATTCCTGATCAGGCGGGAAACGAGAACCCACCGACTGCATTGCAAAAATATGGTATCCAAAAGTCCTCGATATACAAATCTTTGGGCAGCATCCGCTGCAGAACCTGGTTGAACTGCTTCCCTGGTTATCGAAGAGGTTCGAGTTGAGGGGGTAAAAACACCGTACAAGGATCAAGCATCTCACCCTTGAGAAAAGATGCAGTCGGAAGGGTGAGATCCATGATCATCCGCACCGTGCTGTTCATACGCCAGTAGAAGTACCGGAGCTTTGTCGTCGTGTCTTCGAGGCTTCCGTGCTTTGCGAGAAGCTTAAGTGCCAAAAAGCTAGAATGCGCGCACCAGAAGCTTGATTGGAAGCTTACGTACCGCACCAGTCAGAGCTCCGATAGAAGTGCCAGCGACAAAATCTGGGTATATACCCCGTTCTTCAAGAGCTTTTAGCACACCAATGTGGGAAGCTCCCTTGGCACCTCCTCCACCGAGAACTATGCCGAGGGACTTATTACTATGCGGCGATAAAAGTATTGAAGGTGCCTTTCGCAGCTCAGTAACCAGCGGCATTACTCACAGCAATCGTCGGGCAAGTCGGGCAAAGTCCGAACCCCTGTCCTTGGAAACATTGCCATGACCATCCCTCCCTCCTCCTGTATTGATATCCCACAACATTTTCAGCGGCTGTATATTTGCCTGGATAGGTTCAGGAAGTTTGGCGAAGAAGTCGTCGATCGCCGGGCGAAAATCGGGCAGTTGGAGTTGCAGAGGGAAGTCGGGCATCATCATGGGACCCCAAGTGCGGTGAGCGTACTCGTCAAGGTAAGGCTCTTCGGGTGTCGATGGAATCGAGTCCATTTCGATCTGCAAACACCGTGAATTTCATAAAAATGGGAGAGCGATATGCTTCCACTCACATGGAAGTGTCTCGATATCCATCGTCTCCTTGCAAGAAACTCCTTTGTGCTCCCAGGCCTGACTTCTCGCTTTTGGTGCAACAATATGAGCAACTTCCTGACAGCGATGGTTGCAGGAGGTAGTTCTTTCTCAAATTCGCCCAACGACGGACTGCCATCTCCCAAACACACATAGAGAACCAAATCCGCTTGCTGAGCGCATACTTTGGTCCACGCCGAGTCTGGCTCCCCGCTCGCTACCAAGAGGACACGAGAGCCCCGGTATTCGCGGTTGAGCAACCAGGTTTGAAGCCGGGCTTCTGAAGCGGCTTCTGTGGGCGCACCTCCTGTAAGTTGAACTGAGTCACGCTCGTCAAGAGTATGGACGAGTGACCCTTCCGAGCGGAGGGCAGAAGCGAACTTGCCAGCGAAGTCTGCGATAGGAACCTGACAGTACGCCCTTTAAACACAACGACGTGTAGTTTAACATGAACAGCAAAAACTCACTCTTCGCTCGACAGGAACCACGCCAATAACATGCACAGTTCCCTCCGGGTCGCTGAATCCAGTCTCCACGCCACTTCTCCCACCATCTCTTCCTCTGCTTCTCGCAGCCTCCTCAACTTGTACTGCTCGCTCGGCGATCACCTCACTCACGGCCCTGCTTACGTCAGGAAACACTCTTGGGGCTGATGTAAAGAAGGATCTGAAAGCAAGAGGCAATTGAATCATGTGAAATGCACAGTGGCTTCCATCGGAATACTGACTTCGGGAGGACTGCGACATGGGTATCACGGAGAGCAACGCACGTGGACCAATACCCGCGATCAATCAGCAGGGGAATCTCGCCTAGCGTGGCGCCGAATCCAAGCTCGGAAATACTGGTTGCACGAGTGCGGAAACCTGACACGGAATCTGACGGAGGAAGGAACCGGGGCACGATTGCAGATACAACGGAAGGCCGGCGAGGGCTCGCAGTGAAGGTCGAAGAGCCAACAGAAATACGGCGAATGAGGTCGATGGACGAAGAAGGTCGTGGATCATGCTTTCCGGCACCAGGGCGTAATAAGAACGCGCTACGAAGCTTCAGCGTCGCAGCAGCTGCGCCCGGAAGCACGAGATTGGGACCCTCGTTGTCAGAGACATTTCCCGATCCAGATCGGGCGAGAGAGCCCCAATACGAAGCTGAGGTCCAACCAGTTGGAACTGTGAATGTAGGGAAGCCGAATCGGAATGGTATGCTGGTCGTCCAGCCAGCCTGGTTCGAGCCTGAAGATGTTCCGTTCGGTTCAAAACTCTGGGGTACAGTGCCGCCATCACCCCCAATACCACCCCGAGCCGTAAGCAAAGGTGTTCGCTCATTGACTCGAGTGGCCGCTGTTTCCGGGACCGCCAATGGCGGTGTTGGTGGGGGCTGGAGGCGATCTCCCATGTCGATTTCCTCGTTCACATCCACAACGTCCTCGTCGTCCGCAACGTCTTGGTCATGAACAGTGACCCGAATTCGGCCTGAAACTATCTTGAATACGAGTTCCGCGGGGGCAGACTGTGTCGTCAGAGTTGCACCAGCGGGGTAGCGCCTTGTGTGTTGCACAATGCTTTCAACGTTGCGTCAATGCGAGGATGTACACAAAGGCACCCACCGCCATTCTGTCGCCATGTCCACAGCTTGGACCGCACCGCCACCATGCTCCCCAAGGGCCTCGACAAACTTCCACATTCGGTCTCTTAGCACGGCCCCACATCGGTCGGCCAGGGGTAAATAGACCGAGTTTGGAAGGAACGCAAACCAGGCTGGCGCGCCCGACTTGGCAGCGTTGTCAACGCCAGTTGCTGCACGCCACTGGACCGGGGCCGCCGAGAGGGCCACAGCAGAGAAGGCGCCGATGACGGCCCCTCGCGATGCGGTCCAGAAGATGTCGTCCCCCTTTTGTGGTCCTGCCACAATCTCCCCCGCGAGAACCACGCAAACTCCTTCGAACGCTCGGCCCTCGGGAATGAGCGTTGCGCCGGGAGTAAGCTGATGCAGCGTGACCAGATCTGCCGCAGATGGAGGGAGAGAGTCCGGAGGGAGCTGAAGTACTTTGAGGAGATGTGCCATGCACTCGTGACGGATGTGAACTGCGATGGGGTTTGGAAGAGGGATTGTTGCGTTGGCAAGAATCGATACAAGAGACGACGTCGGTGGTCCCAGTGAAAACACAGCGGGTGGGCCGAGCGGAGGACGGCCATCACTTGCGAAAAGCGAGCGCGGAGTAGGAGGATCATCGGATGCAAAAGAGGGCCTGACCTGACCATTCGGACGAGACGCGCCCGTCGGGGCGTCAAACAGCGACGCCACGATCCCTTCCTGGGCATCATCGTATTCAGAATCTTCTACGTGCTCCTGATCCTGATCATGTGGGACGCTGACTTCATCCTCGGGGTGGTTTCCATTCGGAAAAGCTGTGGGTGCTCTGGCACGCTCCACTTTGGCCTCCATGGTATTCCACCATTCGGTCACTTGGGCGGCATCGGGAGCGATCACATCCACCGCCTGGACGATCCGCAAGAGGTCCACCGAGTACCCCAAGTATCGCCGCACGAAGGGTAACGTGACCCTCGTTATTCTCGACGCTAGCACCGATAGCACTTGGTCTGCAGCGTCGGGGTAAGTTTTCGCGAGGCGCGCAAAAGTTCCAGCAGGGACGACGGCAAGGAATGCGTCGGAGGCTGCGCGCGCGACGAGATGCGGGGGTCGCGTGAATCGGCTCTTGGGACAGGTTGGGGAAGACGGGGAAGAGGGCGAGTCGGACGAAGGGTCCGGGTTGACCAGTTCGTGGATGATGGTGAAGAGCGATGTGCCGATGCGGCCGGGGGTCAGTGTGTGCAAGAGGTTTGATGAAGTTGTCAAGCGCCTGGCAGATGCAGCTGTGCCCTCTGGTGAAGCTTCGCTAGCAATGACGTTCAGTTCTTGAGAGCTTCCAAATATGGGATGGTCGGGGGGCTTCGACGCGTCGAAGGACTTGTGGTGGTGGCCAGATAGTTCCGACAGTGGCACCGAGCCATTCTCATACTTGCCATTAAGGTCACCTAATCCACTCGTGTGATTTCCGTAAGATTTTCTTGCGGATTTCGATTCCGTGGACGGATGGCGTTCTGCTGGTGGAAAAATCTTGTCCTCCTGCGACGGGATGGAGAAAGAGATGTCCACGGTGCCATGAATGAGAACAGCGGTGTGAGGGTAGTCTGAGTTTGGGCCGAACAAGGCATCACCAGCTTTCAAATATTGATGGCGGACAGATTTAGAAATCAGTGCAAACGCTTCCGGCTTAGAATGTCCTGGGACGTGAGCCAAACCGTGGTCTGTTATACTCGGAAGAAATCGACCCTCACCGGAAGGAAGCCCAGTATGTTGATCAAGGCGCTCCGCACCATGTCGTCCAGGTCGCGCGGTGTTCCGTTCCCGACATGCTGGAATCTCAACCGGACAGAACTTCTGTTGAGCAGACTGGGGTTCGTCGGTGAGGACGGCCGTGGCGCGTTCATAACAGACGTGGGCGACGAAGGGGGCGAAGGTGATTCCGTTCGTGGAGTCCTCGTGAAATCTACCGTATGGCGCCGCGGCTCCAAATGGAGTCGTCCACCACCACCACCACCTCCACCTCCACCTCCCCTTTCGGCACGCGTCTGATGCTGCTGTGCCGTGCTGGCTTTTTCTGGCACTCGCAAGTTTTCTGCGCCAGAGAAACTCGTTCCCCCAGCGGAGAACATGCGCTCCAGTTCAGCATCAGGGTCTTCCATTTCGTCTAAGGAGCCCATCGATTCGGCATTGAGCGGGGAACCCATTAAAGGCGACGAGGACCCCATCGAGCCATTGACGTGTTTAAAGAACGGAGCCCTTCCTGCGGCAGTGTTGGAGTGCATGGTATCCACTCGAATCGAGTCCAGCTGCCTCGTGGCTGCCACGTGCCCTGTAAACCCTCCTGAAAGACACCGGACACTCTCAGCGTCAAGTGAGAGCAAGAAGGAGAGGGGGGAGAGGGGGGAGAGGGGGAAGGAAGCGCGAAACTGAAAGGCGTATTCGGTTGAATTTGCAATGAGTATCGGCTGAAGTTCTTAGTTCACGTCTCCCAATCAAACGTTTTCTCGGTCGAGACAGATATAAATATCAAAAATTGGCAAGATGCTACCACAATAAGTACATATTCTTCAAATTCTAAAGTCACCAGATTGATGTGCCCTTCCAAGGGCTGGGGTCCAGCGATCTTGCAGTGTTCATAGACATGACTGTACCGTGGCGTTATTTAAGAGGAACGCTGCCCACTCGGAGGTGACGAAATTTTCGAGGGGAACTTGAGTTGCATCGATTCGAAACGCCGAGAGCTGGGAGTCACGTCACTACCCGCGTAGAAATCGAGGTCTGATGGCGGTCGAACTCCAAAGTCCAAGTATTCACTGCATGATGCATCATTCACGGTCAGTCAGTATTTTTTCAGCGACGGCAATGCCCCGTCCACTCTTGTGTACTCACAGTGGCACAAGACCGCTATTTCCCGATTGAACTTCCGTGCCCAGACCCCATCCGTCGCGATACGCTGTGTGGAGTTGCAATTCGGAACCCATAATGATCGTCAGCTCATCACCGTTGCGTGCTATGTACTGTCAACGCGGAAGAAACGAGGCAGGTCGCAGTGAATTGAAGAAGCGTTAGAGCCACTTCTTCTCTCTTTTAGTCGTGGATCGGCGACACTCACATCGCGATTGATCACGTATACGGGATTTGGCTCTGGCAGGTGCATCTGTGCGGCACCCGCGTGCCCAGCTCCGGCCAGATACGCGAACGCCCAGTGGGCTGGACTTCCCGCCGAGCTTGTTCCGAACGACTGAGCGTTGCATATGCACATTGAAACGGAATAAGCCACCACATCTCATTCACAGACCCACAACTTCACCCAACTCACCGAAACCGACTTCATCCGCGCTGACGCCGACGACCCATAATCCGTCGCAGACCCCCACTCTCCCGAATAATTACTCATGCCCGTCTCCACACGTCCGCTGCCACTGGCAAGGTACGCGGACCTGCTTGCGCCCATGGACAGGATCTGGGGTCCTGACACGTTGGACGTCATTGATTGCGGTGGGTACTGCATTTTTCCAGAGCCGTTGTAGGCGGCGGGGATGGGAGCGACGGCGGGGTACTTGTGTTGCTCCGGCATTGTCATTGGTGCACTACCCCAGGAGGGGGTTGTGTGCTGCTGATGGTGGTGGGATTGCAATGTCGGAACAGTGCTGCCAAGCGAGCCTGATTTGGAGAGTGAGCCCGAGTTGGATTTTGAGATAGAGCCGGAGCCTGGTGGTGGTGGGGTCGAATTATCAACGCCTGAGGAGTGCTCAGCGTGAGAAAAGTTGGCAATGGGCAGAGGCACTTTGCTTCTCACCGGTGAGCTCAACGTGTCCGCCTCTCCGAGACGACTTAATGACAACTACGACAACCGCGATCGCGACCAGCAAGACGCCAACAACGCCAGCAACAACTCCAATGATGAGCCCCAGGTTCGACGAGGACCCAGGAGCTGCACTTGGAGCAGCGTTGACGCCGTCCACTCCGTTGGGGTTGATGGAGCGTGGTGACGGGTCAGAGCTCGGTGTTGGATTCATCGATCCTGAGGTGGCACCGGCCCCTGACGCTCCTGTGGTGGTTGAAGCAGACATGGTGGCAGGCGCTCCGGACATGGTTGGTGGCAGGGAAAGTGTTTCTGCGTTGTTCGTCGCTCCTGTTGGGGGAGCAGCGACGGAGCTTGTTGCGTCCGCTGCAGGGGAAGAAACGACTTGCGTGGGTGCCGCGGGTGGAGGAGGAGGAGGAGGAGGCGGCGGCGGCGGCGGTTGAGGTGGGCATGCGACTGGCAATCTTGGGCAGAGTGCAGGGTAGTTGCCGGTACATGTCGACTAATTGGCAGAGCGACGCAAACGAATTCAGAACGCTTGAGGTCAAGTGTACTCGTACATATATGGACATACCAGGCCTGCATTTCCGGGAGTGATTGAACAGAGCGAGTTGAGGCTCGTCGGCAGCAGTCCGTCAATGTTGCCACTGAAGGCGTTGTTCTCCAGTTTCACCTGCACGAGCTTGGTATTTCCACTCAAGTCCGGAATGGATCCCGTCAGGGAATTTCCGCTCAGGTCCAGTCGATCCAGAAGCGGGACGCCGGCGAAGGCGTTCCGGTTGACGGGTCCACTGAAGCCGTTGTTGAGCGCGCCGAAAAACGTCAGTTGGGGGAAGGGGAAGGACGACGGAAAGGCAGTGTTGAACTTGACATTGTTCTGAACAAACGGAAACGGTTCATGCGACCCCGCGGGATGATTGCAGTGAAGCGTTCAGAACAAACGGAAACGGTTCATTCGACCCCGCGGGATGATTGCAGTGAAGCAGGTTAGCTGACGTCGACGTTCAAAGAAAACGGGGTAGACGAACTTACGAAGTTAATCCCCGTGACGTGGCCCTGATTGTCGCAGCTGACACCTGGATAGTAGGAGGGGACTGCAGCAACCTCTGTGCAACAGTGATCTGCGCCCTGTGTCGACCAGACCGTTCCGGCCGCCTTGAACCACGATTCGATAGCCGCGCATTCAGCTAGGTTTCCGCCGGATATCAGGGCGAATGTCGGAGAGGCGAAAAAGGCGGAAAGGAGGAGGGCGAGGCCAACCCCGCAGCCAGGCATCGTGGATGATGGGGAGCGCGATGGTGGTGAGAGATGAGACGATTGTGGGATCACTCTTTCGGATGGTCGCTCTCAAGTTCCGTTCTGTTCGTGTGTTCAGACGGGGGAAAGAGGGTGTCCTGGCAGAGGTGAGGCGCCGGGGCGTATGAACTGTTCTCCCCCCGCCCGTTTCGTTTTCGGAAAGATGACCGTCAAGAAAGAAGCCACCGCCAAACCATGCGGCGAGTCTTGTGTTCATTGCGCGTAAAGATGAAAGGAAACTCTGGAAAGGTGGACAAGCTCACACCAAGCAAACGCAACCCCATTTTGGCATTGTGGCTTCAGGGTCATGTCCACAGTCTGAGGCCACGTTGAAATCAAACAAATCACGTCAATGTCCCTGCTTACTGCAATAAACGATGACGCAGAAAACCCCGATAAGGCTGCATGCAACCGAATCTGCAACCACCTAACCTGATAACATCAAATTCACCCAAGCTTCTCCAGCCACATGGCAAGGGAGGACTGGGTTCGCCCGATAACACACGAAGGACCGTACAGCAAGTAAGGCTATGTACAACTTGCCGTCATCATGTCCGAAGTCCTGCTATGTAGCACCCGCCTTCCCACGAAATGTATGCGTCAGTTCTGGACCGTACACCCTTGGAGAAGCCACTTGAAGCCGCTTGAGTGATTGCCCTCAAAGTTTCTCTTTGTTGTCCCAATGTGAACGTCCAGTCCAGTTAGGTGGTCCGTGAAAGGAAGACACTACAAGACAAAGCCTGCAGGGTGACTCGAAAATGCCATTGAAGTGGAACAAAGTTGGTCTCACTGTATTGTTTGACACCAAAGCAAGTAAAGAAGAGACGGGAGTTCCGTTGGCCCTGCGCTCCTTTTACATGCACCTTCGCGTGCCTCCTGAAGACGTGGTGCCAGTGGGGGACTGTAGGGGGTGATGCACTTCTCTGCACTTGCATACAAAAGGCAACAAAGGCAAAGGCACTGAAAGGGTCTCACACACTTTTTTCGTGCGCAGACGTTTGGTCAATTGACAGTCTAACAGGGTGGTGTGGTTTGACCTCCTTGCCGAACAAATGCAAAATCCAACGTTGATTTCTAAAACGCGGCACTGGCACTGGGTATATGCAGACGATGGAAGTGCTAGACTCATACGAGGAACGTAACAAACACAATGGTCTTTTGATGATCAGACCTGGGATAATTCAGCATCCAAGATGCGGTGATTTACTGGGCAACTTTCATTCGTGCCGTTTAAAAATACCTGTGACAAGGTTGAATAGCTGTGGCAAGGTTGAACGACCTCCATCGGTGCTTAACAGAAGTCTCCGAATATACGAAATGCATGTAGTGGACGATATTCCGCAATATATAACCAACACGTCGGTCCGTTATCTTGCAGGAGATCTGTCGGCTTGCAGGTGAGTTCTGATTATCGTTTCGAAGGAAAATCCCCGGTTTCGTCCCCAAATGGATTGCTGCGAAGCTTTTCATGTGAGGAGCTTCGGAGGCCACGGGTTACTTTGCATTTTTTTTTTCTACCCCCGAGTTGATGATCTCCGACGTGTGAGAATTTAGCCGGCAGAGACGTTCACGGTTTTCACGGTAGCCAAATCATGAAGTAAAGTAGCCGAACTAAAGACTAAACGGGGACGCAAGAAAAAAATAGGGGATTTGACTGACCCGGTCTGCCTGCGTACCTGCGTTCTTTCCCTGATTTGTCATTTATCGTTATCGGAGTGTTCTTCAACATTTAAAGAAAATAATAATAAACTAAACCGACGATGATTGTGTTGCTGGCTTGATTCGATTGTGCGCCATGGCATGATCACATGGAACCCGGAACCGCACAGAAATGTTCGGCCTCGGCGAATTTAAGGCGATTTTTAGCATTGGCTAAATTTGCGAAGCAGTCATTGCGAATTTGTTACGAAGGGTAGTGCAACTGGATTCAGGGTCACTTGGGTGTGCCACCGCCTGCCCTCTGATTATTCTGGATTGAGAAGTTTTTCGCCCACGTCCCGTCCACCCCCACGATCGCCCGCACGAGGCTCGCGGTCTTTTCAGTGCGGGAGCTCCTCCCCCGACATTCCCTTGTTTCCCCCCCCGTGTGCGCTGGGAGGATGGATTTCTCCGCGGCGGATGGGGACCCCACGCACCCCGAGCCTGCCGGCGATGACGCGAACACCATGAAGGTGGAGCCACTGCAACAGAGGACGCACGAGGGCTGGGACTCCGTGGCGGGGGGGGACTCGGAAGGGACTCTGAGTGCGCCGACGAAAGCTCAAAGGCCGGCCTCGGCGGTTCACCCCGGTCACCCTGGATACCCTGGTGCAGGCTACTCTTTCCAAGCCGACATTCCACCGCCACCCCAGCGGTATTCTTACCCCAATTCGTCTCCGGGCCCTGCCTCGCTCAAATATCATGCGCCCGGGTACGCCACGTCTCGGTCCCCGCTTGGCATGCCCCGGTCAACTTCGTTGGGCGCACTTTCAGGCAGCACTGGACACCATTTTCACCCTGCTTCGGAGCTCGAACGATGGCGACTTGAATCTGTGGGGTACCAGGGTCTGCCCTGGTCAGGGCCATCCACCTGGGCTCAGGAGCAGTCAGGGTTCGCAACATTCCAAACCACCATGCTTGACGGTGTAACGGTTGACGGTGGCGACTGGGAGCAAGCGCCCGTGTACCCCTACCCCTCTCCGCCGTATCCTCCCACTCCGGCACAAACCCTGTACAATGGGTACCCGCAGATGGCAGGGGACCGAACCTCTCGACCGCCCAGCATGGGGGATCTCCCGCATGCCATGCCCATCTCTCCCACAAACTCGAGTCTCTCTGGACGCAATTCGCACGGAAGACTCGTTGAACTCCTCAACGAGGCAGAAGGGAGCATTCCTGGTCCTGGCGATTACGCAGGCCCCCTCCCCGCCGCAGAGCCCGTCTTCCCCCCCATGGTACCCTCCATGGACGCCCGCCCCCCACCGCACTCGATGTACTACACAGACGACCGACCGTCCGGAACGCCCTTCACGTACGAAGCTCAGAACCCCTCTCAACGATACTACTTGAACGACGTGATTGCCGAACCTGACCTAGCTGCAGAACAGCAGTCTCGCCAACGCCACCCTGGCATTCCAGATGCAGTGACACCCAAGGCGACTTCCACCGCCCGCCACCCACCGCCACCCATCACTGCCACCGCCTCCACTTCGCGAAACGCCACGTACGGACCTCCTCAAGCGCGCACCGCAGCGGGCGCCACTCCGCAGAAGGAGCTGCGGTTCGGGTGTGATGAGTGCGGGAGGCGGTTCCCTACCAAAGGTATGTAAGATCTGGAAACAATGTTAGCTTACAATCAACTCACGTTTATCGCTGTCGTCTATAGGTCACCTCAACCGTCACATGCTCATCCATACGGGCGAGAAGCCGTATGAGTGTACTATCTGTGGATCCCGGTTCAGCAGGTGAGCATTTGTAACAATTTTTACCAACCTTGCAAGTCCAACCGACGCTGCCCTCTCACCTGCAGGAAGGACAACGCTCGCCAGCACGCGCAAATTCATTTGCGCCCTTGAAAAGCCTTCATTTTTGCCGCTTTGTTGGACTCGCACCCGAAAACGGCGGGTGTTTCAGCTCGCCTCTCTTTTGATGATACGATACCTGCCCTTGGCCCTTCCCTCTCCTCGGCTCTTTCATTTTGCATCTACTTTCACAGTAACCCCCCTTCCCTCCTCCCCACCCCTTTTATGTGGTGAACGCAACCGCATAGCGATCCTCTTTCGCTCTCTCTCTTTCTTCCCTTTTGCGCGCGCAGATCTGGATTGCAAAATGGTTCTTTGGTGGTACAGCGGTACAGCGTGGGAGCGGTCGAAAGCGTGGCGGGTTGAAAGTTTGGAGCAATTTTGCCTACGTACCATTTCAGGATGTTTTAGTGATAAGCAATATCATTCTATTGTCCCGCCTTTGTCATCAAATGAGGGTCGAATAGATTATGAAGGTTAGACGTCAAAAGCCAAGAAAATGAGTTCAAGGACAGGAAAAAAGCTTGAGACTATTATTCTGCACGAGCTTTTCGTGAGATGCGGTTGTGATTGTCAGGGATTGCTGAGCGATTTCGTCCATTTTGAATGGTCAGTTCTCGAGTGCGGCTTGAAAGCAGGGTTGGCCACCAAGCTGCAGCACAGGTGGTTCAGTATTAGTGCGCGCTCGAAAGCGGTGTAAAATCAGGCGGAGACGAGCCATCTGACAATCTGACATGGAAACATGTGCAATCGACATTCCTTTGGGCGAGCAGGCACCGGTGAAAGGGAAACTTTGAGACTGCCAAACAAAGCTCTCGCAGTTCATTAACAGATTTGCTTGAAATGAGCGAGTTGCTTTGATTTTTGCGTCCTTGTTTGTGAGTTGGAAACGACCGTTATCGTATCGAGAGAGAGCCCGTTCTCCCCGGAAAAACTCACGGAGATCTTTCGATTGCTTCACCAAAGGAGGTGTTTCAACGTCCGGTGAATGTTCAAGTGGTTTTCGACGTGATGTTGGTTTGTTGGGTGGATTGCTCGAACTCGCGATAGAGGTCCTACGGCAGAATTGTCGTCCTGGCGCGCCCGGTCGAGCATCGAGAGAGTCCGCGATGAAGCATTAAACACGGACTACATTGCTTCTTCGTCGGCGGATTGCAGTTTTTCCACTTCTGAGGATCATCACCGACGAAGAAGAAGTCCAATGTGGTCGGTCTGGGGGGAAAGATTGCGTGTTAGTATCATAAAATTTGTGTTGCATGAGTGAAATTATCAACGGAGATGTATTTGGAAGGGTAGCCATTGATTTCGGTAATGCCTCAGTGGGTGTTGAACGGCCTAAGTCTTAGTTGCCGAAGCGACGGTTATCAAATATTCACATCTGCCCACAAAGCCTTCATGGTGGACAGGGAGAAGCTTCTCCAAAGCTGTCGCCATTTCCGTCACTCCTACGACGTTCCCATTGCAGTCCTGAGTGAGAGCTATGGTATACACCAACGGACAGTTTACAAATCGTTGAAGGAGCTGATATCCCAAACGTCTGGCCCACAACTGAAACCAGGACGGCACCAAAAGGTCTCTGCAGAAGTTGAGAATGAAGTCTGCAAGTGGATGACTACAGATTGCTCCCGCAGACAACATACTGTTGAGGCAAAAGTATGGTATTTCAGCAACACAACAGACAATCTCACAAATCCTTGCCCACAGCAAAATTACGTGGAGGTGTCTCACAAGCGTGAACCCTTCACAATGGGGACAGGAGTAACAGGTAGCAATGTTCCAGCAGCAGATGTCTTGAGTCACTTGTGACACATGGGCAGCAATGGAGAAGTCTTCTTTCAACATTAATGAGATCCCACTTTGTTGCTATGCACCAAGGGGACCAGTGCCAGTCACCCTTAAGCGTATGTGAATGAAGGACTTGTTTTTGTTCCTGTTGACATTGCAATACAATGTCCAGAATACCCTCCAGAGGGCAGTGGCACAATTGCTGGCAGACACTGCTCCAAATGAAGTAGATTCAGGCAAGGCAAAGGTTGGTGGAAGTCCAGTGGTGGCGTGGAATAAATTAAACAGAAGTGGGAACTCTTCCATCATTGGTGATGTATACAAAGCACTTGAATTTTTTTTGAGTGCTGCCTTGGATGCCCAATGCGCCCTGATCTCTTCAGTGCAACCAGCAGGAAGTTTTACCCTCTTCAGCATACTGCTGACACTCTGCTGCACCATCTCAATACCAGACTCCTCCTTAATAAATGACACAGAGTGTTTCTGCTTTCTCTTTGGATTGTCAAGCATCCATTCTGCAACTGCCAATGCTTGCTCTGGATTGAGCAACAGCTTTCTTCCCCTCATCTCAACCTCCAGTTTAGGATGTGGTTTGTCAGGCTCTGCCAGCCACTTGTTGACTATTCACTTGTGTACACCATATCCTTCAGCCACTTGCTTTGGCATGATGTTGGTGTTCCTCTTGAGGGACTTCACAACAGCAACAATTTTGGCATGTGATGGTGGAATTGGACTGGCCATGGCTTGATGCCTTTTCAGATGGTTGGCTCTTGTGATTCAAGGAGAGGCATCAACTTTGTTACTTCAAACTTCACAGAGACAGTTGCAATGCAGACACCAATGCAATTGCAGAGGAACTGCCTGCTTTACTGGAGGAATGCCTAAAATATCCCTCAGACAACATTTACAATGGTGACAAGACTGGCCTCTATTACAGCAGCAGCCCAGACAAAACCATTGCCAGAGCTTGTTTGGAAGGCGGGAAACAGAGCAAAACAAGAATTACTGTTCTTCTGTGCTCCAATGCAACTGGGTCAGATAAGGTCAAGCCAATTGTCACCATAGCCTCAGGTGACATCCATTGACATGGTATATATAGTGTGAGGTGTTAAGTGCTGTGCCACTACTGTGGTCATGTATTTAGATGAGTGCACCTGCAGGGCGTGCCCCAAGTTTGGCGTCACGTTCCTGCAGGTGAGTTCTGTGTGCGCTACAACATATTATGTATGTTTGATCAGATATATACACGTTCCTGCAGTTTACAGGCCCGTGCAGCTCACCTAGGTTGTGTAGCATTATGCCAAACTTGCACCCCCCGTCTTTAGCTTATTGCAAGGCACAGAAGCTTTACTGGGACACGATTTTTTGCACAGACATACTCTCTTATTATATCTATCAGCGCGACGCGTCATCGTTGGATTTATTCAGCTCAGTGAGCCGTAATCTTGACTGGCGTAATTCCGACTGTGGAATCGCGGACCAAGAACCAAGCGTTATATCCTATCGTTCTCAGCGGCCGTACGCGTCTTATAGATTCAATATTACAACTTCAAAGTTTCATCAGAATTGAACTATCCCTCGCTGAGTTACTAGCAGTTTTGTGAGCAAAGCTCAGCCATCATCAAATCTGCACCCATTATTGTTACACAAACTACTCAGATGGACTCATCTAGCAGTTCTCACACTCCTGATACACCGATTGATCAAAGCCGCTTGGCAAATGCCACTGAAGAGCATCAATCTGATGCCTTTGCTGCTTCCAATAGTGGGGTGCATATCCAGACACCTGCACCCCAACCTATATTTCCTACTTCTTCAGCAGAATTTTGGAACGTTTAGCTGCTACTGCCAATGTGTCTAGAGTGGAATTTCAAAATGTGTTAGCCACCTTGAGGAGATTGGAAGCACAAGTGGTTATGATTCCAACCTTGTGCTCTCAGGTCCAGGAACTTGAGAGGGAGAACCAAGAACTTCGCCAGGAGCTTGCAGCTGTTGCCAGATTAGTGGGTGGGGCAGCCAAAGACCCTAAGATTGAGCCACCCCCAGAGTATTCAGGGGATACTGCAGCAGAAAGAGATGCTTACAGACATTGGAGAACTAGAACACAGCTGTTTCTCCAAGCCCAGCCTCTCACTTATACTACTCCATATCAGCATTATCAATATTGGATCCCACCTGAAAGGCACTGCTATGACCACTTATATTCAGTGGTCTACAATGCACTCTCCACAACTCCAACCATACACTACTCCTACTTCACTGTTACAAGCACTTTGGGAATTACTTGACAGTCTGTTTGACAACTTTGATAGATTGTCCACAGCGCAATCTCAATTTTTGCAGATCAAGCAGCAGGCAGGGGAGAACTTTGAAGCATTTCACCTTTGATTCCAAGTCCTTCGCATGGAAGCAGGCTTTGCTGCTAATGACTCAGTTCAAATGCTTATAAAAGCTCTTTCCCCAAAGTTACAGACAGCACTAGCTCTCACTGACTATAACCCAAATAGTTTGGAATCAGCCGTTCAGAGGTGCAGGCGCATAGATGCCCATGAGAGACTTCATAGTGGTACCATCACATATGATTCTTGTAAACTCCATCCTGGAGCCCCACACTCTGATAGCAAGTGCTGGGTACAGCACCCTAACCTGCAACCTCCTAGAAAGGTGGGGGCAATGCAAGAATCAGTTACAACTAAACAGGATTTCCTTAGGCCCTGGGGAACAATGCCACCCTCAGGGCCCACCTTTGGCATCCAAGCAGATGGATTTCAGGGTCAGAATAAGCACAAGTAGAAGCAATCTAAGCATGTTGGTTAACTTGAGATTCCAAATAGACTCATCTCCCATTTCTACTTTTGCTGAAATCGACTCTGGATCTTCCATATATGCACTTATCAGCCCACAATTTGTCAT
>KQ965768.1:244623-297979 GCA_001574975.1 Gonapodya prolifera JEL478
CCAACAATACCACTATCTAAGTCTAAGCCTGTAAAACAAGTAGATGATACATATATTGAAAGTGGCATCACTCACAGGACTCCAGCATATCATACTGCCATAGCAGGGCATGTTTGGGAACCCTCTACATATTTTCTTGTCATGGATATTGGCAATAGGGACATTATTTTGGGCTTGCCTTGGCTGCAAAAATTTAACCCCACTATAAACTGGAAGACAGGAGAAGTTCCCCCACACAGATTGGAACTTCCACCNCCAGCCTCCGAAATAAAATCTTCTAAGCCTAAAAAGGGACCACCGCTACCAGAGAATATCCCACCAACTTATGCTGAATTTTCAGATGTTTTTGATGTTGATGCTGCCACAGACCTCCCTCCACTGCGAGGCAAATTTGACTTCCCAATTGATATCAAAGCAGGCTGTCACTTTCCAAAAGCAAGAAAAGTCTACAATCTTAATGCTAAGAAAGATGCTGCACTGCAGGAGCTCCTTAAAGATGGCCTTAATAAGGGCACTCTCTGCCACTCTAAATCTGATACTGCACACCCTATCTTTTTCAAAGATGAAGGCCATAAGCTCAGACTCTGCCATGACCTCCNGGAGAAAAATAAAGCAATCCCTAATGACTCCTATTCAATTCCAAATTTACCAGAACTTGCCAAGTCCATGGCTGGTTTGACTTGGTACACCAAAATTGACTGCACTAAAGCTTACCACAGAATTAGGATCCGACCTGGGGATGAATGTAAAACAGCTTTCCAATGCAAATATGGCACATTTGAGTAATTAGTAATGTGGGAGGGTTGTAAACCTGCAGTCTCACATTGGCAGAGATTCATGGATGAAATTACTGCAAAGCATCTACAGGTAAAAGTTTATCTTGATGATTCAGGCATAGCTACCAATGGAACTCTAGAGGATCACATTGCATCAGTTAAATCTTACCTCTCCATTCTTTGAGAAAATGGTTTGTATGCAAATCCAAAGAAATGTGTTTTCCATGCAGAGCAAATTCCATTTGGTGGTTATATAGTTGGGAGAGATGGAAGTGAGCTCACAGAGGATGCAATGCATGAAGTGAATGTAGTTCCAAAGCCTACTGGAACTAAGTTTGCCCAAGAAGTACATGGCCTTTTACAGTGTTACAAGAATTGGATCCCAAGATTTGATGAAGTAATACAACCCATACAGGAGCTTACAAAACCATCTTCAAAATTCCACTGGAGTGAAAAGTGTGCAGAAGCATTCACACTAATTAAACAGCTCATAGCAAAAGCCCCAGTCCTCAGGCCTGCAGATCCAACAAAGCAATTTATAGTTTACACTGATGCATCTCCTTATGGTCTTGGAGCAGTGGTAATGCAGACAGATCCCTTAACCCAATCTCTTCAGCCTGTGGAGTTCTGGAGCAGAAAGCTTAAACCTGCAGAAAGAAACTATTCAATAAATGACAAGTAATTACTTGCAATAGTTGTGGCACTTAAGAAGTGGAGACATTGGCTTTCAGGAACTTCTGTGCAGGTGGAAATTAGAACAGACCTTAAAAATCTGATGTATTTCTTAAATCGGAGATTCCTTACACCCCGTCATGCACGTTGGGCAGTTGATCTTGGTGAATTGACTATGTTATCCAGCATTTCTCCAAAACAAAGAATAAAATAGGAGATTGTCTCTCTAGGAACCCCAACTATACACCAACTGCAGAAGAGAAACAGGGGAATAGAACACAGGTGCTTCTCCCAGTGGAACATTTTCTACCAAGACCACCTTATGCAGTAGAAGGAATAGCTGTAATCAAGGCTTCAGGGGCATCTGCTGTAGTTTTGGAACAAGTCACAGATGAGCAGAAGAAACTAGAAATCTGCAAAGCATTCCAAGACCATCCTAGTGCTGCCCACCCAAGCTGGGAACGCACTGATGCTGCAATTACAAAGGCAGGATATGATTGGGAGGGTTGCAGAAAGTATGTGGAGCAGTACTGCAAATCTTGTGAATCATGCCAGAGAAACAAACCTGATAGAGGGAAGCCATTTGGTGAACTTACCCCCCTATCAATTCCTGAGCAGCCTTGGACACATGTTGCTATGGATTTTATAGTTAAACTGCCTCCTTCAGAACATAAGGGTTATACATATGACTCCATCTGGGTTGTAACAGATAGGTTGAAAAAGGGTGTCCACTTTGTTGAATGCAATGAAAACATTCCAGCTGTTGAATTAGCAGAACTTAACATTGATAGAGTTTACAGATATCATGGACTGCCTCTTGATATAGTTTCTGATTGTGGTCCACAATTTATTGCAGAGTTCTGGAATACCTTTTGGAGATTACTTGGTGTTAATCCTTCAAAATCAACTGCATTCCATCCACAATCTGATGGTCAAACAGAAAACAAAACCCAGCAATTAGAAATTATGCTGAGACATTATGTCAACTATGAGCAGAGTAACTGGGTGAAACACCTTCCACTATTGGAGTTTGCCCACAACAATACCCCAAATGAAACAACTGGCTACTCTCTCTTTTCTGCAACAACCTTATATCACCCAATAGCACACCCTATGCAGCAGTTAATCCTCCAGTCACTGTCAGCTGATGCAGAGGCCAGAGTAAAAGAGTTGACAGAGGTTATTCAAAGATTTCAGGAGCATATCAAAGCAGCTCAGGAAATTTGGAAAAAGCAAGAAGATCCTCACAGGAGACCAGTGAATTTTAAAGTGGGAGACATGGTTTGACTTAAGACAAGGAACTTGGCAACAATCAGGCCTAATAAAAAACTTGACTACAAGAAAGTTGGACCATTTCTGATTACAGAACAAATCAATCCAGTGGCATTTAAATTACAACTTCCAGCATCAATGTCAAGAATCCATCCAGTATTTCATGCTTCTTTATTATCACCTCACTATGCAAATAAAATACCTGGAAGACATATACCTCCACCTCCCCCAGTAGAAGTTTCAGCAGAAGGCGTTGCTGAATGGGAAGTGCAGCAGATTTTGGATGTGAAATGTCAAGGTCATGGATGGGTATGGCTAGTACACTGGAAGGGCAATGGGGTGGATCAACAAACATAGGAGCCATGGCAAAACCTACAAAATGCACAGGATGCTGTGTTGAAGTTTCACAAGGATCATCCACAGAAAGGACAACCTATATATATCTGGAAAGAGTTGGATGATATAAATACCAAGGAAGGGGAGAGAAATGGAAGGGAGCACACTGTCACCATAGCTTCAGGTGACATCCATTGACATGGTATATATAGTGTGAGGTGTTAGGTGCTGTGCCACTACTGTGGTCACGAGATTAGATGTGTGCACCTGCAGGACGCACTTTAAGTTTGGTGTTGTGTTCCTGCAGGTGAGTTCCATGTATAAACCAACTCATTATGTACTATTAATGATATAAACGCATTCCTGCAGATTACAGGCTTGTGCAGCTCACCTAGGTTGTGTTGCAATTCTCCCATCCACCCAATGCAGGCTTTGATTCTCTTCCATGCAGGGCTGGCAGGCAGCGCTTACTGCACTGGTGCAGAAGTTTGTGGGAAAGCGCCAGCCATCTGAATGCATTGTTGTATTGGGATCAGCCGTCTTCAACCAGTCAAGTTGTGGACACCGTACAAGTCCAAACCAGCTTATATGTAAGGCATTCGTCAATGCTGGCGTGACAGTCATTCTTGTCAATGAGTTCAGGACGAGCCGGATCTGTTTGCAATGTCACCACGCATTCACAAAGGAGAGTGGTACCATGCAGAAGCTTTACAGCGTTTGGTGAGTTTCCCTTTTTGTCTACCCAGTTTTTTACCCTGTCTCACTGCAGCTTTTTACCTTTAAATCTTGCGCGCACTGCAAGTGCATCTGGAACAGGGATGTCAAAGCGGCGCGGAACATCTTGTACCTGTTTTTCTACATGAATCCGATGAACAGCATCATCTGGCCCCGACCCTTCAAACGTCCCTGTTGCTAGTCTGCCTGTTTCCGTGAGTTGAAATGATTTTTTATTCCATGCGGTCAACCTAATCTTTGGTTTTGTGCAGCGTTCGACGTTTTTCTTTCTCCTTCTTTCTTCAACTCATACTCTTTGAGACCCATCGCTGAACCAGCTTAAAAACGGTGTACTGTGGCTTTCATGCAGGTATTGACTCCTGGTTTCGTCTGGCGACCCCTAACTTTACATTGGCGACGAACATGGTGTGGGAGCCGCACGTGGGGATGGGGGCTTTCCAGATGGGAGGATAAAATCAGCGATTGCACTAGTGCGGTATAGAGATGACGGCTTTGGTAGTACGTCAGGTTGTAACATGGTCCTCCTGTACTTGCCTAGCAAATTTGTACTTCACTATTTTGAGCCACCCTAGTAGGGCTTTGGGCCGAACGTGCCTTTGCCATAACTGTTATCAGAGCTACAACAATATTGAGAGGAGTTGGGGTCAATTAGATCTTGTGTCGGTACGACAGCAGAGATCCACAGCATGCCAAAATCAACGGCTTTCAAGTGGCGGGGCACGCAATTTTCATATGAAACGATAAACAATACAAAAAGTGATGTTCAATTTTTTTTTGGGGGGGGGGTTTACTACGCACGTGAGAAAAAAAATAGGGACATAAGGCTCCAAAATGCGTTTTTCGATTTTTCACGGCAGAGGAGACCACATACCCCCTGCAAACTGCAAACGGTCGTCCTTCTCGCGTCCAACAACCACCGCCACTCACTCAGCCACGCTCACTCCACCCAACGGATCAAACTCTGACATCTTCACCCTCCTTTCGTACACAAGCTCTCTCCGCCAGTCTTTCATGTTGACGTCGACGCTCGACACCCTAAACTCCACACCGACGCCTGGTGGGAGAGGTGCACCAGGAGGGTAACGTCCCGAAGGAACACGGGGGTCGGAGAGAATGGACGGGTATGGGATAGAGATCGTGTCATACTCGATGGTAGGAGGGCGCCTGGAGTGGAGTGGGAAGGCGTAAGTAACATCGAATGGGTAGACCAAGAAGCAGGGCGCGCTCACAGGTGGTCGATGTTAGGTTTGGGCAGCCCCTGCTCCTCAACCCAATGCTTCGAGAGGGCCTTTTTTGCTCTCGGTTTGGTCGGCGGTGCGGCAGGATCCGGGTGGGTGGGGGAGGGTATGCGCTCTAAATTCGGGTAGAGAGTGGCTGAGAACGGCACGTTAGTGGCCTTTAGAAGAGAACACGGTGAAAAGTTCGGAGTGGGGGAAACAAAGGTGGAATGCACAAGATAGCACGACGACCCGATGAGTATCGTGGAGGAAGCAAAAGCATACGATACCGATCATACCTTCGCAGTGACCCTTCCCCGGACAGCCCTCGCGACCCCATTATCTTCGCTCGCCATCCTGGCGACAGCGGCCGCCTTGTCGAAGCCCTCGCGCTCCAATGTATCCAGCTCCCGCATCCGTGCCTCGATGACGCGAGAGCTGTTGGGCTCTGGATGCGAAAATGGAGTGGGCTCGTCCATGTCACGCTTGTCACCTCCCAACCGTCCACGGTACCCCGCCCCAACCTCAACGTCAGTCCGAGGTCCCCTCTCTACCCCGCCAGTTGGTCCCCTGTATCCGGGTACCTTCATGATCCTCGGATCCACTTCAGGAAGCCCCAGTGCTGCCCTGTACCTGGGGTCCACAATGCGGGAAGTGTCGAGACCAAGTGTGGCGGGACCAAGATGTGGCGAGGTCGAAGCCGCGACGGCAGCAGCGGATCCGTCACCATCGGGGAAGAGGAGGACTGAGATTCCGGGACCTCGTGGAGTGGAGGATGGAGCTGAGGGGCGGATGTCCACTGACGATTTGACCCGACGGGTGGGTTCGGTGGATTGAGGGTGCGGGGGGTTCGCGAGGGCACCGGTGGAGTAGGCAGACCGAGCGGACGAGCTGGTCGGTGACGCCAATGGGGACGTCTCATTGAAGTTGGTGTCGCGCCAAGAGCGGAGGGAGGTGGTGGTAGAGGGCCGGGGCCGTGATTGGGGGAACGACAGCGGCCGGTGCGAGGAAGGGACAGTGGTGTGGTGCGCGGGCGCGGATGCAAGAGCGTTGCCATGACTGTGCGGGGAGATGGCGACAGAGGATAGAACGCGTCAGTTAAAAGCGTATCGCATCTGTTTCTCTGGGCAGGACTGGGTAAATGCGTCCACGTCCAGCCTCCCCCCGACCCCAGCCCCCTGACATTCTTTGCATGATGACGTGAGACAGCAACTCTGCCCTTCACCTCTGTCTTCCAGATCGAACTCTCTCCTCAATCCAATCGGTTTGACACCAGTAATAAAGCTTACCTGTTCATGTTCGCAGCAACGTGATTTGTTGGGAGAGGTTCGGCCGGTGTGTGCGCCCCCATACCAAAACCGGCACCGACAACGCCGCTCCCACCGCCACGAGCACCCCGCACTGCGGACTTGACTTTCGCATAGCGTCCCCCGCCACTCAGATTCACCCGCATCTTCTTGCGCTCCTCTTCGCTAGGAAGGAACTGGTCACGCCAATTGGGTGGTAGGTCGAGATGCACGCGACCCCCTGCGTCGGTTATCGTGCCAACGTCCAAGGTCATGGGCGAGGCACCTGTTGGCCTGTTGGGCGAGGATGTAGCGGAGGAGAGGGGAGATACACCTTTCACCAGTACGACTTGGGTGAGTAGGCTGGAGGTGGATGAGCCGGAGGAGGAGCGCAGCCTGTCTCTCGAAACTTTTTCTGCCGGGCCAGAAGTGGCGTGGTGTGGGTGTGGTTGGGGCTCGGGGGGCATAAGTGGGGGACCTTGGCTTGAGAGAGGTGAGGCCTCTGCCGACTGGAGGAGAGAATGCACCTCCCCCAATTTCGCCCTTGAGCTCCCGTCGGATTTCGCGCCGCTGTTCTTTGTGCTGAAACCCGATGCAGACCCCGTTGCGCCGGTCGGAAGCGAGTTTCCATGGCCTCCTGTCGTTGTGCGACGGCCGTAGCTTGACACCTTCTCCCCCTTTGAACCACGCGCGTCCACGCCCACGCCCATCGCCTGAGCTGAGGCTGCTGCTCGCGCTCGCGTCTCTACTGGTGACATTGCTGGATTGGCGGGGGACGGGTGTGTTGAGGGAAAAGGTCGCCGATCAACCAATCAAGGGCACACTCCTCGAAAGGACAATCACCGAGTGCTTTTCTGTCCCGACGTCAACCTCTAGACATGCAAAAGCTACCGTTTTTTATCTCTTTCACGCTGCGGAGCGGCGAGGAACCACCCGGGCAAGTGTAAGGAGCATGAATCGCAACGATTAACCATCACATCTACAGCTGGAATATAATTGAATACAGACATCCACTACTCTTTACACTGGAATTGCGCTACCGAAAACGATGCCAAGGCCTCTCTTGGAGTGGGAGAAAGAGCCCAAGGAGCTTTTGTACTTGCCGTGGGTAATGTTTGGACTCCCCCGTTCTCCTTCCGGACTCCTCCCGCACAGCCCCCCGATATGGCGTCCAATATTTGGAAAAAAACTACCAGGGGAAACTAAAAATGTTGAACCTTGATTCCGCCTCAACTGGAGTTGACAGGCTGTTCGTTCGAAGGAAATGCTCTCCACTGAGAACTACATAAGAGCTGCATCATCCCACGACCGTTGCTGTATGCTAGTAGACCGTAAACTAATGATTTCCTGTCTTTCAACCTTCCAGAACTTATTATTGATCTCAGGTGCTCGGAATGTACCAAACCTCGCCAGAGTGGCTTTGGCGATCCGAGCGGTGAAAGTTCCGATCAGATGTCTCATTGAAGCATCCCACTGGCCCGTTCCGAGCCAGTCGGCCTTGGAGTCGCGAGCTGCGTATTGAACAACTTGTGCAAGATGAGAACGGTGTGGACAAACAACTTGTGTGAAGCGGGGACACACAGGGTGCGAAAGACCAGCAGATGGGCACAGGCTGAAGTGCAATTGATACAGTAAATCCGTAACAGCGAGTGATTTGGGGATGTTTGTGTTCATGCGCATGTGATCCGGACTGCGAACGCGGTCAGACGTGTCCATTAAACTGAAATCAGAAAGCATGCGCTGGAGAAAAAAATTCGCAACGTTCGAGCCAACACCGACACATCCGAGAACGCATCATATTAGGAGATATATATTCCAACAATCGTGACAAACAGTGGCCGCCTCCAAGCCAACTCCCACCTTCCCACCTTCCCACCTTCCCACCCAAACCCCAACGTCATCAAATCACCACTCCTATCTCATCATTCCTTCCCCGCCCCCACCCGAACATACTTCTCGAGCGGAAACGTACTCGGAATAATCTCGCTCCTTTTCCAGAAATACCCCACCAGAAACTCCAACGCGTCCACGAGCCTTGGGCCAGGCCTATTGAACATCTCGTTGCCATCCACCAGCACCACACGCGGGTTCTTCTCCATGGCCGTCTTCCACCACGCACGCTCCTCCATCTGCACCATCTCCTTGCGCGTCGCCTCCATGTTGAGCCCGCAGAAGCACCCGACATAGATCTCGGGGTCCGTCGCCAGAACCTGCTCGGGGGTCACCCGCGTCGAGGGGCCCGCGGGCGAGGGGCGCGGGACCAGCGTGAAGGGTGGGTGCACCGGGTGCGTGCCACCAGCAAGGTGAATGAGCTGGGCCGTCCAGTGTCCTCCCGGGTATATCGGGTCCGGCCACTCCAAGAACGCCACGCGCGGGGACCTCCCTGCCTCGGCGGCGAATTTGGCGCCCTGTGCCGCGGCGCGCTCGACGCGTTCCTCGAGGCGGGATCGGATGATGGCGGCCTCCGAGACGAGCCCGACGGCCTCGCCGACGGTGGTGATGTCGTTGAGCACGTCCTCGATCGAGTTTGGGTTCAGAGTCACGACTTTGGGACGCGGAGTCAGTGTCTTGGCCAGGCGGTGGACAGTCGCGAGGTCTATTGCGCAGACGTTGCACAGGCTCTGCGAACCGCCGAGGTTGTGGGTGGAGGAAGCAAGAAAACGAGACAAGAGGCGGGGTTAGAACATATCGCGTGAGGTTCCATCAACGGCGTAGCTCCCCTCCTCTCCTCGAATCGTGGAGTGGACGTACCTGCGTAATAATAACATCCGGCTTCAACTCCCTAATGACCTTCTCATCGATGGTATACAGGGCCTTTCCCTGACTCAGGGCCTCGCTGACCTGTCGGTCGACGTCTGCGCTGGTGGTGAAGGTCGTGAGCTGGCCCGTGACGATCGGAAGGTGCGTGATGGACTTTGGGTAGTCGCATTCGTGCGACCGCGCGACCAGGAGGGAGGGGCCGGTCGGGAGGATGCACAGGAGCTCCGTCGCGGAGGGGAGGAGGGAGATTACGCGCGGGGGCATTTTTGCGTTGGGGCGGGGCAATGCGGAAAGGGTTGGTGGTGTGCGGGCTGCGGACCACTTAGGTAAAAGACGGTGGACGCGAGTGACAATGAAAATGCGGCGAAGAGAGGATGGAGGGAAGCTTAAAAATGCGAAAGTTGTAGGAGAGAATGCGTTGTTTTTCGTTTGTGAGAGGCTCCGATCCTGTCCATTAGCTTTTCCGAACATCCTGATGGCAAATACTTGCCCTGGAATGGACGAATGGGGAGAAAAGAGTCATGCATTAGTGACATCTGACGTCGTACGGTATTGGCACGTCGAATTGTCTTTGCACCGAGGTGCTCTTTGCCGGCCGCCCACGTCGACTCGTGCGAACCGTCAAGGTAGACTTGGGATCGATGTTAGCGCACGTCACGTCAAGTCACGGCTACAAACGGAAAATAAATGGAAGATTATACGAAAAGTATGTATGGTGTATGCTACTGGTACGATTCGTCAAAGGCAAGACGTTCAAATACACATTTACCATTGTCCCCATTCCAACCCTTGTCCATGTCCATCACCTTCCCTCTCCCCTAGTCCTCCACTTTCTCTGCACAGCGCAGTGCCACACCACACCACCGCTCTGCCTCTCACCCGCCCAAAGAACACGGCAACCCCTCGTCCTCGAACGCCACCCTATGGCCCGGCTTGTGTTTCGTCGCGGCAAGGACCCAGTCGAGGAACGTTGCGTTTCCGCCGTGCAGCTGTGGGGTGGAGTGTCGTCGCAACGGAATACATGAGGTCCCAGGACCCGAGATCGAGCAAAAGTGAAGAAGGAAGACGCGACTCACGTTGAGTGTATGCACGTTGACCATGCCCGAGTACCCGCGCCGGACGAGCTCGACGGCGTCCGGAACGCGTGTGAGCTGGCACGTCGCCATCTGGTCATTTATCGTCGTGGCCATTGTGGTAGTGGTCGTCGTGGTCGTCATCGTGGTCGTCATCGTCATCGTCAATGCACATACACATGCACATACACGTGCAATTTTCAGAACTACACGTTCGCGTGTGAAAGGAGGAAAGGAAGAGGGGAAGGCTCACCACGAGGACTTCGACGTCTTCGTGCACTTCGGTGCCGATGAGCGCGAGCGAGGCGATGCCGGGGATTATGTGGCCGCAGGCGATGCTGGGTGGGGGTGTGGGTGAGGTGGTGTGGGTGAGATGGGGTGGAAAGGGGAAGATAGGAAGATTGGAATGGCGTGCTTACATGCGCCGAAGGAGGAGTTCTTCAAGACTAAAGTGTAGGCGAGAGGAGTCGCGGGGGTGTATTTGTCAATGGAAAATGAATGCATGAATGAGATGATGGTGGGGGTGAGGAAGCAGAAGCAGGGGATTCGAAGACGTACAGAGCACGTGACACGTCCTCGCTGTCGCAGGAGAAGACGAGCATGGCGACGCCGGGGCCTCTCTTCGTGAGCGCTTTTCAGTGCCGGTGGGGAGGGGAACGAAGAAAAATGGATCCGTCAGACGCTCGTTGCGCTAAGTAACCATGAGGCGCTTGGGAACACCACGCACCCCCCGACGCAGCCCACCCCGCCGCGACCGCCAGTGCGAGCGCATTAACGAGTCCGACGTATCGCGCTAACGTAAGCACGACGATAATCGTCCCGAGCGCGCCGAGCGATGTTGCCGCGTCAGCGTGCGCGGTGGACGCGGAGAGCGACGCGATGTTTGCGCGGACGAGAGCAGCGAGCGGTTGGAGGCGAGCGAGGGGAGATTGTTTCTTTGGTGGGGGAGGGGGATTTGCGCGGGAGATGAGTGCCGATAACATACTTGATGAATAGAAGAGTTAGATGTAATGACCGCAGCAGTAGAAGCAACTCCGATGTCGACGTACAAGCCGCCCACGGACACACGGAGACTGCGCGCGTGTCTGGTGTGTTCGATTCTCAAGGTGCGCATCCGGTTCCCCTTTGTTTTTCTCTCGTGGGGCTGCTCACGCTCAAGTTTTCATCGTCTTCCTCCCATCACCCACTCCACGCTCACCAACACCGCCACAACAGAGCCAGCGCCAGTTCCTCACAGAGGGCTGCGACAACTGCGAGCCCATCCTCAAGCTCAAGGGGTCATCGGCGAGGATCGAGGAGTGCACAAGTGCAAACTACGAGGGGTGAGGTCCTCGCGGCTTTCTGCTTCTGTTGGGGAGGCACAGGGTTTTCTGACGCAAAAGCTACGGCAAATGATAGGATTATTGCAATGATGAACCCGGAGCAGTCGTGGGTCGCTCGGTACCAGCGGATAAGTGCGTTTTGCTGGGGGGCGGGGAGCCGGAAAGAAAGAGGCGCGAGCGACGATGGAGCGAGTAGCCGAGTGAAGTGGAGTCGAACCCCGCGACCGACGGAGGCCTAAGCGCGCTGCGCTGACCGAGGAGTCCGCCGGAGGCGAGATGCTGCGCGAAGCGCGAGTGGTCCAGCGGAGCGCATATTCCCGCCGGAGGCGAATGACCCTGCGCGGAGCGCGAATGGTACAGCGCGGAGTGCGTTTTGTTGGGGGAGGGGGACCGGGGGTGCTTGCGCACACAACACAACTCGTTTGTTGGATGGAGGGAGAGGAGTTAACACAGTCTATGGTGGAGGTGCTGACGCACACTCGACTCAGGGAGGGGGCAGGAAGGGAGGAGTCGCAAGGAGGACGGGACTCACACTGAACTCATTTTTGGGGGGACGGAGAGGAGCTGACACTCTCTGGTGGAGGAGGTGACACACACTCGACTCGGGGAGGGGCAGAGACACACACTCAACTCATCGCATCCCTTGACTTTCCTTTCATTGGCCTGACACACACACTCAACTCACTTCTCCCTCCCCCCTCCCCAAACAGACGCCTACCACCGCGGCCTGTACGCCATGCGCGTCTCGGGCCGGCTTCCCGAGGACATGGAGGAGCGCCTCGAGAGCAGGGGCGTAAAGTACTTTGTCAGGGACGGGTCTGGGGGGAGGGCGGCGGAGGGTTGAGCGTGGGGCGGAGAGTGGGTGGGTGTGGGTGGGAGAATGGGAGGTTTGTGGGGCGGAGCGTGGAGAGCATTGGTGGGAGGTTGTGGGTGGGAGGATGGGATGATTGTGGGGACAATGGGAGTGAGAGACGGAGAGGGGTGGGGTACGAAGGAGTGTGTATATAGACCAACATCGTAGAGTACACGCCGTTTTCCGGCGACGTGATGGACAAACGCAGACGCAGACGCAGATGCAAATATTCATGAAATTATTATTTCGCTATTTTCGATGGTACGGGGGAGAGGGGCAGTGAATTTCGCGGAGAACACGCCTTGTTCATCACCATCGTGGACAGAAAGGACAGAACAACGAAAAAATTCATTCTCAACCGCACGGAGGGAAGGTGCAAATGATGGACCAGAGCAGCACACTATGTTACAGCACCAATAACATCTGTCCACAATCGAACTCTTTATTCTCCACCTAATCCGACGCCACCCCCCACTTGGCCACCTTCTTCTTCTCCTTCTTCTCCTTGGCCCGCCTTCTGACCTCCTCGAGCTCCTTCTTGGTCAGCCTGTCCTTGCCCCTATGCTTTCCCTCGTTATGTTCCGCCGCGTACGACTCGTAGTCGAAGAACACGTTCATCTGGCGAACCGCTCGACTGCCGTCCGAGAAGTGCCCGCGAGGGTCTACGAAGCGAGGGTCCGAGGCGAGTTGGGAGGGCACGAAGCGGCCAGAGCGTTTGTCGAATTTGGCGGCGAAGGAGTAGTCTGGAGGCAGAACGACGTTTATTTCTGCAAAGTGTATCAAAATAGGACAGGACAGAACTCACCATTCGCGTCCGGCCCGACACCCGTTGCGCCTCCCGCCCCGCCCGCCGCGTCATGCACGCCGTACGCGTACGCGTACCCCGTATCCGCACCGGCGCCGGCACCGGAGCCGTCGGTCCTGTACGCGTCGATTCCAAACTCGGACCTGAACTTTGCCACGCCCGCTTCCTGCCCTTGCTCCCCTTCTTGCCCTTCTTGCCCTTCCCCGCCATCCACCCCATCCTCTCCCACTGCCCCACGCTTTCGTTTCAACTCTTCCTTCCCCTCCTCGGCGACACGGTCCAGCATGTCCTTGTGCTCGTCGATCGTCGCAAAGATGTTTTCCAGCGCCGCGAGGGGGTCGGCCGCTGCGGGGCGGGCGTGGGTGTACGATTGTGCGTGTGCGTGGCCCAGTGCGGAGGTGGAGGTGGAGGTGGAGGTGGAGGGTGGGTATGCGGAGTAGTAGTATAGAGACGGCGCGACGGGTGCAGGAGTGGAAGTGGCAGGGGTGGTGGCAGGTGCAGTTGCAGGCGTGTCTGCATCCTTTTTGCGTTTCTTGCGCGACTTGCGACTGTCCTCGTCGGGGACCTTGACCTTCTCCTCGACTTGGTCCTCCTCCTCGTCTCCTTCCACTCCTGCTCCTGCCGCGACCTCTTCCCCACCCCCGTCCCCCACTCCCGCCCCATCACCCGCAGCCGCACCGCCGACCCCCTGTGGCAGCTCCCACGTGACGGTGTTCGACTCCGCGTGCCAGTAGTAGTACCGTCCGTAGTTCGCGTCGTACACCGCGGACCATCCTGCGCCCAGGTCGTACGATGCCGGTGCAGGTGCCGCGGTGGGTTGCTCGGATGCGGACTCGGCAGGCGGAGATGGCGACGCGGTGGCTGGCGATGGGGAAGGCATTTTGGTTTTGTAGAGAATGTGACCAAAACATAGTAAAGAGGAAGGCGGCACAAGAAGTGCAGGGAGGATTCCAACTCTGACAGTTATTTTAACACTATTATTGGCAAGATTTGCGCGACTTGTGTCCGTATACGGGAGCAGTTACTTATGTGGTCCATGGGAGTCATGACAATGCCGCGCGGTGAATAATCTTTTGAGCGGCGATACATTTGCTGAGAAAATTCAAAATTCGTGACTCAAATCTGTGCGTGTCGCAAGGAGTCATCGGCATCATCGGACCCTGAAATTTCATCCCGCACTCGCAAACATCTCCCGATCGCAACCAGCTCCACACCAACACCCACTCAATCGCGCATACCGGCCCAAATGGCCACCGTAAATGGCCACGGGCACGACCACCACGGCCACTCCCACACCCACCCGCACCCACAACCACCAACAGACACCTCGCCATTCCCCAAATCCGCCGCCCGCGCGCCCGACGGATCGCTCGTGACAGTGCGCGTGCACCCCACGATCGACGACGCGGCGTTTCGCGACGTCGCGAGCGGGAATCGGACCAGATTCGTCGACAGGTTGAGGAAGGATTTGAATGTCAACGACGGCGTGTTTTATATGAAGGGGGGGAAGGTGCGTCTATGTGGTGGTCTTCGAGTGGCCTTGAGCGAGAGAGACGAGTGTTGGGTGGTGGGGTGGGTTGGGTTGGTGTGCTGTTCACTGTGTCGGTCAAGGCGCGAATCCGTATGCGGAAAATACGATGACGCTGAGCGAATCCATTGATCTTTTGCCCGTCGCTATTGTAAATTGAATGTACCTTCTACAACTCTTTTGGTTCGCAAAGTGGAAATCCGTACTTCGAACGTATTGAGAAACCGAATGAGTCTGTTGGATATCGCGTCCTTCGATGCAATACCTTTGAACGCGGAAATCCGTACTTGGAAGGGGTGACGAAGCAGAACCAGTCTACTGGATGGGTGGTCCTTCATTACTGTTGTTGTGAACGGAAGGACGCAATTAGAAGGCACGGCGTAGTCGTCGAGTGCGCTGGATCTGTTTCGTTGTTGTCAAGGCCAAAACTCTCTTCTTGTTCTCTCCAACCGGTCTATCTTAACACTTTTGCTCACCACTTCCTCGTCTCCGTCTACTGTCTAGGTCACCTACCGCTACGCCACGGACCACGAACACCCGTTCCGGCAAGAATCAAACTTTTTCTACCTTACGGGCGTGAACCTGCCCGACTTCCACCTGCTCATCGACCTGCACACCGGCGTGGCCACACTCCTCGCCCCGAAATACACCATCGACCGCACGCTCTGGAGCGGAGACAACCCCAACAACGACATCCTCAAGGCCACATACGGGGCCGACCAGGTCCGCTACGACGAGGACCTCGAATCCCTCGCCGCGGCCGCTCTGTCCGCACACCCAGGCGCGGTCGTGTACGCCCCCGTCGAAACCGACGCCTCGACCCTCCCGGTCTCGCTCGCGTCTCTGCTGCACGCAGACCGGGCGGCCGTGTCGCGCTCGCTGTGGGAAACCCGCCTCATCAAGTCCCAGGGCGAGATCGAGCTCATCCGCGCCGCAAACGCCATCTCGGGCGAGGCGCACAAGGCGCTCATGAAGGCGTCCTTTGCTGGGACGCATAGGTCCGAGCACGAGCTGTACGCGCTCTTTGTGTACGAGACGGCGAGACGAGGCGCGGCGTTTCAGGCTTATAATCCCATTGTGGGTGGAGGGTGTCATGGCGCAACGCTACGTGAGTGCCTGTAGAGGGTTTATGGTGCTTTACATCCCGAGAGAAAGTGGGAGAAGGATGGGGGTCGTTAAGAGGGGAAGATTATGAAGGAGTGTTGAATTCAGCCCACACCATCATTGCACATGCTCAAACCCAACGTTCGCCCTCCCCTTCTCCTGTACCATCAAGACTACGTTCGGAATCGCGGCCCCCTTCCCGATGACCCTCGGGACCTCGTCCTCGTGGACGCCGGGTGCGAGTACTTCTGTTACGTGAGTGGTACCTTTGTTGTCTCTTTGCCTCGAGCTCGCGATACGGATACGACATTCACTTTTGTGAATTTAGGCTAGCGATGTTACGAGGACGTGGCCTGTTGGAGGCAAGTTCAAGGATGAGTGGAAGGACATTTATGAAATTGTGCTTGAGGCGAACAAGGTCGGTCCATGCTCTCTCCTCTGCAATCCTCCAGCTTCCCCCCATTTCTCACCATCCATGGTCCCGATCCCCAGGCCGTCGCGAGTGCGATCCGCCCAGGCCTGCCGTGGGAGGACATGCACCTCCTCGCGGACCGCGTGATCGCCCAAGGGCTCATCAGGCTAGGTATTCTGAAGGGCGACTTGGAAGAGGTGCTCAAGGCCCGCGCGCAGGCTGTGTTCTTCCCACACGGTTTGGGTCATTTGCTTGGGTATGTTGAGATTGCACTTTTCTTTTTGAGGAGAGTCCGAGAGTTGTCTGATTATTGGTGCTTCCCGCCTCGCTTTCACGATGCAGCCTCGACGTGCACGACCCAGGGGGTTACCCTGTTGGTGTGGACCGTATCCCTCTCCCCGGGCTGCGGTACCTGCGTCTGCGACGGCCGCTTGCCGTGGGGATGGTCGTCACGGTCGAGCCCGGGATCTACTTCGTGGACGGACTAATCGACCCCGCACTTGCCGACCCCACCCTTTCCAAGTTCTTTGACCGGGACGTCCTAGCGAGGTACAGGGCCCGCGTGGGCGGAGTGAGGATCGAAGATGACGTGGTGGTCACGGAGAGTGGCTGTGAGGATTTGACGACGGTGTTTGTGCCAAAGGAGATTGAAGAGGTGGAGAAGTGGATTTTGGGATGAGGGGGAAGGAGGAAAGATGAATGTGTAATGTATTTGAGTGTGAAGTGATGATGTGTTTCCTGAACAGTGCAAGTTTGATGAGTATAATGTGGCTTATGGTCCGCTAGTTGAAGCCAGACCGACCGACTGGAGTTTGGAGTTCGGGATTGAGTGAATTGTTGCCGTTTGGAAATCACGCGACGTACCTTCCCCCCACGTTCTGGCGCACACCACAGTGCAGCATCCACCAACTCCCTCGATGGACGGCTCCATTTCCGTTGACGGACGCCCTCCCGTCGCGACGGGACTGATTATCGGTGTGAACGGTGAAGATTCTGGTGAGTATTCAGCGCGGCGCAGACGACGCTAGGGGCCACGGTGGGAGATCATGGGTGATTGCAGATGGAGTCTATCAATGGGACCGCTGTGGGACGCGTTCGCGACCGAGTTGGTTCAGGGTTGGTTGAGTGTTCGTTCTCTCGCCCCACCCGTGTCGCTACACAGTCATGCGCGACGTGACGCAATTGGCAGAGCCGGAGTCGCCTCGGTCGCCGATGGAGCAAGATATGATGGGTGGGGCTGGTGGGGCTGGTGGGTGGTCATTGTGCGGAGATTCGAACAATCCTGGATGAAGATTGGAGGGCGAAGTTGGGCGAGATATCACGGGAACGCGACGTTAAGTAAGGTAGGGTGGGATTTACATGGTGAACCAGCTGAAATCGTCGTGTTCATGAAGGAAGATCATCGTGTTTGGATGTCTCAGAAACAGCAATTTGAAAAATGTGGAATGTTGAGACTGGGCAACCGACACAAGTGGTTTCGGTGAACGGGCGTAGTTAGGCTGCATTTTGACCCTACTTCGGCAGATGGAAAACCCCCGACCTTCGCCCCTCCAGTTTCGCCAATCCAACCATCCCACACTCCTCCACCGCACCACCACCATATCACTCCCTCCATCGACAACCCCTCTACCGCTGCCGCGGTCATGTTTGGACACACCAAACTCCCCTCGACTTCGGCCTCCATCTTCTCCCATTCCAAATCGTCATCCATAATCCCAACATCTCCTACATCCGCCCTTGCCGTTCCCCAACCACACCCAGCCATGACACTCACGTCGTTCCCTACTCCGTCCCCACCTGCCGACCCCCGCAGCTGGGGCGCCCGGGCCGACGCAGATGTGGACGCGGGGGGGGAAGACGCGGGATCTCCACCAAAAACGGCGCTCGCGGCGGTCCTTGCGGCCGCGGCTGCCGCGAGGGGCCCCGAAATTGTCCAAGCCCAGGCCAAGATGGAGGAATCTGCGGCGCAGGACGTTGGGGTTTCTGGTACCGGCTTAGCATCGACAGGACTCGGGGATCGGGTACCGGCTGATCCTGTGAAGGTGGCTTCATCGACAGCACCGGCTATTCCCGCTGTTCTGCACGATGCTTATGATTCCCAGCAAGGGGCAACCGTCGGGAATAGTGCCGAAGAACAAGTCTCACCACCGCCAGGACTTAGTTTGGTGGAGACAATGGTGTGGACGAGCGACGTGAGTGCATTTTTGGGGCTTACAGGACAAATTAATCGGCGGACGATAGCACGGGAGGAGAAGCATGGAAGGGGTTTTCTCAGCGATGAAAAGCCGCCAATACTTGAGCACTCTGACACTTTGCCTCCTGCAATCTTCCCGAATCCTTCCCAATAATTCATCTGGAAAAATGAACAGCGACGCTACGGTTAGTCTCCATTGCTAGCCGTCATGTGAAGTACTTTGTTTACAATGCTCTTTGATGTCCACCAGGTCCTCTCAAAGTCCGAGATTTTGCCTTTCCTGTGAAAGACCCCCTCCACTACGGCCTCCCTCGACACCTTTTCCCCGAGTATCTTGACGCATCCGACTCGGATGGTGCGGCCGGAGGTCGTGATCTCGACGATGCTGAGGATCTCTCCCATTCCGAAGACGGTGATGGACCTTTGTCTCGATACGACGAGTCCTCCACGTCAATTGTGTCCCAGTTCAGTACGGCGTCGGCTTCTGGTGGCTGGCGTCTGACGGCTACGGTGCGGTGCGATGCGACGGCGCTGCTGGCGGGGTACGACATTGCCAAAGCACTGAGTCGGAAGTTCGAGCTCCATGCCTGGCGCTTCAAGAAGGCAAAAGCAATGTACGAATTTCGCAGGGAAGGCGAAGTAGAAATGGATTTGGATGAAGGGGAGGAGCTCGTGGTGGTTGGAGTTGGAGATGGTCCCGGAGAGGGAGATGACGACGAAATGGAGCAGGATGAGGATGGCCCCGTATTACCGGTCGTAAGCCACGCCGAGGTGTCTCCAACAGTTGCAACGACAGGAGATCGCACTGCGTCAATCGATTCTCCCACTTCTCTGAACTCCCCAGTGGCCTCCCAACCAACCAGTTCCCAGACCGTCCGCACCGCTCTGTACATCCGACCTCGTACCGCCTATCAGAACATTGATCGGCTGCTTGGAATCGCCATTAGAACGTATCCACCTGGATGGGTCCTTGCGGTCAAGACTCGTGTCAAAGTGAAGGGCAAAGTCGCGCGGAACGCCAAGAGCGACCAAGGGGAGGAAAAAGGACTGCGAACGGTAAGGCTTGATAAGGATGGCAGGGTGAGAATGAGGTGCAAGGTGGTTGAGGCTGGACTGGTGCCGAGGAACTATGTGGAGGTTGAAGGCGAGGAGAACGAGGTGTGGGACGGAGCGGAGGGGACTGACAATCCAATGGAAGCAGATGGCCAGGCAGACATGGCTGTTGAATCTGTGCAGGCCGATTCGCAATCGCAAGGCAGCTCTCCCGCAACGGTGCCAGGATTTTCTCCCGAGGGCACGACTGAGACGGCAGTTGATACAGCGCGTGATGGTTCCAACGTTACCGATGCTGGCGTGGAGAAGTAAAGTCCAAAGCATGGCTGTGTACATGTGTAAAAGAAGAATTTAAAGGTTTGTTCCACTAATCGGAAGCACCCCCTCATCTGCGTCTATTCATTATTCCTGATTTGAATTGGTTGAAAATTGAGAGTTATCGAGAATAAAACGCAAAGGGGGGGGGGAGGGAAACGCGTCATCCCGGAACGCGTTGGCGCAGCACCACTCACCCGGCCGGGGGGTAGTGTTCCGAGGTGCGCACTATTCGATTCTCAACACCCGAACCATGTTCCAACGAGCATCCCGGTCGATCGTGGGCAAGGTGCGTACGCCACAAGAAGAAGCGCTCGGGCATCTGTGGAATGCTTTACCCCGGATGCCGCCACCGTTTTCGCGGAGTGTCAATGGGGAATGGGGGGGACAAGCCCCCGATACCACCGCAAAAACGAGGCAAAACTTCTATCAACAATGGAATCAAGGCCGAATTGGATTAAATCGCGTGCGCGCGCCCTTGTCTCTGTGTGGATTGCCTCGGAACGTGCCCTTGTTGTTGGCCATGAAGTCACCACCATCGCGTCGAGCGAGTCTTCGGCATTCGTCATATGAAAAACTCCTCATTTCGGATCCGGTGTTCAATTTTTCATTCGCCATCGCGTGGTGTTCACGTTTCGTACCCCACTCAACTTTCATCCTTCTCAGGCCCTCGCCCAGCCTGTGCGTCTCAATGCCCAGTCTCGTTCCCTCTCCATTCATGAGCACTACTCCATGGGACTCCTCAACAAGTACGGCGTGAAGACTCCCCGTGGAATCGTCGCCAAGACCTCGCAGGAAGCATACGAAGCCGCAGGAAAGCTTGGAACCGACGTATGTTGATTTATCTCGATAACCAGCACTCGAGAAATTTGTTTTTATAGCGACTTTGCATCCGCTTTCCAGGACATGGTTATCAAGGCTCAGGTTCTCGCTGGTGGTCGTGGAAAGGGTGTCTGGGACTCGGGGCTCAAAGGAGGTGTGAGGATCGTTTACTCGTGAGTATACAATGACCTCTGGGCTGATTTTGAAGAGCGGCGAGTGCGGGAGGTTAATGCCCCTGTGGGCAATAGCTGCAGGCCCAGAGCACTCACGTACTCCCGATGAAATGTGCTATTTGTTTCGCGCTGCGCCATCGTATTCCGGGTTTAATCATTTTGCGTCTCTTCACGTAACCCTTCCAGGCCTACCGAAGCTAAGATGTTCTCGGAGAAGATGCTCGGCCACAAGCTCTTCACCAAGCAAACCGGTGCTGCCGGCCGTATCTGCAACGCTGTGAGTACTTCTTCTTGTCACTCGCTCTTTCGCAATCCCCTTAATACCGCCTCCCCCTCCGTTCCCAGGTCTTTGTCTGCGAGCGCCTCTACTCCCGCAAGGAGTACTACTTTGCCGTCCTCTTGGACCGCCAGTCCCAGGGCCCTGTGCTCATCGCCTCGTCTCAGGGAGGAATGGACATTGAAGGTGTTGCCGCCGAGAACCCCGAAGCCATTGTGACTGTGCCCCTGAAGATGGCCACCGGATTGACCAAGGAGATTGCGGTGGACGTTGCCAAACAGATCGGATTCTCTCCCAAGGCGACTGAGCAAGTGAGTGCTGACAGGTTGTGGAGTGGGGGATGATCCCTTACGTGTATCGTTCGTCAGGCTGCGGAGACCATGATGAAGCTCTACAAGCTCTTCGCGGAGAAAGACGCCACCATGGTTGAGATCAACCCTCTCGCTGAGGTTTCGACTGGCGATGGTGGGTTCAATCAGTCGCCTCTCGTAATTTTTCGGTTTTCTTATCAATACCCCTTCCAGTTGTCTGCATGGACGCCAAAATCAACTTCGACGACAACGCCGACTTCCGACAAAAGGAGGTGTTTGCCATGCGCGACTTCACCCAGGAGGACCCTCGCGAGGTTGCTGCCACCAAGTGGAACCTCAACTACATCGGTCTGGAGGGTAACATTGGGTGCCTCGGTATGTCAAACCTACATCTCGCAGGTTAAGCATGAAGCTTTTCTCATCATAATGCTTCTCGCTTCTTAATGCCGTTGTTAGTCAACGGTGCCGGTCTTGCCATGGCGACTATGGACATCATCAAGCTCCACGGAGGCGACCCCGCCAACTTCTTGGATGTCGGTGGTGGTGCCAACGCCGAGCAGGTGACGGAGGCCTTCAAGATCATTTCTTCAGACCCGCACGTGTCGGCCATCCTCGTGAACATCTTCGGTGGTATCATGAGGTGTGACGTTATTGCGCAGGGTATCATCGCGGCTGTCAACCAGCTTGGATTGAGGATTCCTCTTGTAGTTAGGTTGCAAGGTAAGCGTGGCACTTTACTTTTCCGTGGTCACTTTAGCCCCCCATAAATGACACGGATCTCGCATCACAAAGGTACCGAGGTAGAATCTGGCAAGAAAATTATCGCCCAGTCTGGCCTCCGCATGTTCGCGATCGATGATTTGGACGAGGCTGCGCAGAAGGCTGTGTCTCTCGCCTCCATTGTTGGTATGGCCCGGAAGGCTGGTGTGAATGTAAAGTTTGAGCTTCCTCTGTAAGCAGGGTAATAAAATCACATCATTGACAATTCAACCGTTGTGTGTACAAAGGATACCACATTCATCATGTCACAGGGGACCGAAGGGTCCTTCCCAAGTCGGGTGCCCCTCTTGTGCCTCGCTATCCCCTCTGTCCCCACAGATACTTTACGAGAAAGGCAGTAAAGCAGATACCGCGAAAGACCTGGCATCGCCCACGTTTTAATGTGGGGGAAATGAGAGTTTGACTGGATGAGTCACCCGTGCCTCCTAAAGTTTTCCGGGGTCACTCCCCTGAAGGAGGAGGGCGGTCCCGCTCACGCAACAACTCACCCAACTCGCTCTCCGCAGCGCTATTGTCACAACCGCACACGCGCAGGTAGAAGCTAACAACGTAAGCGAACGTCCGCGGTCCAAGATGCGGGTCAACCGGCGGGAGGGCGGAGGTCGACTCACCGCTGAAACCGACTTTCTTTCATTCCCACCATAGCTGTCTCATCGTAACTGCCCACGCTCTCAGATTGTGAAATCCTTGCTACTGTAAGCTTGCGAGATGGCCTCCTCCGCCTAGCCGCCGGTCTTACGAATTTCCTTTTGCATCCGCTCCTCCAGTTTTACCCCCTAAATGCCCCCACCGGCCAACAAAGTACCCAAGCACGTTTGCCACGTGTGTGCTGCTGGGTTTCACAGGCATTCGCACCTGGAAAGGTGAGAAAGGGACAAAGGTCGCACATGCCTGGCTCCGCGGGGACAAGGTTGCGTGGCGAATGAGTAGTGCCTAACCCATCTCCATGACCTGTCCACAGACACACGAAAACGCACCTTTCGTACAAAGAATATACCTGCGACGCTTGCGGCCGAGACTTTGTGCGCCGTGACAACCTCATGCGCCACCGGAGAATGTGTGTTTCCCGCTGACAAAAGTTATGTCGCTATTTCTTCTATGTTTACACTTTACGTCTGAAGGTTTCACCCGAGCGAGATATTCGATGACTCGCGAAAGATAGACTGTGAACTTTCACCAACCTCCACTTCTTGCTCTCCGCGGTTGCGCACTTCAAATGGTTCCGACTTGAGTGAGTACACGCTTGAACTCAAATTACTCATTGTTGTTTGCTTGATGTTCGATGGAAAACTCTTTCGAAGTATTATCCACACCACCAGTGTCTCCGCAATTGCCATCACGATTTTATGACGAATCCATCACACAATATGGTTCTCCCCGCCTATCCCCCATCTCAAGTGGAAGCTGCTATCCACCCTCAGTCAAACAAGAAGACGATTCAGCAGCTCACTCGATACCGACTCCCCCGGTAGAGTTTGAACCTCTTTGGAACCGTCCCACTGGACAATTCGAGGGCGAACCGAGACCATCCGAGTTATTCCACCACTTCTCTCATCCCTCCTTTAAACTTCCTCTCTCTGAAGGGAGTTTTTTCCCTTCGAGAATCTTGCCCGTACCTTGGCATGACTCGGAACCTCGATGCAACAATGTCACGACCCTACCCCCATTCGAATTCCCGCCAATCAGAGAGTTGTCGATATCACCCGATGCAGACATCCTTCCGGTTTTGGAACCCACAGTGGTATGATGTCAACCGCCCCGAACATTTGGCGAGAGAAGGATTATGTCAGCTTGTTTTTCTTTTCTCTTGTTCTCAGATACCGCAGGATACCATATATACAAATTGTGTAGTAATATGATTGCTCCCTTTGGTTCAAGGGCAGAACGAGTCAATGACGAATCTTATCCCAATAATAATATCCCAACTCCGTTTTAAATAAGTTACATGACGGGTACGGTCACCAACCCCACGTCTTTGCCGCCCTTGGGCCACCCCTTGATTGCGTGAGCATTTTCTCCGCAACCATGATATCTTGCAAAACGCTCGGACCCACGAGGCGGACCGTGACGTCTTCTCGCAGATCGACACGGGAGTCACCAGCACACGTGATTCGGAGGTTCTCTTTCGCTCTTGGGTCATCTCCTTCGTGTGCTTTGCCAGAAAGGCTCGCGTTGTCCTCGAGCGAAATCGGGATTGACGAAAGGGGTCGAGCACGTGACGTCGCAGACGGTGCGCTTGACTTGAGTGCGGGGAACTCCTGCCGCTGACTGCCTCCTTCGAAAAACTTTGGTCTGACGCCGGCGGGGATGGTGAGTCCTGTTTTCGAACGCTTCAAGCGACTACCGCCGCCGGACGAAGCCGAGTTGCGGGATTCAGGACGCGTGGCGAGATCAGTGATCAGGGCCAGGAGCTTTGAAGAGTCTCGATTATTATCGCGATGGTCCAACCAGTTGTGCTGCGGGGACGGGGACGCCGAACGCGAGGTTTGACGAGACCGTCCAAAGCGGGGTGACAGGGATTGAGATCTAGAGTGGGCACGAGAGCTCGCGGCAGACTCTGCGCGATTGAGCCGGGACTTGAGTCGTAGAAGCGTTTGTGCGAGGCGAGAAGAATGCCTCTGTTCTTCTCCAAGAGCTTCCAACGTTTCACGAATCCATGTTTCCAGTTCCGCAACATGCTGCTCGAGTGCACTGACGATGAGGTGCGCTGGATCGTCATCTGGCAGAACTTCTCCTCCTCGCATGCGAGGATCGTCAGGAGGACCTTTTCGAAGTCTGTACGATATGCCATCCCATCCTCTCCCCGTGCGACCAGCAACAAAGGAGCCAGCAGCCAAAAGCAATTGTCGAAGGTGCTTCACCCGAACGTTCTCCAGCTGCCGGCGAAAGTCGCCGGGAGCCGAGTGCGAGGTGAGCTGACGAATCATGTGAGGTTGATAGGCAGTGAGATGGCGGGCGGTGCTTGGCCTTGATATGGGTGCCTTCATTTGACTGCGACAACAGAAACGGAGCAACTTGAGCAGCGGTACGACAGACGTAGCCGCCGTGAAATGGATGACAATCAACCAACGCTCTCAAACGAACCTCTCTCCTACAATCCTCTCTTCTTCTCGTCTCAGCCCAACGTCTGCAATAGAAGGTCCTGGGAACTTGGAAGGAAGGAGGCTTGTCCCCAGCATTTGGGTGTCTTCTTTTTCGGCGATCCGCGCTCGTTTTAATTTCGTTCGACCGGGATGTTTGACGTAATCCCGGACCAATCCTCCGGCAACGCTTGATCTCGAAACGGTTGAGACGACTCCCGCCTTTTCCCGAACCTTGGAGCCCGCTGTTCGACCGCGCGATTTCAAAGTACTGGACAATCCTTGAGAAGCTTGAAGGTCGTCAGCATATTCGTAAGTTGCTCCAGTTCGTTGGATAGTTGCAAGATCAGAGAATGCCCCGTGGTCCCCCACCGGGACCACCGAGACTTCCAGATGGGCGAGTACATACTCTTCAACGCTTTCAAAAGAGTCGTCACTTCCCCAGAGTTCCCTCGCCTTGTCTTTCCAAAACGCTCTCTCTCGTTCTGTCGCTCGTAGCTGAGAGGTAGCACTAGCGTACCCTGCTTTCCACTTAGCGCAATCTTGCTCTAGCATGTCAATTTTCTCTTTCAATGCTGCAATCACTGTCGTTTGGACAATGGTCCTCGTGGATGTTGCAGCAGACGTCGGACGAGAACCACCCCCAATAGACGGAGAGCGTCCTAGCAAGGACGCCCTTCGGCTCTTTGCAGAATGCGGTGCTGTATAAGATCCACGGTGGTGATCCCCTTTCGAAAGCCCTGCTGCTTCTCTTGATGATACCGATGGTCTTTGTGTCACGCCTGCCGCAGGGCTCGCATTTTCAATCACAAACTGCTTCGCAAGAACGTCAAGGTCCATATCTTCTGGTACGGCATAGTTGATACCATTCGTTTGGATGTGACCTTGTGAAGGTCGGGGCGACTGCCTCTCTACAATGTTAGCCTCAATGGGACCCACAGATTCAAACGACTGTTTTCTTGGCGCCGTCTGAGGTTGAAAAAGATTTGAGGTGGTATCGTTGCCGTTGACAAGCCCAGAGGCCTTGGAACCCCGGTCACCATCGGTCGATCTCTGTGCAACCAAGGCAGACGCTGGCCTCGAGCTATTCTTGGACTGGGGTCTCGACATTGACGCCGATCGCGATGGAGATTGACGCCATTCTAGAGTTTCCTCTCGTTCCTCTCGTTCGTCGAGAGCTCTGCTATTGACATCGTCGTAAATGTCATCGACAGCGGTGAGGAAAGGACCGTCCTGGACATATTCATCAGTTGCAGCGTGCGATCCTTCAGTATGGGACGCCATCTGAAGAGAACTTGATTTAGTGAAAATGCGAATACGTGATCGCTTCACTCAACGGCGGAAGGCACTCATAACATTATGGATCAAGCTCTCATCTGCGCTACAAATACATAAATCTAATAGAATTAAAGCTGGAACTTGAACTCCACCTCTTCCTCCTCGAACACCTTGCCGGGATTCACTACGTTGTAACAGGACATTGTTTACCAGGATCAGCAAGGTAAATTAGGTTGAACACTCACTTATACCGTTCGGGTCCACTGCTTTCTTCAGAGCACGCATCAATCGTATAGCTCCGGGACCAAGCTCCTTGACAAGCAAATGTCGCTTCCCAGATCCCACACCGTGTTCTCCCGCTGGGAACAAAGCCAGTTTGGTGACACGCCCCAACACGAGCACAGCTCGTTGAAAGAATGCAACTCACTGCAGGTGCCTTCCATTCCAATGGCCGCCTCTGCCATCTCATCCCGGAACCTTTCCGAAATCAAGATTTCCTGTTCGTTCGCTTCGTCTACCAGCAAGAAGCAATGGAAGTTCCCATCGCCGGCGTGAGCCACAATGGGTGCTACAACACCGTGCTTGACGATGAGCTGTCGTGTAACCTCGAGAATGTCGGGAAGCCGCGACGGAGGTACAGCGACATCGGTCGTCAACGTCGCGATACGGGTTTTGGATTTTCCATGCCCTGCTCCCTCTCGCAGCGACTTGGCGGCAAATAAAGCTCTCTTACGGACGGACCAGAGCTTCTCCGCCTGTACAGGATCTTTTGTTATCGCAAGATCCTCACATTCTGGGAGTTCCAATACAGTAAGCGACAGTGGACAACATTTTAAGTCACGGTTCGAACTCACTGAACTCCGCATCGCGCGCTAATCGCTCCACTTCTTTGATCTGTCCCTCGACATCTGCCTCACTGGTTCCAGCAAAGTCCAGCAAAACCACGGGTCGCTCCGGTAATCCTTGATCGAATGCTAAATTGACAGATCGGACAGCGATTTCGTCCATCACTTCAAGGCGTTGAAGCGGAATACACCGCTTGACAAGAAAGGATGAGAACCGTGCGGCGTGGTCCAAAGTCGGGAATTGGAACTTGGCTGCTGCTGAAACCTAGTTGAAGGGAGAAAGCGTGAATGACCATTCGTGGCCTGTGTTAAGGTAAGAGGACTTACTGTTGGTATCTTCTTCAATCGCAATGTCGCTTGGGTGATGACACCAAGTGTGCCTTCACTGCCGACAAACAGTCTAGTAAGGTCATATCCGGCTGTTTGAAAATCTCATTTAAGCATGGGGCGTCGCTTTTTGCAACAGCTCAGGCTTACCACTGGACTTCGTCGCGCGACTCCTAGTTTTGATTATTTCTCCCGTGGGAAGTACAACACGAAGAGCCAGAACGTTTTCTTTCATTGTGCCTTTGTGATCAAGTATGAGGGGATAAGTTTGTGTAACGAATCTGACAAATTCTCACCGTATCGCCAAGCGAGTGTTCCAGAAGCGCAGGTTCCACACATTCCTCCGATCGTGGCGGCAGCACCAGGGTCGGGGGGGAAGAATAGACCGTGTTCCTTCAATTGATTGTTCAATTCCATCCAGTTGAGACCTGCCCGCCGAGGAGGATTCACGACATACTTAGAATGATGAATGTAGCGTGTTTACACTTAAAAATTATGCCTACCAGGTTGAACGACACAATCCAAATCCCCCTGTCGAGGTCAAACGTTGAAGTGAGCAGAAAGTGGATGTGGTTCTGCACACCATCTCACCGGGTGGACTGCCACGAGCTTGTCAAACATGCTCAAGTCCAGCACAACGCAACCTTCCCTGCCTGGCACGACTTGGCCCTCCAGCGACGTGCCCGCTGTGGCGGTGTCAGAGTCCCGACATGTGTCCGGAACCAAATGTGGGTGACATACCAGCAAACACAACCACACCGACGCCATGTTTGTTGCAGATTCTAAGAGCTTTGCTCACGTCTTCCTCATTTGCAATGCTGACGATTCCAACGGGCATCACAGGCTCATGGTAGGAGAGGTCCTTGGACCGAACTTTGAGGTCAGATGGGCTAGCACGGGGCGAACATCGACCGACGATCACAAAAGTGTTATGAAAAGGAGAAGATTCCTCTTTCTTCTCCCAAACGTGCTGTCTGCCACGCTTTGGCACACACCTCGTTTCCACATTGATCTCTTTTCCAAGTTCAGCGAGGCAGGCAGCGATGGCTGAAGGTGATGCGCGCGATTTGAGGACGTGGGGGTGCGACATTCTCTCAAAAGTGCGAGGGAGCGGGGCAGGCAGATGAAGAGGGACGGGATATATTTGAAGGTATATAACCGTTTCAGTTGTGAGTCATGACACCTCCAGCCAAAAGCGCCGATGCTCGGCGATTTCAATCTAGAATTTAAATACAATCGGGAAGGTATAAAATTATTTCATACTTTAATTTTTCCAACAGGAGCGGGATATATGTTGCTGACCACCTCGGGCAACTGTTGCGTGGGAGTTTTGTTGGTTTTGCGGGAGGCATATTCGGCCAACCCGAGGGCCACCACAACTTTCGCACCCCACAACAAGACCCAAGCAATTATGACGATCGGCACCCATCTCCATGAGGGAGTAGAGCTTACTGCACTTGCTTCGTCTCCATCCCCAAGTGGTTCTGAGAGGTAACCAACCATGTGGAGCATCTGAATTGAGACCCGAAGAACAAGGCAAAAAAGAGGTAGCGGGACAAAGCCGATGCGGCGAGCCACGGCGGGAGATGCATCCGAAGGTTGAACCTAAATTCGAGTCAAGGTTCGCGCAACCGACCAAAATTCGCGAAAAACATTTGTTTACCTCTCCACCTCCATTAGAGTCTTCAAACACTCTCCAGGTCTCCTTTCCTCTCGTGTCTGCATGAGGCCTTTCGTGGTTCCTTTCGGTAGATCCTTTGCTTGAAGACTGATGTGTAGCACACAACTCCCCACATAGTCCTCCGGCAAACCTGGAGTACACCTCTGGCTCAATTCCGTTGAACTTTGTCACGAAAGCATGCTTGAGCCAATCCACAAGTACTTCCGAAGACAGAACCACGAGCGCAGGAAGTGACACTGAAGCAACGAGGTGAAGTGTCGCGCTCCCAGCGATCGCTGCAATACCAGAAGATGCAAGGGGTATCAAGTCGACTATCGCAGACGCCAGCCATGTTGCACTTCGGGCGATAGCTGGTGGAAGTGAAGTTACATCAAGTTTGAGCGCAGACTGCAGAGCAGACTTTGCAAACGATGTGATTTGGGAAGCGGTGGCTCGAGGATCGCGAAATGGCCACAGCGCGAGCCACCATGTGTTGCTAGACGAAGTCGCGGAAAAGGTCCCCGTGGTGCCGACACCCGTCAGCTCGAGATAGTTCCGGCTAGCGATGATGACGAGGTATACTGAGAGTTGGAATCGTTCCACGACGTCTACAAGCGGTTCGACGTTGTTGTAAGAGACCCCAAGTGGCTGAGTGAAGTCCCGGATACCAAACGAAGAGACTCACCACCGCAAGCAATCTGCCACACACCGTCCGCATCCATTTTCTTCCACACCGCGCCTTTCACTTCGACGAATTGATTCGAAAGCAGTAAAGTAAGGAGCGCATTTGAGTGCGAGTTGACAGCCACGTTGAGAGTGGTCGTAGCAGCAAAAAGAGAAAGCGAGTGGAGGACTTTCATGGTGTCACGGGCAATTACATTTTCTCGTTGAAGAAAGGAAAATAAGAATCAATGCAACTCACATACGTATATGATCCCGACAACAAAAAGCCCCAAGAACCCTAGCATGTTTGGTTCGGTCGAAGGTGATTCAGCTCCTGTATCTCCTGCTTCATGGGCTGGCTCAATGCCATCCTGCGGGGGACCACCGCCCAGGGTGGAGGCGGAAAATAAGGAGTCAAGCACGTCGTGTCCAAGAGATTGAAAGAGTTTGTCGAGCACCTTATACGTGGGGTGTGTCAACGGGACGGCCAATGAATTCGTTGTCTTCAGACATACCTCCAGAACGTTGAATATAACATACAGCTTCACTGCGCTCTGTGCTCTAACGGAGTGATAAACTGCGCTTGAGTCCACCCAAAGAAGCATTGTCACAGCCGCAATGACAAGAGCGAGCTCCACCAAGTCCGCGCGTTGCGTGGTGTCTGGCAAAAACTTCCCTGCTCTTCCACGAGGCAGGACAACGCTTCTTACCATCCACGCAGCGGTCTGCGCAGTAGAGATACACCACCGCACAGGGAGAGCGGTGAAGCACCATAGAAACGCGTCGAGGCAAATGGTATAGCCAAGCCAAAGGAACCGTTCCAGCTCCAGTGGAGCCTTGAGGAATCTTCGCACACGGCGAGCATGCAAATTGGGGTTGCGAGGAGTTAGTTGAGGCCGGAAGACAGTTGAGGTGATGTGCCTGATGACAGCTTTTGCGGGAAGAGAAGCAGTCGAATCCGAAGAAGGATGAGGGAAAATCTTGCTGGATGATCGAGTCGTGGGGGCACTCCAAAACTGCATTGTCGGTGCCGGGCTAGGTGTCATCGATCGCATCGAGGGGGTTGGAGGCCGTGGTGGTATTTGGCCGTTGGTAGCTTCCTGGGATGTGTGCACTCTGGACCGCTTCCTTGGCGTCTGATATGTTTCTGTCGGCTGAGATTGGCTGTTCGCATCGGTAGACCAAACCGATATCGAAGACTTGCGTCGTATCACAAACCGGGGGACAAGCTGGTCGGTGGGGTCATCGTCGGGTGCAAAAAGACTCGTATCGGATAAGAGGCAAGAGGTATCGGGCGAGGGCAGGTCCTGCTGATCATAACGAGCCAAAAAATCATTCGCCAGAGGCGGTCGTTGTGATTGTTCGTCAGGTGGAAGTATTTCCGGTGGAGGGCCTTCCATTTCCACACACAAGTCGTCGTGTTCCTCTACTGTGAATAAGCTGTCACTATGTTCTCCATCTTCGTCGGGAAGAGCGCCGAGAGCGTTATCCGAATCGTCTGTCTTGAGTGACGCCTGTTCCACATTGACAGGAACAACAGAGATGTCGCCTTCCACCCGGTGATTCTCCTGTGAAGGGACTATTTGGACATCATCCGTTCCCACGGCGTCCACCATTTTAAGATTTTCCCGGAACACGCGGCTCCCTCGGCTTCCACGTCACGAAAAGAGTTGACGGAAATGTGTGTGGGGAAGTTGCGTCCGCAGTCGCCCTCTCAACGATTCGGTTGGACCGAGCTTTCGCAACTTCCACTCAGGTTACCCAGGCAAATGGAGCGCCGCCAATCCAGTGGATCCGGAGCATCGAACTCCTCAGCGCGTGTGGGCCGAGCCATCGGACGAGTGCACGTCCGCCTTGCTCAAGGGGACAACGACACTTCACCGTTTCTCATGTTTCCCAAGCCTACTTCGTTCGAGGTGAGCGTTATGGGAGAAATCGGAGTCGATGGAACTCGTGATGCCCTCGTTGGCGTACGCTACAGACCCTGATCGAAGCAAACCACATTTGGGCAGGACTTTCGATCCCGCTGCGCTGCCCGCTTCAACATCAAAGGAGCCATTAAAGTGTACGCCCTGCATAAGGAGCGCAACTTTACCACTGTAGTTCTGCCTGAGGACATTGCAATGATACAGTACGTGAAATTACTCGTTCTGGAGTGGGCGGCCTCACTGACTATTGCACAGAAACGACGAACTCCTCGAAATAGAACCGGTCGAAATGGAGAGCAAACTTCCAGACGCGCCACCTTCTGTGGTATCTGCGTCCACACGCCCGATAACCCGAGCCTTACTCAACCGTACTCCGGAGTTGGATCTGAACAGTGGATTAGTCAATCCTTTCGAGTCTGTGGATCTGGACGAACCAACCTCCGAACGCTTGTACCGGGCTGCGAAGGAAGGAGGGAACCTGTATAGTCCGGGGGATCCTCGGCACCTGGAGAGGGACGATTCTGTAATTGTGGAGTTGGAATCCCCCGTGAAGCGCAAGAGGGCTACTGTGGGACAAAGGAAGACTTCAAAGGCACTGACATCTGTCAAACCAGCATCGGGCAGCACCAAATCACAACCTCCCATTAAATCTGAGGTCCACAATCCCCCGAAAAGGAAGGGGATGGCAGATATCGCCGCAGCGGAGAGCATAACTTCAGACATCACCCCCCCGCCTGCAAAGAAGCCTCGGAGGGTGTTTGAACCCATGAAGCTTCTTCGAGAGGATAGCGATGAGGAAATGGCAACCGATGACCATCAGCCTGCTATCAAACCTCGACAGAAAAGCTCTCTTGCTCCTGCCAAAACCGGTAGTCGGCTAGGAGAGAAAGAGAAGCCTCGGACTTTTGTTAGCGTTCGTGTCGCACTTCCGGGGGAGGATCCTTCCGAGCGAAGTCAGCTGATGAGGGTGTCTTCTCGAAGACCACTTGGCATCCCGTTCTTTCAAGCTTTAGTCACATCGTTCCCCGAAGTGTTCACCGGTGACCCCAAGGTGTACCTGGATGGCATCGAGGAAATGCAGATTGGATTCCGCGTCTACAAAGTTTTAGGCGACCGCAAAATAACCTGCATAAGGAACTGGCCTGATGACTTCCAACGCAGCCCAGATGAGATGGGTTGGACTGACCAGACGGAGTTGGTTGTAAGTTAACGCTCATCTTTTTGAACTCCGCCGGCAGCCTGAGCATAACCACGTGTTGATTTTCAAGGTTGAAATCGTGGAAATGTATTAATGTTGTCGTCCTCATCAGGGGAAAGTACAATCGATACCTTGGAGAGGGAGGACTGAACCGAACTCATCATTTTCCACCACCAAACGTGTATATATTTACTTCCATTATTCAAACATTCGTTGTGAAAACAATAAGATAGTGATTTAAAGCATTAGCTTTGCCCGTGTGGGTCTTCCAGCCATCCCTTCCGGATTATTCCTCTAGTCTTCAATGGCTCCGGGAACTCCATTCAACTCAGATGACGCCCACGTGGAGCTTGATCCCGCAGTGGTGTCGGTGATCCAGTTGAGAAACTTTTGGTTTCCGTAATCCACCTGTCAATGTTCAAAGCGTCAATTCAGTCACATTGAAACAGAGACGTCACGATCCATTCACCTGAACTGCCACCACGTTGACCAATGGCGAGTACCCAGTTCGGATGAGACGAACAACCTCATCGACGCGGGAAGCGTCCAAATTAAGAAGCTTGAGGAGCCGGAGGCTGTCAATAAGTGGGGTGTGTTTTCGACCCAAACAGTTACACAACTCACGATAAATGACTCTCGTTCCTCGGCCACTTCGCCACCGACAAGAACGAGCGATGCAGCGCTGGGGAGGATGTGGGCACACGCTATCCTATGTTCCCGTTGTCCACCCGATTAGTCAATTGAATAATTGTGATCGAAGCTCGACTCCTCACAGTTTCAGCTCCAGCATCTCCTTGACACTGTATCGAGAGATATAATTTCACGACGTTCAACAACTCATATGGGGACAATTCACTCACAGCTCCCTGGCGACACTTTCCCTCGCGCACGTGAAATATGCCACCGCTGGTCCAGTTCGCCGCCTTGCCATCACTTTAAAGTAAAAACACAAACAGGAAAGAGCGCTTTTAGATGACCTCCTCAGCGACGGTGGTCCAGAGTGTCTCACAAGCAAGAAGTGTCCAGCTCAACGCAATCGCAGCATACAAGGTGTTTCGAAACCCTAGCTGGCGCGCCGCCAACAGCACCGCCAGCGCTGCCGTCGCCGCAAAGAAAACAGGCGGCTTCGAGAGCAGTTTGATGGCGGCATTCAGCGATCGAACCAACGGGGCTTCGGACCCAATAGGTTTGCCCGTGTACAGGGGAGGAGGACTTGGAGGAGGATCAGGCAGCGTTTCGGGCTCCGGGGTCGGTGCGACCAGTGGTGGTGGAGGTGGAGCGGTGGTCTTGAGAATGGGTTTGGGAGGGGCAGGGGCGGGCTTTGGCGGTTTGGGTGGGAGTTGGGGAGGAGGAGGGCGGGACGCCGTGCGAGGAGGTAAAGACGAGGGCTTTACCGGCGATGCCGTGGCATCGGAGGTTCCTAGCATCACGGCGGATCCGGCTCGATGGATGGACTTGTGAACGCAATTTGGGACGAGCCGGTTTCGGACATTTGATTTGATTCTTTTTGAATCATCCCGCCACCGCCCGCAACTCCCCTGTGTTTTCCATGAGGTTCAAGGAAAAGAGGAATGTAAAGCTTGAATATTCATGATATCATACTATGTTGTTTTCATTCACTTTCACACCACTCGCTCCGACTGTGCGGTATTGTCCAGGATCCATTTGATATATGCAGGATTTCCATTCTCAATCTGAAATTATCGAACAAAAACACGAGCATTGAAGCAACAAGGAAAAGCCGCAGAACGAAAGGACCAACCCGTGTGGAAATAACTTCCGGTACTTCGTACGGATGGTTCTCGCGTACGTGATTTGCGATTTCGTCCACGAGGTGGCTCTGGGACTTCAAAATCTGGACGGCCGTTGCCAGTGCCGTTACGTGACAAGACGCGGCCCAAACTGGCCCGGCACACTCACCATGAGGAGCTCAGAGTCTTCGGTGACCTTTCCTTCCCACCTATAAATCGACGTCACGGAGGGAATGATATTGGAGCAAGCGATCCTGCAGAGAGGGGATGTGATCGGGGTGACTTCACGTTCTCCGCATGCGTGCCCAAGCGATCACGCTTTGCGAACTAACAGGTGACGGTCCAAGAGAGACGTGCTCCTGAATGTAAAGCCATCGATCAATTGAAACTCGGACCAAGGGTCGAACGGTGGTTGTAAAATCTCAGATGCAACTCACAACGATTTCGCAACCTTGATGTCGGGCACCGTGACATATAGAATGACCGGATGGGATCCTTCCTGCGCGGAAACGGAAGATGTCATTTTAAGCCTCGCTGTGACAGGACGGGTAGTGAGGAGACGAAGCGATGACCACATTCATTTTCCGGCCCCATTTTCCACTGCAAATGCAGATGTGTCATTCAGGTATGTTGAAAACAGAAAAACTGAAAACAAACACACTTTTATACAGGCCGCGACTGTAAGAGTACTGAAGAGACGATAAATGCCCACATCCAATGTTTTGACTCAATTACCGGGTCTTCACCCATCCAAACAAAAAACACACATATTTACAAAAACCCACAAAGCCCCTACTCCCTCCATCCTCCACCTTCACCCTTCACCGCGCGGCCGTGGACGCGGTCGTGGTCGTCAACAGCTCGGGCCGGTTCTTGAACAAGTACTTGTGCCGTATCACGGTCACGACTTCATACTCGGGCGCAATAAAGTCCGGGGGGACGTCCTCCAGGAGCACCTCGCGCGTTTTGGATCCCGAGCCTGCGCCTGCGCCTGACGCTGATGGGGCGGCACCTGAATCGCTCTGACCCGTGCCCGTGCCATTCCCTTGCCCTCCTCCTCCCCCGGCCCTAGTCCTTCCCCAGGTCGGCGACCCCGCCCCACCCACCGGGGACGACGCCTCCGAAGAGAGCCCCGACGACCCCAACTGCGCCCGATTCCGAACAGGCGTTGACGGCATCGGGTCGGCGGCGGGTCGCTTTCGGAGCAGCGCGAACGGTTTGGCAAGGGGAACGGTGTAGCCTTCGAGTAGGTGGTGGCCGATAGTTAGGACTGAGATGTGCCGGGACGGTTCATGAAGAGGTGGAGGTGTAGTGGTGGGGCGGTGAGGTTTAGGAAGTAGGAGGAGGACGAGGGCGGGTAGAGAGAATAGACCATCAACGTAGAGTGGTGGGGCGTTTCAGAAAACAGAAGTGGAGCGGGAAGAGATCCGGGTCGTTTGAAAAACGCTGTGGCTGTTGAGGACCGGCGAAGTGAACAGACGCACCTGGGTTTCCCTACAGGCCCAACCGCGGCATCCGGCGCCATGGTGCAGAAATGTGAGAAGCGGAGAGTTAGATTCATGCGATGCGTGATGGTATAGCGTGTCGAATCAATTGGGAATCCAAGTCCCCACGCACTGCTCGCGAACAGCATCACCGCTACGCAAGCACGCCACCGCCACGCCCCATCCCTCATCATCGCCAAGCCATTTCTAGGTGTGCCTACCTCCACGACGTGAAGGTAAAAACCGTCGGGGTACAATAAATTCAATCTCGACTTCCCAAGTCCGCACTCCCCACCATCTTCTCATCACCTAAGACGTCCAGCTACCACCGCGCTCCATCCCTCACCATCACCAAGCCATGTCGAATTGTGCCTTCCTTCACCACATGAAGGTAAAAACCGTCGAAACCGCGTCAAATCAATCCGATTTCCCAAGTCCGCACTCCCCTCACTACGACTGCAATCCCCCCCACCCCCCCACCCCTCTCTCCGCCTCCCCCTTCCCCCCCCCGCATCCCAATCCATCATCAAGGTCGACTCCGCCCTACCACACACACCTTCTCATTCCACTTCAACGTCCCCACCGACCTCCCACCGACCCCTTCCGGGTCGTTGGTCTCGATGGATCCCTGCAGGTCCAGAAGCACAATGTCCGCGGGCGCGGGAGGTGTTGAGGAGGCGGAAGGGTGCAGGGGTGTGGTGCGGAGGATGATTTGGACCATTTGTAGGAGGTGGGGGGTGGGAAAGTAGGGGGTGTTGACAGGATTACCCGTTTTGCCGAATCTGGAAATGCAAGGTCAAAAAGCAGAAAGTATTGGACAAACCACACACACAAAACGAAACATGTGTTTTTGGTTGATCAAAAATAGTATTCGATTTTTACTTCATCCTTGGAAAATCCATCATAATTTAAAGCGGTGCGTTTGATCTGCTATTTAGCGAGTACGTAAAGAAAAGGTAACGGTATCGTTTTGCTCGTGGGGGTACTGAAAAGTGTTCCTGTCCTTTGTCCATGTCCATCTGTGCCCGCTGTGACTGTGGTGGGGTGGGGTGGGGGAAGGGGAAGGGGAGGGGGGAAGGGGGAAACGTCCAAAGATGTTGCAATGTGGAGAGTACGTAGGAGAAAAGTGACGCGACGCGACTGATCCAAGAAAATTGTTGTGGGGTCCAGGTTTTGGAGTACGGTGTGGTCCAAATGTCAGATTTCTGAAAGACACATTCGCGGAGACTCGCTCCGGAGACTGATCGCCAAGAAAGGAAAAAAAAAAAACACCACACGCCGCCGCTGGCAGGCATACATGCATCCGCTCGCTCGTTCGACTGGTTCGACGGGCAATCCATCCCTCATCCACTTCCGAATAACAACCATCCCTCCCTTCATCCGCCATTCACCCAACTCCATTCGCCAATCCAATTACGAGTCGCTCTCCTCCGCATCATGCACTCCGACACCCGCCGCTCCCGCGGCGCCCGCCGCCTTGCCCTTCTTGGGCGCGCCGGGCTTCTTGCAGTTCTTGAGCATGGTGTGGCGGTTCATGGCGTCCAGGCGAGCAAAGGCCTTGGAGCAGAAGCGGCAGACGTAGGGTTTGAGGCCTGGAAAGAGAAACGAGGAGACAGATGAGCCCCGATGATCTATGATCATTGCAAAAGGAACAATTTTACCCACCCAAATGAATCCTCTCATGCCTCCTCAAATCATGCTTCCTCACAAACGCCGCGGGGCAATTATCGCACTTGAACGTCCTCCCCTCCAGATCCTCCTGGCTGAGCTTTGCCAGCCTCGTAGCGAGCGATTTGGGGACTGACATGGACCGCGTCGCGGGGGGAGATTGCGGCGGGGAGGAGACACTCCCGGCGGAGGCGGAGGAGGTGGAGGAGGTGTTGATGGAGAGAAGGGAGGGTTTGGTGTCAACTACGCCCGTGGTCCGGAGCGATGGGCTCTCGGACCGTGCGGGCGACAGCGTGGGCGAGGGCAGGTGCGAGTGCGAGTGCGAGTGCGACGTGGGCTTCCCCTTGAAGCTCCTCAAGCTATCACTCGACCCCGCGCGCTCGATCTTGACGCGGGCGGGCGAGGCAGGCGCGGAGGAGGAGGGAAGAGAGTCCATGTTGGCGAGCACCTGCACGCGCAGACCCGAGTCGGCGCGCGAGCGCTTGGAGGAGGAGGCGTGCGAGTCCCCGCCGTCCGAGTCGTCGCCCGATCGTTTGCGCTTGATGCCCGATTCGAGATCGGCCAAGGAAGAGGAGGAGGAGGAATTGAACAGGGGAGGGTGGGCCGAGAGAACGTGCCGGTCGCCGATCGTGGAATGGTCGTCGTCGTCGTCGTCCTCGTCGCAGTCCGATTTGCCATCGTCGCTGGCATCCTCCTCCGACAGGTGGTCCAAATGATCATCCTCGTGCTCGTGCTCCAGGGCAAGCGCGTGGTCCTGCTGGTGCGAGTGCGCGTGCTGGGGGAGGAACGAGTCCATGGAGATGATGGAGGGAAGTACATCGCCCCGCCCGTGCCCGTGGCCGTGCCCATGCTCGTGCTCGTGCTCGTGCTCGTCGTCCTCGTCGTCGAGAAACGCCGTCGCGGGCGGGGTAGAGGATCCGCTCGAGGGGAGGGCGTCGTGGTGGGTCGCGGCATCGTCCTCGCCCTCGCCTTCACCCTCGCCCTCGGCCTCGTCGCCGTGGTCGCCGAGCAAGTCGTCCACGATGCGAGAGACGAAGGATGTGTCGACTTCCAGTTTTTGCTCCAGCTCGGCCGTCGCGGCGGCAGAGGCGTGCGAGAAATCTTCCCACCCGAGACCCTGGTGCATGCCCATGCCCATGCCCATGCCCATGCTGGAGCCCAGGTCGATGAAACCAGAGGTGGACGCAGAGTCCTGCGGGAGACAGAGGTGGACGTCTGAGCGGACCGAGGGCGAGCGAGAGATTGGCTGGAACCCGAACGCGGACGCGACCCCCGAGGAGGAGAGGTGTGCGGGCAGGTGCGAGGGCATGGTCATGGGCATGGTGACGTTCATGGGCATGTTCATGTTCATTGGCAGGGCGCCGATGGGCATCTGGTTGTACACGGGCACGACCGAGTACTTTCCCTGCTGGGATGGGTCGTCCATGTGGTGGGCTGCGTGGTGGTGGTGGTGCTGCTGCTGCTGCTGCTGGGCATGGTGGGCCGATGCCAAGTCGAACCCGTCCTGGCCTTGGGCCTGCTCGCACGGACTGACGACCGCAGCGGTGGGCCAGCCCATGGGAATGGTGCAGGCGACCTGGTATCCGTCCTGGTGCTGGGCCTGCGAGACCTCGAGCGGCAGCGAGAGAATGGAAGCGGGGGGCTGGCCGAGTTGCTGTTGCTGGTTTCCGGATCCGATCGGGTGGGGGGCGGCCGCAACAGGAAGGAAGGAGTAGGCGAGTCCGTCGTGGGACTGCTGCTGGACCATGGGGTAGGTGTAGACTGTGGGGACTGTTGCGAGATACGCCGGCATCATGGACTGGGAGTGGAAGGCGAACTTGCTGTCGTCGTGTGCGGAGAGGGGAGCGTCTGACGGGAGTTGGGTCAGGGGGTAGAAGTGCATGTTGGGCTGCGCGGACGCGGGAGCGAGCTGCACGTAGGCCATCGCGGAGAGGGGCCGGAGGGGAGAGCGAGAGCGAGGTGGTCAAGAGCGATTCCAGGTTTTGGAGCGGCAAGGGGCAATGTGAGGCACTGCTCAGCCCTTGGTCCTTTCCCAGTTTCCATATCGGGCACACATCGGAAGACAGGATCCAGGGCGCACCCGCTTCATTTCCTCACGCAATCTGGGGTAATCTGCCCATATTCCTGCTCTTTTATTTACGAGTATTCGAGCGTCAAAATCCACCGCCAAGAGTCTTGCCTCGCATCGCGATTGGGCGCCGTGACCGACTGACCACAGACAGGATTTTGTTTTTGTCGCGCAAATGCAAGAGAAACGCGCGCAGCAAGTCCCGATCGAGCAAGCCAAAGTGAAATTTATATCTGTTATCGGGTGACGCACCATCAAGTGCCATGATGTTGTTATCATCCGTGTTACTGTCAAATCAATGTTTTCCGGTCACATTCCGAACATGCTCTTCCTCCCCTCCTCAAGCTCTGTTGCACAATTGCCAAGATAACACAATTGCCCTCGTACCGACCACCGACGGAAGGGAAATAATGCTGGTTCGTGGGGTCTTCCCCTGTCATTTCTCGGCGAAAAACACGGGTGTCCTAAATCTGACATGTCCCCCGCATTGCCGGTTATGGGTTATGGCGAGACCGAGACCGATCGTGACCGCCGAGATACAGGGGTGGCATTGTTTCTGGTGTTCACTCCAATAAATAAAGTATTTTGCATAGACGAAATAATGTGAGCAAGTCGCAGTACGTACGAAGCGCCGGCAGAACTTACGTGTCCACCTCCACCTCCACCCTCTCCATGCAAATACAAAAGTATTTATACAAACTTATTCTGCATTGTCACTCCAGTACATCATGCTGCTATCGTGCGAGACTGAACAGAGACGCAAAATCCAAACGCAACCGGGACCAACGCACCACTGGCACCAACCACAGGTAGCAATAGTCAAATTCGAACAAAAAACGGTGAGCAGACATGAAATCTGGTCACATCTGGGGGAGGGAGGCCCGAGAGTTTGAGTTGGTTCAATTGCTTCATCACGTTACGAAAACACACGGCCTCCGTGGAAACTGCGATCATTAAACTGCTTTCGAGAGAGAGAAACAACAACAACAAAAAAAAAGAGTGAGCAGTCGTGAAATCTTTGCAAATCTCGGCGCGTTCGCTTCCCAAAACCCACCCATGGAACTCAGATGCTCACACGCATCATCCGTCGTCTGACGGCACTCTACCACCCACAACCACCCACCCCACCATCTTCTCCCCCAAAGCTCGCGATCGTGTTTTGGGACTTGGAGGGCGTGCATCCGCCGAAAAGTGCGTGTGTTCTTGCTTGTTCCTGCTCGAAAGCGTCCGCTGTGGGACTGGACTGACGATTCCCCCCCGGCAGACCTGTCGCTCGAAGCCACGATCGATCGTCTGCGATCGTATTTGGATGCGCGCGGGTACCCGTCTCACTCGGGTTCTGGTCCCGGTCGGCCAGCTGCGACGACCCAAAAGTCGACCTCCACCTTGACCTCCACTGGAACCGACGATTCCCTACCGCACCCCACCGACGCCCCCGCCGTGCGCATCCTGGCATTCACCAAACCCCACTTCACGTACCGCGGCGTGCACTCCTCCCTCACCGCGCTCGGCGTGCAGGTGGAGGACAGTATGGACACGGGACGGAGCGCGGCGGATTTGGGGATTATAGGTTCGGTGAAGCGTGTCTTTTGGTGCTGCGTTTTGTTCGCACAACGGGGCGGCTAAGACTCTCCTTTTTCCACCCCACCCCCCTCAACCACCACCACCCTTCCTCCCCGGGAATGCAGTATCGATGTTCCACCTCCTCTTCCCCGTCCCCTCCCACCACATCCCACACACGCACGTGTTCCTGATTGCGTCTGACTCGGACTTCGCCGTTCCCATCCGCGCGGTGCGGTCAAAGGGGTTTCCGCTCACGTTGATTTGTGGGAGGAGCCCAGGGAGCAGGCTGTGCGAGGCGGTGACGGGACGGGTGGAGGTGGAGGTGGAGGTGGAGGTGGAGACGGAGCAAGCCGCGAACGCGAACGCGCAGACGCAGAACGTGGGAGAGATCGTCACGTGGGAGAGTGTCATGTCGGCGCAGCACCGGACCGTGGAACCCCAACACCGGAGATCGGCGCCGCCACGGCCGACGGTTACTGGGCAACGAAAACGTGCACTAACGTCGGACGCACTTTGTTCCCATCCGTGAGAAGAAACCTGGACGCGTCTCGTATTCAAAGTTTCGGGACGCGCGTGGGATTCGGAGGAAAGCACCTCCAAAGAGCACCCTGCATCTTTAACTTAACCGTGATACGGTTGGACGCTTTCTGGTGAACTTGGTCTCATGTATAGCATTTTGAGCAATATGACCCACTGCCACGAAAGAGTTGTTCACACCATGTTCGATGTGAGTGGCACCGGCGACATCGTTTCACATAACGGGAAGGTATATTAATACAGGAATAGGAAGGTTCTCGTCTACAGCGACTACATGCGAACGGCTTGCATACCCGCCGTCATCGCACCAAGGGCCTCGTTCTTCCCGCCCATGGGCATATCCTGGCGCTCGCTCCTGCTGGGCTCCTCCGCTCCAGCGTCCTGGTACTGCTGGTACTCGGAGATCAAGTCTGCAATGTTAGACCCGGCCTCGGTGAACTCGGTCTCGCTCATTCCCTCGCCGGTGTACCAGTGCATGAACGCCTTGCGCTTGAGCATGACGCTGAACTGCTCGTGCAGGCGCCCAAACATGCCCTGCATGGCCGTCGTGTTGGCGATGAAGGTGGACGCCATGGCGAGGCCCTGTGGAGCGACGTCACAGACAGAGGTGGTCACGTTGTTGGGGATCCAGTCGACGTAGTTGGTGGAGTTTTTGGTCTGCATGACGTTCATTTGGTTCATGACCTGAAAATCGGTGATGCATTGTGTTTGAGAAAGTGCAAGGCGTGCGAACGCCTTTCCACCAGTGTTTCTCACCTCGTTGTGACTGAGCTTACCCCTGAAGATAGCCGCGGCGGCAAGGTACTTGCCGCGTGTGGGATCAATGTCGACCATCATGTTGCGGACATCGAACATTTGGCCAATGAGCTCGGGGACGGTGAGCTTGGTGTACCCCTGGGACCCGGTGTTCATCAACGGAGCCTGGCCGGGGAGGAAGAAGTGCAGACGGGGGAACGGAACCATGTTCACGGCGAGTTTGCGAAGATCGGCGTTGAGCTGGCCGGGGAAACGGAGGGAGGTTGTAATGCCTGAAATAAACGAATGGGATTTGTTTGAGTCATGGGAGGGTACGGTCTGTGTCGGCTTCATATTCGCTTGCTTACCACCCATGACAGAGGACACGAGCTTGTTCAGGTCAACGTAAGATGGTGTTTGGGTCTTCATGGTCCGGTTACAGATGTTGTACAGGGCTTCGTTATCTGTAGTGACGTGATGGTGAGGCGAGGTTCTTGGCCAAGGAATGCTTCAGCAAGTCAACAAACCAATGCAGAAGGTGGCGTCAGTGTTCTCGGTGAGGATCGATGCGGACAAAACAGCGTTGTCTAAATGTGACAAAGGGGTCAGAAATGCTACAAGATACCAATGCAACAGTGAAAACTTACATGGCTCGACGACTGTGTCCGAAACCTTTGGCGACGGCGCAACGCTGAACGTGGCGATCATTCTGTCGGGAAACTCTTCCCTGATCTTTGACACGATGAGAGTACCGAGCCCAGATCCAGTTCCACCACCAAGCGAATGCGAAAGCTGGAACCCTTGCAAGCAGTCTGTTCCCTCGGCCTCCTTGCGCACAACGTCGAGGACGGATCCGATGAGCTCCGCGCCTTCGGTGAGGTGACCCTTGGCCCAGTTGTTTCCGGCCGACGACTGCGCGAAGACGAAGTTGTCCGGCCTGAAGACGGTGCCCATGGGCCCGGACTTGATGACGTCGAGGGTACCGGGCTCGAGGTCGACGAGGACGGTTCTGGGGAACAGAAAGAGAACGGAGTCTAGCGAGCCGTCCCAAGATCAAAACATATTTGTTCAGTGTCTCACCTGGGCACGAATTTGTTTCCCTGAGACGCCTCGTTGAAGTAGACATTAAGCCTCTCCTTCTGGTAGTCGGAAGTTCCGGCGTACGTCCCGTCTGCTTGGATGCCATGTTCGGCGCATATTGTTTCCCAGAATGCGGATCCAATTTGGTTCCCGCACTGGCCTGCGATGTGAGCAATAGAGGGATATGGGATGGGAGAGGGGAGTGTATGGATGTGGGATGTGGGAGATGCGGGATGGATGGGTGTGAATGATGTCTCAGCTTCGACTTCGACGGCAGACAGACATGCGGCAGGCGACCAGCGATCCCGATCGCCGACGGATCACACACTCACCGACTTGAACGTTGACGATCTCACGCATGGCAGATCAAAGATGTGAGGATGGATGTGGGAGTGTGAAGGGTATAAGCAATGAGTAGCGGGGGAGCGCTGATGAGTGTCGATGGGGGTTGGGTGAAGATATCCGAGGCTGATGAAGTGCTTGACAGCCTTCGCACTGTTTATTGTTGATCGTTCGAGAAGATATTCGCAAATTAATGTGGGACCTTCGCAGACACCTCCTGCGGCCATCCGTCTGACAGCTTCAAGGTCAGAATTACTTCTTTTCTTTTAGCGCCGTTATATCACATGAGATGTATTACTAATTCACTACATACTTGATTTAACCGAACCCTCACCGTTTTCCGAGGAAGACTCGTGTTTCGCCGCGATGGCTCTGGCCTGATCGTGATGTACAGTGAGCGCGAGGAAGACAGGCGATGTTAATTCCTTCAACTCGTGCTTCTTGAAGAAGAAGAGGGAAATCCTCACCATATCGCCCTGGACGAGAACACACGCACCGCCGCGCCACACAACTGTGTCGAGGAGCTTCAAGCTGTCAAGAAGCGAGAGAACGGATTTCGAGAACGTTCCCGGCTGGTTGGATCCCGGTCGGAGGTTGAAAGGTGAGTGTTTCGTATCCAGAAGTCCTTCAAACTAAACATGTCGACTCGCCCGCGAACGCACGCACTTGCAACCACAATCTCCCCTTCAGCTGCAACTTCTCTGCCTCTCGGATAATGTCCACCGTCACTTGGGGCGGCGTCACGACCGACACGGACCACTCGTCAGGTTGGTCCGACAGTCCGGGAATGGACGAAAGCGAGGCGTAACACGGTTGGCCGTACAGCGACGTGAGGTTCTAAAGGCACGACCCGAGTCACCACCGCGTTTTCCGAGCGGCAATGTGAGATTCGGTGATTGGTAATTTGGTTCCATGTGCCGTCAGAGCATTACAAAACCCACTGGATTGACGGGAACAACTTGCAGTCCTCTGTCCCTGTACCATTGGAAGATCCGATTTCCGAATCTCGAGGGGTCCGCACTTAAAGCGAACAAGGTGAAGGAGTTTGTGAGCCTATCCTCTCCCCATCAACCTCCAATCCGCCGGCCGGTCTCCAGCTGCACGTACTTTGCGCCAATCACCGCGAACTTCTTCGCACGAAAGAATCTGACCATGTTCTCCTCCATCTGAGTGAAGATGCACTTAGAGTCTTTGTCCAGCTTGAATGGTAACTGTAGAAATTCAGCCTAAAATCGTGACCACTCCTCTTACATCTCACGTTTTAACAAGCAATCCGCGCTTCCTCCACCTCGAGCGCACTTCGCCACTTCTTCTCGCAATGTCCACCACATCCCGCTCACCCGGTACGCCAGGCTCCAGTCCCAATCTGCCAACATCCTCCCTCACACATAACCCCTTACCAACCCTTTTCCTGTTCCTGCTTTCACGCACTAACGTTCTCCGCTGATGCTTCTCCTTCTCCTTTCCACACTCGACTGCCGACACAAAGCCGTGAAAAGGCTCATGTCAGAGCTGCGCGAGCTCCAAGCCGACACTTCGACCGAGTACGTCGCACAACCGCTCGACGATAACCTGTTCGAATGGCACTTTACTGTTCGCGGACCGGAAGCGACTGCGTTCGAAGGTGGAATGTAAGTTGACACGAAGGTGGTTACCTTAAACGGTTGGTGGTGGCAATTGGCAGGTGGCAGTTGCGAGTTGAGTTGCCACCGCATTCATGGCGAATGTTGTCTCACGTCTTCAACGTGGTACAAATTTTTAATTTGGTGTCGTGGTCGCTCAGATACCATGGCCGGATACTTCTTCCCGCCGAATACCCGTTCAAGCCGCCCAGTATCATATTCCTGACTGTGAGTGTGAGCACACAAGGGCGGTGGGGCGGTGGGGGATGTGAATGCTCTCAGGCTCTGACAGCGGAGGAGAGATGTCAATACTATTAATATCTGATAGCGGACGAGGAGGGTACGGACACTCCGGGGGCATGCAAATCCTCTCAAGCTGCCATATCTGGATACCAGAGGATTATGCGCACTATATTCTCCCTCCCCTCTCTTCTAACCTCTCCCCCTACCGACGCTACCATCACTCCCGCTCCGTTCCGCAACGCATCGCAGCCCAACGGACGCTTCCGCGTGAACGAGAAAATATGCCTTTCCGTGACAGGCTTCCACCCGGAGTTTTGGCGGCCCGCGTGGGGAAGTGAGTAAGGCGGTTGAGCGACACTGGTCTTTGTGGGAGGTTGTTCCGCAATCAACATACCTGGGGACGAGATTGCGCCGGCCCCGATCTTTGTCGGTGTGGAGATGCTGGTCGTCCGGTTTCTCAAATCAACATACTCACCTGTCTGTTCTGTACGCTCTCTTCGAAAAAGTCCGCACGGTCCTCCTCGCTCTTCTATCCTTTATGCCCACTCGCGCCGAAGGCGCTGTAGGGGCGCTGGAAGTGGACGACGAGGGGAGAAGGCGCGAGGCGAGAATGTATGTTCGGTTGGGGGCTGGTGGTGGCTTCTTAAAGCTCATGTTCGCTCACACCCCCACCCCACCACCACCACCAACTGTACCACGTCTTCCACGACACTACATGGCCCTCCCTACCAGATCACCCGACTGGACATGCCCGCACTGCAAAGTCTCCAACCGCGAGCTTCTCCCCCCACCGCCTCCCAGATCCGAATCTTCGGCAAGCGGCGCCGAGGACAGCGCAGGTACCGCCTCCACCCACGGTGCGGCCAAGTCCGGAACGGACGACGCGGAAGCCAAGGAGCTGATTGCGATGATGCGGATGGACTATGAGGGGGAGCGGAAAGCGGCGGCGGGGACGAGGATCGATGAGTCGGGGGGAGCTCCGGAGGCGACCGCGCCCTCGCAGGTGGCAATAGGAAATGCAGGTAGCAGAGCAGGAACCCAGACGCGCGAGGAGGAGCGGACAGGGGTGGTAGCGACCGTGACACCGAGTCGTCCGGCCGTGGTCTCGAATACTACGACGTCAATCGCACCCGCACCCGCCGACACGATTCCACCCGTAACCCCAACCCCAACCCCGACAACTCATTCCAACACCTCCTCCTCCGGCGGTTTACGTGCTCCTGCTTCCGCTCCTCAACCGTCGTCGGAGACCCAACAGCAACCCTCTTCTTCTTCCGCTGCTGCACCTGCACCTGCTACTGCTTCTGCCTCTGCAGCGCAGGGCCCCACCCAACACGCACGACACGCACAAGCGCAAGTGCCACCGCGACCGTCGGTATCGCTTGCGGCAGACCCGGAACTGGTGGTGTTGGACGCGCTTATTGCGGCAGTGGTGGCAGCGTTAGGGTTTTTGGTTATACGGGTGGCACTGTGATCAACTCATTACATAAGTAAATTTTTGAATGGAAATGCAGGAAGGCGATGAAAAGCGGATTTCGGGGAGATGAATGAGAGGGATGGCTGTGGCCTCAATTTATTGCGCGATGAGGACCCTTAAAAAAGTTCTGAGGCAATCTTGATTTCCCCACACAATTCTCGGACCATCCCGCCTTTCTTGCGTTTGACTACCCCAAGAAAGTTCTTCACTCTCCTGGTCTGCCCGCCATACCACCACCTTGTGGCGACCGTCGTTACCGTTATCATGTTGGCCACCCACGCCGTACACGATCACTTCACCGCATCACCCATCCCGCTGATGCCAAACCTTCCCCTGGAACCAAATCCCGCCTCGCTCGTACCCACCCACCACTCCAATGGATTCTCGCCGGCGGATGTGGTCTTTAAACGCCGCACATTCTCGTGTCCTCACTGCCCGAATTTGTTCGGAAGACTCGAGCACCTCCAACGTCATGTTTTACGTGAGCTTCCTTACTGTAAAGAAATGTCTCTCTTATTGTCAATTCTGAATTCATGCCCGGTTTTCGCGCAACAGGACATACCGGAGAAAAGCCATTCGTGTGTCCCCACAATGGCTGTGCTCGGAAATTCGCTCGTGAAGATGCCTGCAATCGGCACGTGAAGAAACACCAAGGAAAGCGACGAACGGGGAAAGCAAAGGGTCGAAGGAGCAGCGGATCCCGTAGTGACGCATCAGACAGTGACCTTGAAGAGAGCCGCAGTTGGGGATCTGACCACGAATCTCAGAGACCGTCTCCCAATTCGACGCGAAAACGGAAGCGAGCGCCCGACGCGGTGCCGGTGTCTCGACAGAGTTCCCCGGAACAAGACGTGCCTTCGCGACATGGCTCCCCCGAGGGACATGCGCTGCCGAGCCCTGAGGTGGAGCGTGCAGAGCTACATTTTGATCGCGCGGATGATTTACGTAGGAGCTGGACGGAGAAATCTTGGGTAATTATGAGTTCTTGTTTGTGGTATATTGGGCCGTATACTCACACTTTCCCTTCCAATCTTTGCAGCATACCGCACCGCATATTCCTCCCTCTTCACGTATGGAGGTTGAGGCGTCGCTGCTCTTGAGTCTTCGTGGACTTTGAATGGGACTATTGACTACCACATATATCGTATTTTTCACATGTTTTCGTCTTGCACAATAATAATTGTAATCGCGAGGATAATCCACTCTGTCGACTGGATAGTGAACTATGGAAAGTGTTATTTCCAAGGTCGCCTCGTCTCATGACTTGGGTTGTGCTTCAAGTTCAACAATTGTTCGAACCTCATTCTGGCCCTTTTGTTCCATGGGAAGCACCGCAAAAGCAAAAGCATCTGCAATCTCAACAGACATTATTGTTTCCACTCCCATGTCAACGCGCTCTACCGGAACGAGTCTGAAATCCGTTGTCTCGGACACACTCGACGACGACGACGCAGACGAGCTGACGATGCCCGAGCCCGAAGCGATGCGCAAACTCTCGATTCCGTCGCCTCGATCAATCGCGGGAAAGAGAGCTCCGGTGGAGCCTGCGATTCCTGATGAAATAGAGGCGAGGACAGACGGGAGAGCGGGACGGGCGAAACGGAGGAAAAAAGACGACAAGGTAGCGCGCCACGATGCTGAGCGGCGATGAAATGTTTGATCCACACATTGCAGCCGTTTGGAGCGACTCCCGCGACGTCTTCCACCGCCAAACCCACCTCAACGTCGCAGTCGCACTACCCAAAGCCCTCTCCAGTCCGCCGCCGTGGCCGCCCCGTCGTTTCCCCCAACCGAACACACGCAGATGTAGCCCCACAGACGGAGTCGGCGATCGCTCTGAACGACTCTGAGTCCGACCCCTTGGTCGCCCCGGCCCCCCATTCTGACAACACCACAAACGCCCCTCCCCCGCCGTCGCCACTACCCCCGCTTTCCAACCTTCTGCGGGACCTCGTCCGGTCCGTGAGCGACTACGCGAGCGACATTGACCGCTCGCACAAGTCTGCCGTTGCGAAACGCCACGTGGCCCTCGACCGCGACCGGCTGGTGGCCGTCGAGGCGGAGCGAGCCGCGCTTGTGGCCGAGGCCGATAGCCTCCGCGCGCGAGCGGTTCGCGCCGAGGAGGACGCTCAGGCTGCGAAGACGAGTCTGCAGGACGCGCTCGAGCGCGTGCGTGCGGCGCATTTGGACGCCGAGGCGTTGGGAAGGGAGGTTGTCGCGCTGCGTGGGGTGCGGGAGCGAGCGGAGGAGGATGCCGAGGAGAAGGAGGGGATGAAGACGGAGCTTGCGCGGGCGAAGAGGAGGGCAAAGGACGCGGGGGACCAGGCGAGGAGCGAGAGCTCCAAGCGGCAGGAGGTGGAGCGGTTGCTTGAGGCGGCGCATGTGGAGCGGGATGAGTGGCGAGACAGGTATGAGGAGTTGAAGAAGAAATTGGCGATGTTGAGTTCGTAACGCAACTCGTGGCGCGGGACATTTCTCTATTCCCCTCTCACGTGCCACGCCATGTCCATAGTTGTCACATCTAATATACTGTTTGCTATTGCTCCATCTCGACCCTCATTGTTCGGCCACCCGCTCCCTGACTTGTTGGCTCTCGATTCTCGGCGCGGGACATTCTATTCACCGCACGAGTCACAAAATATGTCTATCGTTTTTCACCGGCTCTAGTACACAGGTACGCAATGCTATTGTTCCAACTCTGCCCTCCTCTCAACCGCCCACCGCCTCACTTCATTACACACCACCCTCTGCCCCACCACATACTGAAGCGCATAGACCTCCGCCGCCGTCTGCGGGTCCCACCCCGAGCTCTCCGCCGCGCGCACCGCTTCATCCAGCCGTGTCTGCTCCTCCTGCACGCTACAATCCCTTGCCGCCACGTAGGAGGCCTCCAACGCGTCCACGAGGGCGGCCACGGCGTCGACTACGGCGCGCTCGTTCCGGGGGGAGATGGGACCGGAAGAGAAGCGGTCCAGGGTGTGTATCGTGTCGTCGGCGAGTTCGCCGGGTGACGCGACGAGCAGGCGGAGCGTCGCGATGAGCGAGTGCGGGACGGGACCGAGACGGGTGGACGAGTCGCTTGACCCAGAAGACGACGCGAGGGGACCAAGCGAGTGGTCGATCCGGCACCAAGAGTGCGAGTCGAGCGCGATTTGGAACAGGAGGAGTTTCTTCGAATCCGTGTCGGAGCTTTGTTCGTCGTCTTCATCTTCGTCCAAAGCGTCAGAACCCGCAGAGGATCCGGACGACACGAAGAAGTCCACGTCCAGGTCGACATTGACCCTGTCGAACGGGTTATCCGGTAGCGTGAACCCGTAGTAGAGCAGTAGTTGCCAGTTCTGGTTCACGAAGGATTGGGAGGGTGGTGGTGGGGTTGTTCAGGTTCTTAAAATGTTGTTAATCGTACACGACCAAGTGACAACTCACAGCCAAGTCGTTATAATGGATCACCACCTCTTCTCCCGCACTCTTGGCCTGTTTGGCGACCGCGCGTACGACGCCACGTTTGGGTGCTGCCTGCCACTGGGGAGCCGGGTGGGATGTCGGGGACTCAGATGTGCGACGGCGTTTGGGGTGGGGGGCTCCACTGCCGTCGTCTTCGCCATGGGCGCTGGATGTGTCGCGGGGGGTTTCAATCCGGCATATCTCTCCCACAGTCGCAGTCTCAGCCGTCACCGAGTGGTCTGAAAAATACGGACGAACCGTGAAGAGAAGACGAGGTGGACAGAGCCGAAGGCATGGGAAAAAAACAAAATGGAATGCCAAGTCCAAAGCCGGAGCAGAGCGGGGTTACGTACTGGCAAAGTCGGCAAACGGCATCAGACACAAAAACATGTCGCGGCTAGAAAAGTCAAGTGGCGTGCTGGCGCCCGTGGCGGCACCGTTGCCGGTGGAAGCGGGGGAAGAGGATGAAGAGGAGTAGGAGCGTTTTACTTTGTAGGCGCGGGTTTGAACGACCATGTACTGCAGTGGGAAGGGTAGGGTCGGGGTTTGACGTGCAAAACAATCAATATTACATCCAACCAATATCCAAGAAATCTGACCGCGATGTGAATGCAAGCCAGTCCGTGAGCCAATCAAGAAGTGGACACACGGATGCGGTCATATTAAACGATGAAAAGCTCCAGTTCCGGACGCTGACCGAAACGAAACTCCATATCCATCCAGCACTCCGCATCCCACACGTTGCCACGTCCCAACTCACCGCCCACAAGAACTCATCCCACTCAAAGCCCTCTTTCGCGACATCTTCACCCAATACGCCGGCAACAATTTCCCTCGCTGCGGTCCAATTCTCTCGTAAGTTGTCCAGGACGGCCCTGGCCTGCCAAAGTAAGGGGCTACCGGCGAGACGGCGGTCGAGGTCCTCGTCAGACCAGTAGACGGGGGATGTGGGGAAGGAGCGCGGGAGGATGGCGAGGTAAGGCGTCCAGAAGGAGTCTGGGAGGGATGCGACGGAGGGCGGGAGAGGTTCGACGAGCGGCGGCGCTTCGGTTCCGCGATGGGACGACCCGTGCACGCGTGCTTTGAGGGACTCGTACAGCAAGAAGAGGACCAGGCCGTCGTCCTCAGCCGGGTTGGCGATGAGACGGTCCACGTCCATGTCCACGTCGCCTGCTGTATCGGTATTCGGCTTGCAATCCGCATCTGCACTGCGATCCAGCTCTGCATCTTCGTTTTCGGCATCCCCATGCGCATCGCCGTCGTCATCACCATTGCCGTTTTCTTCTATCTCGGCCTCTCTCCTGGCCTCGCGCACCTTTTCCAGCACCTTAGCAAACTCCTGGTCCTCTCTCGCCCTCTGCACGGTAATCACCGCGTCCTCCGGCACGCAAAATGCCAGATCCCCCTGTGTGATGTTTCTCGTTGCAAGGAGACAGAACCCCCGCGCTGGATCCCACGCCGGCTGCACCGCGGCGGGAAGCGACTGCGCGGTCGATGCGTTAATTGCACACAGGCCATCGAACCACGAAAGAAACGATGGGAGCGGGTTGGCAGGGGAAGTCATGGGTTTTGGTGAAGGGCTCTGTGGCCTCGGCTTCCCATAAGGATCAAACCTCAACTCCCCTCCATCCCCCTCACGATGATCTTTGGCGTGTCGGGACCAGGGTAATGCCCCATTTTGTTGCTCAGCTGTCCAACCCTCGGTATTTCGGTATTTCCTTTCTGAACACAATTGTTCAAGTTTCGCTTACGAATAACAACCTCAGTGCCGAGTGGAGTGATCTTTGTCAGGCAAAGGCGTGTTCGTGTGATGAAAACAATGTTCTCCGCGGGCATCCTCTGTTCTCCTCAGGTTTGTCTCCCACAAGGGGCCGGCAACATTATTGGCCCTCGCTTTTGAGAATGAAAGATGGACTACACGCTGAGGCTCGACAGCTCGATTGCATACACGTCTGAGCGATAATGTCGCTCCAAGAATTCGCAGAGACGAAAATTCAAGATGAAATCAAGGATGGTGGCGACATAGCTGTCACATGGACACTGAAAGAAGAGCAAGCTCTCGTCCGGAAGATGGACTTGAGGTTCATGCCTCTAGCGCTCGCCATGATGTTTCTTGCTTACTTGGAGTGCGTCACTCGAGCCATCGGTGATGCCGTGATGTAACTCTTCTGACTTGTTTCTCATGTCCCCATAACCCAGTCGTGGAAGTATATCCAATGCCAGAGTTGTTAACATCGGCACTCCACGCGGTGAATATAAGCTTGTTGGTGGTTGACTGTGCCGCTGT